>CM054998.1:11884034-12474657 GCA_029030765.1 Salix suchowensis | reverse complement strand
GTTGGTTTGTGATCTTTTGAAGCAGAAACCTTCAGGCACTGTGGGCACATGGGTTAGCTTAGGTGTTTGAAAGTGAGGTTCAATTAATTATCTTTTTAGTAATTATCCGGTGGAATATTGTTGCTGGTATCCGACATGATTGAAGTTATGGAAAATGATCCATCATCACCAGTCTCTCCTCGTTCATGTGCTAGCTTGGAATCCTTGAATTTTTAAATGATTCTTAAAAAAACAATTAAAACCAATTAAAACCAATTATAATTCCAAGTGGGGCATCCTGCGTTTCTGGTTGAATGCTCAACTTTGCCAAGTGGGATGGTCAACACGTTAACTTCCTTTTCAAAGTTTCAACAATGGGGGTGGGTCCAAACGTTAACTCTGTCAGCAATTAGCTTCTGATTCTTTTGTTGAAGTTTTAAATTAGAGGTGTGAAGCAAGTTGTTATATCTTATAATATAATCATTAGGAGGTAAAGTTGTTATATCTTATAATATAATCTTTAGTAGGTAAAGTTTCTGGCTTGCTTCCTGTGGAACAATACAATAATCTTTGCTACTGTAAATCTCATCCCAACTTCCTAGACATTGACTTCTCGATTTCCCGATTTCCCTAAGCTATCAAATGTCTTAAGCCTTTGTGATGATCAGTGCTTCCTTCTCTTGTTGAATCGAATCACGTGGAGCTCAACATCTTGCAACCTCCTCCGTATTTTTAAACCATTTATTCTTCTCTGTTCTGTGCTTTCTGTTCTTGATCCCCCCCCGGAACACTGCTTCAGCAAACCAGCACTTGAAGCACAACTTGAATCAAGGTAAATTATTTATACTGCATCTTCTTGATTTTGTTTTTCACATGTAGCTCTGGTTTGAATCTTTCAAGTAAAACACAAGCTGTAGAATTTCTAATGATAAACTTTGGAAACATTCCATGCCTTATGGAGTTCATGCTAAATTGACCCCAAGTTAACCCTGGATTCATTGTTCTTTCTTTTTAGTTTCTTTGCTGCTGTTTGTAACCTATTATTCTACTTTCAACCTTTCCTTTTTCATTATTTTTTATTCAATATTTTGACACCTTTTTTTTATGTAGGACAAGATGGTTAGACGAATCGATCCGTTTTGGAATGATGTTGAAGATATGAATGATGGAATCATGAAGTGTAAGTTCTGCGGGCATTTATTTGCCGAGGGCACTTCCATTTCGAGGATCAAATGGCATTTGTCAGGAGAGACAGGGCATGGAGTTGGCATTTGTGGTCAGGTTCCCAAAGAGGTTCAAGAAGCAGCATTTCTAGCGATGCGTGGTGGCAACAAAAGACATAAAAGCATACCAGGTTCAAGCAATGTTAATGATTATGCCATTCCAACCTGTCCACAAGAACAAGACAATGCAGGGGATGTTGGAAGGATGCAAGTGGGAGTTCAAGGCATGGAAAACACAGGTGAAGGATCTTTTCAGCATGTTGACAGACGTGTATCTCCTTCGAGATTCGGAGTTGATGCTCATGAGAATAGAGGAGAAGCAACACAAGGAGCAGATGTAGTGGCTCAACTTGCTGGTGGTAGTTGGCATCAGATCTTTTCGGAGGCGCAGAAGCTGAATGAAATCAATTTAATGCTAGAAGAAGAGGATGAGGATCCTGGCGCAGGAGCTAGATCTTCTAGAATTCTTAAAGACAACACAAGTGAGACTAGAGGAGTTCCGTTTCCTACTAGCTCTAATAAGCCAGTGGGTCAAGCATTTGAAGAGAATACGAAGGTGATATGGTCTTTGTTAATGGATGATGAAGTCTCAACCATTGGCATTTACGGGATGGGGGGAGTTGGTAAAACAACATTACTGCAACACATCCACAATGAGCTTCTACGAACACCAGATATTTGTGATCATATTTGGTGGGTGACTGTGTCTCAAGATTTCAGCATTAGTACATTGCAGAATCTTATTGCTGGACGTGTTGATCTAGATCTTTCAAGAGATGTTGATGATAAGCATAGAGCTGCCAAATTGTCAGAAAAACTAAGGAAGAAACAAAAATGGATTCTCATTTTAGATGATTTGTGGAACAGTTTTGAGCTACACGATGTGGGAATTCATCCCTCGTTGAAAGGATGCAAGTTGATTTTGACAACTCGATCACAAACGGTTTGTGCTCAGATTGATTGCCAACACAAAAGCCAAGTGAAGCCCCTTTTTGAGGGAGAATCTTGGACTTTGTTCAAGGAGAATCTTGGACGTCACAAAGCACTTTCAGATGAAGTGGAAAGAATTGCAAAAGCTGTTGTAATGGAATGTGCTGGTTTGCCACTGGGAATTATTACAATTGCAAGGAGCTTGAGGGGAGTGGATGACCTGCCTGAATGGAGGACTACTTTGATGAAATTAAGAGAATTGAAATTTAGGGACATGGATGAGAAGGTATTCAAGGTATTGAGGGTTAGTTATGATCGGTTAGATGATGGGTTAGCACTAAAACAATGTCTCCTATATTGTGCATTATATCCTGAAGATGATGAGATTGAAAGGGAGGAGCTGATAGGTTATTTGATCGATGAGGGAATAATTAAAGGAAGGAGGAGGAGGCAAGATGCATTTGACGAGGGCCACACGATGTTAAATAGACTCCAATATGTCTGCCTATTGGATGGTGGTAGAAGATGTGTCAAGATGCATGACTTGATTAGGGACATGGCCATCCAAATACTGCAAGAGAACTCTCAAGTCATTGTTAAGGCAGGTGCACAATTAGAAGAAATGCCAGATGCAGAGGAGTGGACGGAGAATCTCACAAGAGTTTCACTAATGAAAAACAAAATTAAAAAAATTCCTTCCAGCTATTCACCAATGTGTCCAAATCTGTCAACTCTATTGCTTTGTCAAAATCCTTGGTTGGTATTCATTGCAGATTCATTTTTCAAGCAATTGCATGGGCTCAAGGTCCTCAATCTGTCTAAAACAGGTATTGAGAAATTGCCAGAATCTGTCTCTGATTTGGTGTCTCTCACTGCATTATTGCTCAATGATTGTAGGCTGCTAAGATATGTTCCATCATTAGAAAAGCTGAGTGCACTGAAGAGTTTAGATCTCGGTAGAACCTCACTTGAAAAGATGCCTCAAGGCATGGAATGTTTATCCAACCTTAAGTATTTTAGAATTAATGGACGTGGTGAAAAGAAGTTTCCTAGTGGGATATTACCAAAACTCTCTCACCTGCAGGTCTTTGCACTTGGAGAGTTTCATACGGAATGCTTAACAGTTGAAGGAATGGAAGTAGGATGCTTGGGGAAGTTGGAAACTTTGGAATGCCATTTCAAAGGCCTCTCTAACTTCGTGGAGTATCTCACATCTCGGGATGGGATCCAATCATTAAGAACATACAAAATTTTTGTAGGAACGTTGAAGGGAGATTATTGGTATGACATTGAGGATTTACCAAGTAAAACAGTTATGTTGGGTAATTTGAGTATCAGCAGAGATAGAGATTTCCAGGTCAAGTTCTTAAATGGCATTCAAGGACTGTACTGTGAAAGCATCGATGCAAGAAGTTTATGTAATGTTTTATCATTAGAGAATGCAACTGAGCTGGAGATCATCTACCTTTTGGATTGCAATAGCATGGAGAACTTGGTTTCATCTTCTTGGTTCTACTCTGCTCTACTACCATTGCCATCACATAATGGTATATTTTCTCGTCTTAAGGAGTTTGGGTGTTTTGGATGTTGTTGAAGATCATGGATATCAAGGCTGCAGCAGATTGAAGATTAGAGCATGGAGTCCTATTTGATTTCTAGTATTAGTGTTTTAGATTATTATTGAATTAGCTGTAGGGCATTTTATCTATTTCAGATCATGTTGATCAAGTGTTCTAGTTTAGGTGCAATTTAAATTCTAGGACTTATCTAGTACAAGAAGAAGTTGTAATCAACTATACCTCTTGTAATCTTTTATTTTTGCTATAAATAAAGGAAAGGCTATGGCAGTAACCTAACTAAGATTCTGCTCATTTGTTCTTTATTGTTCTTCAAATTCTGGGCAGCTGTTCTTCGTGTTCTTCATTTTCTGGCAATTCCAGATTTTGATCTGAATAGTGCCTGTTTTAGTCAACAAGTCAACACAGTTGACTTTTTTCGTTGACTTTTGGTTTTTGATTTCTACAATTGGTATCAGAGCAGTGTTGTTCTTTGTGGGGATTGTGTGAAACACGAGTGATTCTTTGTGAGGTCAATTAAAAATCAAAGCTTGACAGCTTTGAAGGGTTCTTGGACAAAACAGATTTTTTGGGTTCTTTTTTTCGTGCATTTTTGTGTGCAGTGTGAGATGAATTCTGGTGCAAACTTTCAATCATCAACACCTACGTTTACAGGTGTGAACTATGGAGTATGGGCTGTAAAGATGGAAGCTTACCTGAAGGCTTTTGATCTATGGGATTATGTGGATACGGGCAAGGTTCCAACTCCCTTAGATGATGATCCAACCTTGAATCAAATAAGATTTTTCAATGAAGAAAAATCCAAGAGTTTCAGAGCACTTACTAGCATATATAATGCAGTAAGTGAGGAGATTTTTACAAGGATTATGACTTGTAAAACAGCCAAAGAAGCTTGGGATAAGCTAAAGGCTGAATTCCAAGGGGATGAAAAATCAAGGAGGATGCAGGTGATGAATCTGCGAAGGCAATTTGAAGCCTTGAGAATGAGGGAGACTGATACAATTAAGGATTACTCTTCCCAAATTTCGAAACTTGTTAATCAAGTGAGACTTTTGGGGGAAGATTTTCCAGATTCAAGGATTGTGGAGAAGGTCTTGGTGAGCTTACCCGACAGGTTTGAACATAAGATATGTTCACTTGAAGACTCACATGATTTTTCTGAAATCAGCCTTCAAGAGCTGATTAATGCTCTGCAATCAGTGGAGGAGAGACACTCTTATAGACATCAAGAGTCAAGTGGTGAAGCACTTGTGGCAAAAGTGAAAGACAAGCACCATGCCAAACCTGTTTTCAGAAACAACTTTGAAAATAGAAGAGAAAAAAGCAACAACTGGAAGCCAAACAATTGGCAGTCATTCAACAGGAAAGGGAACACCTCAGGAGTGGAAAAGAGAGAAGAATTTCCACCTTGCAAGTATTGCAAGAAGACTAATCACCGAGACTCTTGGTGCTGGCTCAAAAACATCCAGTGTAGAAGATGCAAAGAATTCGGCCACATGCAAAAATTTTGCAAGAAAACTGAAGTTGCAAGAATTGCACAAACTGAAGATGATGCTGAGGAGGAGAAAGAAGAGCAATTATTTATGGTAATTGCAGAACCTACATGCAACATAACTGAGGTAAAATCTTCACTTTGGCTCATTGATTCGGGATGCACAAATCACATGACAGCAGACATTGATTTATTCAAAGATTTGGATAGAAATTTTTTGTCCAAAGTAAGAATAGCTAATGGAGATTATGTGCAAGTTGAAGGAAGAGGTGCAATTGCAGTTGACACTATGGCAGGTACGAAAATTTTAAGCAATGTTATGTATGTGCCTCAATTGAAGCAAAATCTTGTGAGTGTGGGACAATTGTTAGAAACTGGTTATGCATTGTCATTTAAGCATGGAATATGCAAAATTAAAGATGATAAAGGGGTGTTGTTGTTGGCCACTAGAATGGTGAATAGAAGCTTTAATGTTGATTGGAATTCAACATATTTAAAAGCTAATGCATGTAGAGAGGATGAGTCTATACTTTGGCACAAAAGGCTTGGGCATTTCAACTATGCAGCCTTAAGGAAGATGTCTAACTTAGAGATGGCACATGGTTTGCCAAATATTTTGAATGAGGATGTGTTTTGTGAAGCCTGTCAGCTAGGGAAGCAAACAAAAGTTGCCTTTCCTAATAATACACTTAGATCCTCATCTAAGTTGCAACTTGTGCACACTGATTTGTGTGGCCCTATGTCTAATGAATCCTTGAGTGGATCAAGGTATTTTCTCTTGTTCATTGATGACTATAGCAGGTTTTGTTGGAGTTATTTTTTGAAGGCAAAAGCTGATGTGTTTTGTGAGTTTCTGAAGTTCAAAGCTGCTGTTGAACTTGAAACTGGCTGCAAAATCAAAATTCTGAGGTCTGACAATGGAGGTGAGTATACTTCTCGGCAATTTGATGAATTTTTGGTGAAAGAAGGTATCAAACATCAGCTAACAATTCCTTATACCCCTCAGCAAAATGGGGTAAGTGAAAGGAAAAATAGAACTCTTATGGAGATGGCTAGGTGTTTGTTGTTTGAGAAGAAAATGCCCTTAAAATTCTGGGCAGAGGCTGTCAACACAGCCACCTATATTTTGAACCGAATGATTTCTAGAGTTTTAGGAGATAAAACTCCATATGAATTGTGGTATGATGCTAAACCTAGTATTAACCATTTAAGGGTGTTTGGTTGTATTTGCTATGTGTTGAAACCTGAAGTTAATAGGAAGAAATTGGATGAAAAAGCTGAGATGGGAGTGTTCATTGGTTATAGCTCAAAATCCAAGGCTTATAAGGTTTATGTTGTAAATGCTGACAAAGTTATTGTTGCTAGAAATGTGAAGATGATAGAAAATGCAGCATGGAATTGGGAGAGCACAACTGAAACACTACCTAAACAGATTCAGTTTTATGAGCAAGAAAAGGATGAAGACAGTGATGATGAACCTGTGAGGGGCACGAGATCATTGGCTGAGATTTATAGCAGATGCAATGTGGCTGATGCTGAACCTGTTGGAGTTGAAGAAGCCTTGAAATCTAAGGTATGGATAGCTGCAATGAAGGAGGAGCTTGCAATGATTGAGAAAAAATCAGACCTGGAAGCTTGTTGACAGACCTGCAAACAAGAAGATAATTGGGGTAAGATGGATTTTTAAGACAAAGTTGAATGCTGATGGTAAGATAAACAAACATAAAGCAAGATTGGTGGTTAAGGGTTATGCTCAAGAGGCAGGGGTGGATTATACTGATACTTTTGCCCCGGTTTCTAGACATGACACAATGAAGCTCTTGCTTGCTCTTGCGGCACAAAATGGCTGGTATGTTTATCAATTAGATGTTAAATCTGCATTTCTTAATGGTTATTTGAATGAAGAAATTTATGTTGATCAACCAGTTGGGTTTGAGAATGATAATCCAAACCAAGTGTATCTTTTGAAGAAAGCTTTATATGGGCTCAAACAAGCTCCTAGAGCTTGGTATAGTAGGCTTGATGAACACTTGTTGAGTTTAGGATTTGAAAGAAGTGCAAATGAGGTGACCTTGTATGTTAAGCATGTTGATAAACATGTATTGATGGTGTCAGTATATGTGGATGATTTGTTGATCACAGGTGATAAGAAGCAGCTGATAGAAGAGTTCAAATTGAACATGAAAGAGCAATTTGAGATGAATGAGCTCGGCTTATTGTCTTATTTTCTAGGAATGGAGGTAATGCAATCAGATCAAGGATGTTTTATTTGTCAAAAATCCTTTGTTCAGAAGATCTTAGATAACTTTGCAATGACAAATTGCAAATCAGTTCCTACTCCTATGATACTAGGACTGAAATTGGTGAAAGATGATGGAACTCAAAAGTGTGATGGAAAGACTTATAGAAGCTTGATTGGGAGCTTATTATATTTAACCATCACAAGGCCTGACATTGTGTTTGCTGTTAATTATCTTTCAAGGTTTATGCAGGATCCAAATCAATCACATTTCATGGCTGCCAAACGTGTGCTAAGGTATCTGCAGGGGACTAAGTCTCTCGGCTTGAATTTTGTGAAGTCCAAACCTGTCAGCCTTGTTGGCTATACTGACAGTGATTGGGGAGGTAGTGAGTGCATGATGAGCACCTCAGGATATTGCTTTGTTCTAGGTTCAAATGTGTTCAGCTGGCTTTCTAAGAAGCAATCCATTGTTGCACATTCAACAGCTGAGGCCGAATATGTGGCAGCTTATGTGGCAGCAAAACAGTTGATTTGGTTGAGAAAAATGCTTAAGGATCTTGATTGTGTTCAAGTTAATCCTACTGTCTTGCTATGTGACAACATGTCAGCCATAGCCATTTCGAAAAATTCTGTTTTTCATAACAAAACCAAGCACATGAAGATTAAGTACCATGCATTGAGGCAATTTCAACAAGAAGGGGAGTTAGAGATGGAATACTGCTCATCCAAGGAGCAATTGGCTGATTTCTTTACCAAACCATTAGCCAAAGATAGGTTTGAAGAATTAAGGATGAAGATAGGAATGTGCAGCCTTGCATCCAAGGAGGAGTGTTGAAGATCATGGATATCAAGGCTGCAGCAGATTGAAGATTAGAGCATGGAGTCCTATTTGATTTCTAGTATTAGTGTTTTAGATTATTATTGAATTAGCTGTAGGGCATTTTATCTATTTCAGATCATGTTGATCAAGTGTTCTAGTTTAGGTGCAATTTAAATTCTAGGACTTATCTAGTACAAGAAGAAGTTGTAATCAACTATACCTCTTGTAATCTTTTATTTTTGCTATAAATAAAGGAAAGGCTATGGCAGTAACCTAACTAAGATTCTGCTCATTTGTTCTTTATTGTTCTTCAAATTCTGGGCAGCTGTTCTTCGTGTTCTTCATTTTCTGGCAATTCCAGATTTTGATCTGAATAGTGCCTGTTTTAGTCAACAAGTCAACACAGTTGACTTTTTTCGTTGACTTTTGGTTTTTGATTTCTACAGATGTAACAGTATGGAGAAGTTGTTCCCTCTTGAGTTGCTGTCATACCTCGTAAACCTGGAAATAATTAGTGTTTTTAATTGTGAGAAAATGGAGGAGATAATAGGAACAACAAATGAGGAAAGCAGCACCTCCAATCCCATCGTGGAATTAACACTCCCAAAGTTAAAATGTCTGGACTTGGATGGTTTACCCGAACTGAAAGGGATTTGTAGTGCGAAACTGATTTGCAATTCTCTTAAAGTAATTAACGTACACAACTGTGCGAAGCTGAAGAGGATGTCGATTTGTCTTCCGGTGCTTGAAAATGGTCAGCCATCCCCTCACCCTTCTCTTGAAGAGATTAATGTGCATCCAGAAGAATGGTGGGAGACAGTGGTGGAGTGGGAGCCTCCTAACGCCAAGGAAGTCCTTCGTCCCATTGTACACTTTCCTTGAAGAGGAGTAGACTGCTCTGCCCTGAATATAATATAGAATAAAGGGTACGCATCATTTTTTTATTTCTCTCTCTTTCTACAATTGATTCTCTACACATCAGTGTTATTTTTACAAGTGATGGTATTGATTTAATTATTTCTTTTGCTCCTTTAGTATACTGTTATCATTATATTTTTTTAAAGAGGGATAATCATTTACATATTTCAAATAAAAATATCAAATATGTGCAAGGGGTTCTAAACGCTTTGCTGCTCGTAGAATTTGAGTATTTTTTCTATTAGTCACTTTGCTTTATTTTAATATGCTTTGAAAATTAATAAATCATTTAATATTCTTTTAATTTAACTTTTAATTAATTAAGTTATTTTCGTAAGGCTTTCTGCCCCCTCTGTAGTAAACTGCAAACGGCAACATACCATATCTAGCCCAGTAGTGGTTCCACTGAAAAACGGCAACATACCATATCATCACTTTGCAGACTTTTCTTCGTTCGATGTGACGGGAGCGTGGTTGAAGCGGAGACATTGGAGGAGGAAACGACATTGGAATAAAGGGTAAGCATCATCTTTTATTTCCTGCATTGGACTCATATATTATTTTTAAACTCGATTAATAAAGGTATATGGCACCTTTAGTAAAGATTTCTCAAGGTTAAAATTTCTGAAGTAGTTCGAATTAATAGTTTGATTCATTTTCTTGATTTTAAAGAAATGGGTTATAATTTTTATGTGCAGGGAGAGAAGAAATTTGCTGAAGGAATTCCCTGACTTTGCTTTTGATGCACCTGCGTCTCTCACAGTGATAAGCATGCTGCTACCACTGTTTAGAGTGCTAGAATTTGCAATGATTCTGCAAGGATGTGTTTAACAGATTCTACTTTCACTCAGCAGGTTCATCCTTTTGTTCATTTATCCATTAAAAACTACATTTATTCGCTCTGATGCAGCCACTTGCTGTGTTGAACTGAGTTCTGTATTTCCCAATTAGCAGAATTTAGCTTTTTCATTGATGAGAAGCACACCAAGATGTATACCCAACTGGAACTCAGAGATTCTCTATAATTTCTAAGCCATATCCATGTCATACAGGCAAGAAAGCACCCACACCTTGCAGGATTATGCCTTATAATAACCATATACGCCTTTTGTTTCAAAGAAAATCTTATGCATGCTCACAAGAACGTTGGTTGGTGACATCTCGAATCCGTATCTACAACAAAACAGGACGCTTACTCCTCAGGAATCATTATGGAATTGCTAACTAGGAAAAGCAGTTTTTGAACCTAGCTAGCACCGATTAAACTTGTAATTCTGCCTTATCTCTCAAGTTCAAGGTTTCAACAATGGGGTGGGTCCAAAAGTTAACTCAATCAGCAATTGGCTTCTGATTCTTTTGTTGAAGTTTTCAATTAGACAAATAAAAGAAAATTAGAGGTGTGAAGCAACTTGTTATACCTTATAATATAATCTTTGGTAGGTAAAGTTTGTGGCTTCCTTCCTGTCAAACAATACAATAATCTTTGCTACTGTAACATTCTCTTCCAAATCTCATCCCAACTTCCTTGACCTTGATTTCCCAATTTCCCTCATCAAATGTCTTAAACCTTTGTGATGATCAGTATTCATCCCAACCAACTGATCTATTGTGTCTTGGACTTGGAAGACATTACGATCAACTCTGTTCTCCATCGGTAAACAATGATGTAATTATGAATGATGTGCAGAACATGGTTAGAGTGAGGACAGAACCAGTGGAAGAGGAGGAGGAGGATGTGGCCTATAGAGGAAGATTAGGGCAGCCAGGTGGGGGAGCTAGCTCTACTAGAGGGTCAAGCATTATTTCCTGAAGATTTTCATATCCCTATTTTCCTGTTTCTCTATGACCAGTGGATTGGACAGGAGGAGTTCTGTAGTAAGCTGGCATGGTTGCCGGGAAGAATGTTGCTCTAATTCCTTCTGCCTTCAGTATAGGGAAGATGATGCCTGATCCAACCTGAAAGATGACAGAAATAAAAATAAAAATTTAAGTGTTTGTCTAGGAAACTCACGGTGAGAATAAAAGTTCAGACAAATAAGTTTCTGATAGTAAAAGTAATGAAAACTGGAGATACAGACCAAAACTAGTCTAGCCGCAATACACATGCGTTTTGGTGTAGGAAATGGAAGCAGTAAGCTGCCAACAGCATAGGCAAGCATGGCAAAGCAGTGGAAAATCAAGCTTAACGGGTTAGTGTTTAGACCAGACAGAAGAGCCATCAGTCCATCTGAGAACACGCCTCCAAGGCTCAAATAATTGAAGAATGCTTCTTTCATTTCCTTCCTTGCTGGGTCCTGATCCGATGAAGAGAATACTGTGTGTAGGGTGCTCGCCAATGTATTTATTGCAAATGCCGATGGCTGGAACCAATATTAAGTTATTAGAATCTACCGATCACATAGAAATGCTTGAAACATGAAGTTTCTTTAAGCAATTCCTGTTCAAAATTTGTTCTGAGGAAGATTGGCCAGAGAAATTTTAGATAAGCAAGTGCTGATACCTTACGCAGAACGCAAAAGGACTCAAGATATTTGCAAATGGAAGCTGCATTGCTAAGATCGTTCAGAGGCCTAAGAAGATCTCGCAGTAGGACAACATCAGAAAGTCCCACAGTCATTCCTCCTCCTGTTACAGAATGGCGCATATTCAACGAATCCCCTATCAGAAATGCACCAGGGGATGGATAGGAAGACGCATGCATGATTCTGTTTGGCATTGTTCTTATGTTCCCCTTATCAATCGCACATATGAAAGCATTGTATAGCTCAGGTGGCATCTGAAATGTGCAAATTTCTGCATTAGTTCAAACATATCTTATATATTGAATAAAAAGAACTAGCAAAGATGCTGAAATGTCGTCTTCGACTTTCTGATATTATTAACAACAAATTCATGATCAAGGAGCCATAGCTATAGAAAATATGCTCGCTAGAGTATAACTGGACAGTATGAAACTTCACGTAAATTTACCATGTCTGGACGCAATCTCTTATTCATCTAATATTAGTCAAAAAATGCTATAATGTCGTCTTAGACTGGCATCATGAGACGTTTTTCATTTTGCTTTCTGATATTATTAATCAGAATAAGCTTCAGTTCATTAACATTATGTCAAGCAACTATACATACTTGAGGTGCGACCACTGTTTTCAAGTAGCTTGCCATTTCACCAGTGGAAATAGAAGGTGGTTTCGGGCCAGGTACATCAACTAAACAACGAATTTCATTGCTGCTAATAGGATAAGCTATGGCAATTGTATCCTTCAAAATAAAGTAGGCACGATTTGCATATGGAAGATCATAATCTTCCAGGACCAAACCGACAGAGTAGGATGGGACTTCAATCTGCAAGAAATGTAATGACCATGTGTTAGAGAGTAATATCAAAGTGTTGTTGGATTGAATTAGTTTTTTGACATGTATCGAAGTCTCAATGACCAAACAGGCACAGGTTTGAATCTTAGAACTCTCATTCTATACTAATTAAGCCGAAAGTAATCATGGTCAGTGCAAGTTTTAGGTTTTAAGGTATATCTACCAATCTATGTCAAGCAACTGTTTTCAACTATACATACTAATTATAAAACCGTTGTTGGAGATTCAACTAATCTTTCTCTGCAAAATCTAAATATAATGCGGGATTTTCACCTTTGGACTGCAGAGATTGCTTCGTAAATTTGAAAAACAACCATCACATACTATTGTGAGTGAAGCTGAAGCTGCTAGCTCCTGGCCTGCCTTTGTTTCGTATAGCACACCTTTGATGCTGCCATTTTCTTCGACAAGAGATGTTACAGTTCCTTGCTCGAGATTAACACTGGATAAAGAACAAAGAAATCTGAGAGGGAAATCTTCACAGCATGAAATGATACTGATAAAAGTATTTTCAGTCTATGGTTGGTTATATTGAACTGAATACTCTCATGCTACTCTGTTCCTATACGTTGCAGGGGAAAGGACGAATACTTGGGAAGAGATGCAGCTTTTTCACGCAGTTTTTGAACGAAGCGGCCATGGTGAAAGCCTCTGCCACTCGCATTGGAGGGATATGAAATTGCACTTCTTTTCCCATCTTTGTGAACTGCAGCGAAACTGAAGACTGTCTGAGAATCAGACCCGTCTAGACAATCTGTTACCAGACGAAATGTTGGACATAAATAAGAGTACATAATTCAACGGAAAGTATGTTCAACAAAATTTCTACAGCTAGTAAATCTTCACCTTCAAGGCCTAACTCGGCCAATTTAATGCAACCCCCAGCATGCAGGAACTCACCAACAATTCTGTCGGGCTCAGTCAAGTCTCTTTCAATGACATGCACGCGCCACCCATCCTGCAGTTGCAGGAGAAGACAATGTTTACTAGGTTCTTGTCTTTGAATTATAAGCAAGATCAGGCACCTAGAATTAACTCTTTTACCATTGTGTAAGAGGTAATTACCTTTGCGAGAGCATAAGCAAGAGCTGAACCAGCAACACCAGCACCTACGATGATCACATCAGTATTTCCTGCAAAATTTGATCTGCACACTCCATTGCCAGAGCTTTTCAGATTTTTCTTGGTTGGAGTTTTCTCTGAAGCTTTGATCTTCTCTCTCCTTCTTGAACTGCAGAGTACAACAAACCCGAACAAGAAAGCTGCTACAACTCCCCCAAATATATGCTTGGAGTCCATTTTTGTTCTTTCAGTACAAGCTCCCTCTCTCTCTCACTCACTCTCTAGATGTGCTGTCGAGACCCTGCAGTGCTACCAAGGCACATGGTAAGAGCTTGACTTTATTGTTAAAAGACATGCAAATGGAAAGGCTGTTGATTGGGTTGTCCATCCTCTGCATGATGAGATTTGTTTTTTTCCTTGGAAGTTTATGTTGTTAGAGATTGGCTTTATTTTATGATAATATTTATGGTTGATTTCCGAATAATTCTATATGAAAGTTATTTGCATGTTTTCTAAATGCAGATGAAATACACACATGTACACACACACACACATTCCGTCCAAAGCATACTTCATTGTCCCGTATACTCCTCCCCTGCGTATATCCATTATTTGGATTTTAAAAATATTTTCTATTTAAAAATATAATAAAATAATATTGTTTTATTTATTAAGAATATATTTGTATTAATACATGAAAATAATTTAAAAACACCAATTTTTTATTTAAAATGAAAAGTAAAAATAAAAACTTAAATATTTTTTTCAAAAATGTGACGCAGCAGAAATACAGAAATAAATACGATCAACGTCAATACTCCGTAAATATTTCACAACGAGATTAAATCTCAGAAAACTCAAAGTTGCATCTGATAATCAATAGCTGAATGGCCAGAGGCTCTTACAATAGTACTTAAAGCAAAAACCCTAACCTAACCCAAGACAAATAAGGAAACGACATAAGAAATTAAATTTACCATAAATGGCAAATTTGAGATAAATGCAGAATATGAAAGGCCTATAAATTCTGAGTGAGTATTAATTGACAAAAGTCAATTCGGACTCTGAAATCAAAAGTTATGACTAAAACAAAACTTTCCTAAAATAGCAAAAATGACAGTTTCGGGGCCGAAACGAAGAAATTTGGCCAAAAACCAGTGGACAATCAGGGGCTATGCCGTTGACTTCTTCCGCAAATGGCGACACGCATCGACTAGGTGAGTTTCGCGCCATTCCGACTTCGACGACCCGGCTGCCGGAATTTAGTTGCCTTTGAATTTCGGGTGATCCCTCTTGAGCATGTACGCTTCCGCAACCTGTTCTACATCAAAATGATTTTGAAACAAAATGCCAAAAAGTAACGAAGAATTTGGTTTTCCATCAAACTGGGCTGACCTATCGAAAGACACACACCCATATATATATATATATATAATCCATGTAACTATGGCGTTTATCAATATTGAACTTGTGGTTTTCTTGTAACAAAACAATATCTAGTATCAGATTTTCTTTGTGTGTGTGAATTGAGGATCACGGATTCATAGGATTAGAGTTCAGGTTTGATTGTAATACCTGTGTCTATATATAGGCTATATAGCCTCCAATCAATTGTACAGAATACACAACAGATAATAAAAGCAATTGCTCAGCTCCTTTTAACTGCGTGTATGTATGTATCTATCTATCTATCTATCTATCTATCTATCTATCTATCTATCTATATATATATATATATATATATATATATATATATATATATATTATTTTCTTATTTCTTATATGTGCTTTCTCTTCGTTTTTTAAACCTCAGAACATGCTAATCATCTTATACTTGTGGTCAGATGGAAGGAGTTCCACCATCTTCTATGGAGGATGATTTTGAATTTACATCGAACCAGTTCGGTTTTCAAGCATCTGAAGATAACTTCAATATGTTTGAGTTTCCCTCGTACGTCATTCTTAAGCATATTTTATTAGAAGATGATTGCTTGCAATTAGTTTTTTTTTACAATTTTCCTTATTATTCTAAACAAAAACATTTACGTTGCTGCACATGGAAGCAAGTCGCCACCAGAGGAGGTTCCAGTCAACCAAAGCTCCATATTATGCAATGATCAAGCTGGACAGCACAGGCTGGTGGATAACAATGATAGTATTCAGCAAGCAACACAGTTTCCTCAAACCATGGTGACCACTCCAATTTGCTACAATGTCCATTGAATTAGCTAGTTTTTGTATTGCTATATCACCAATTGATTAAAAAAGTTTGCTTCAAATTGTTTATTTTTAAACAAACAGACAACAATGGGAGGTTTAGATGGAACATCATCATCATGTATCAACCAAAATGGACCAAATTGGCCTCAAACTATATATGTAGGCTATATAGCCTCCATTCAATTGTACAGAATACACAACAGATAATAAAAGCAATTACTCAGCTCCTTTTAACTGTGTAACTGTGTGTGTGTGTGTGTATTATTATTTTTTTCTTATTTGTGCTTTGTCTTCGTTTTTAATTTCTGTAATTAGCAAAATTAATTCGAATGACGTAACACACTAATCATCTTGTACTTGTTATCAGATGGAAGTAGCTCCACCATCTTCTGTGGAGGATGATGTCAACTTTGCATTGAATCAGTTGGAACTTGAGACATTAAGCGTATTTTATCAGAAGATGATTGCTTGCAATTTAGTTTTTCTACAGTTTTCCTTATATATCCATCGTTATATACTTAACTTCTTCTTCTTCTTGTACTTGTTTTTTTGTGTGTGTTTTCAACTAATAATAAATCTTTATTTTTCTTCTGAGTTCAGGTCCCCACAGTTTCCTCCTCACAATCTTCAACTATCTGGAGATCATAATCAAGGACAAGCCGATCAAGCTTCTGTGATTCCTCACATAGACAATATGCAACAAGAGAGCTTAGTGTCTCAAAACTTTGGCAGATCTACTAGGTATTAATATCTTTTTGAGAATTAGATACACCATTGATTTTTACTGCTTTAGAGAGACTACCAATTACTGAAAGGTTATAATATGATCACTTCATTTTTATACAGATCACAGATGGAGAACCCCAAGTCCATGTATTGCAAAATCAAAATGCTAGGCCAAATGCCTCAGATGCTGGCCCTGACAGTTCCCTGCAAAGTCAAAATAGGGGTTTAAATACTCAACAAGTAAGAACTCTAACTGAATTATCTCCCATTGCAAACTGTCTCTTGTAAGCCAGTTCATTGTGTATAATAGAGTATAGAAGAATATTCTAGAATAGTGTAATATGTATAAATAGAGAAGTACACACACAACAAAGGTATGCAAAAACAGAATTCAATACAATACAATTTTAAATTTCAGTTTCCCTCTCTTTTCTCTTTTCTCCCTCTTCCCTTCTCTAAACTAATTCTTCTTTCAATTCTGCAAACTCTCTCAATCCTAACATGGTATCAGAGCTGCTATTATGCTAGCACATTAATTGATCCAAGCTTCCGGCAATCTGATCTCAATGAAGAAAAAAAAAAAAACCTACTGCTGAAGAAAACACATTGTTCAAGTTTTTCTTTATGATCTTTTGCAGCTTCTTCAGTTGAGATTTTTTTTTCCTTTGAATTTCGAGCTAAAGATGACGATGATCATCTGTGTCATTGCTGCTCCTTCTCATCTAGTTGCTTTCTTGTTCGTCCGAGAGACAGATTCTTCAATTCGTGTTGCTGTTATGGCAACATCTAGCATCTTCCATGCCAAATCAAGTCTGTGCAACAAATTACTTCTAATTTTGAACAACAAAATTGAAGCTCAAACAAAGTAGAAGCAGAATGAGAATTACCGTGATTGTGAAGAAGCAACAAAGCATGCCTCTGTCTCCAGCCACCACCACCGCAGATGCCATCTCCACCGAGAGTCACCTCTGCCAGGCTCGACTGATTCTAGAGTTCCAGGACCTCTGCGATCACTCCAATCTCTCTCTCGTGCACCTCCAAACCCTTACTATTGAGCTCAAGTTGCTTCGTCGAGAAAATGCAGATTTCAAAGTCACAAAAAGTGAGCTTGTCAAGCTTGTTAGTCTTGCTTTTCAAGCCTCCG
Organism: Salix suchowensis; assembly: GCA_029030765.1. Lineage (NCBI taxonomy): Eukaryota > Viridiplantae > Streptophyta > Magnoliopsida > Malpighiales > Salicaceae > Salix > Salix suchowensis. The sequence continues at coordinate 12,456,949 of CM054998.1, read as the reverse complement.
TGATGCAGCATCAACAATGTACTTTGGGAAACAATCGTGTTGTTGCATTTGAGAGGAGGTATAGTTCTAATAATGTGGGGACAGAGAGTTCTTCAGGAGCTAAGATGCCTCCATATGATTCACAGACATTGCAAGTTCTGAGATGCTGAGATTTTGTGTTAGAGTATAGAAGAATATTCTAGAATAGTGTAATGTGTATAAATAGAGAAGTGCACACACAACAAAGGTATGCAAAAGAGAATTCAATACAATACAATTTTAAATTTCAGTTTCCCTCTCTTTTCTCTCTTCTCCCTCTTCCCTTCTCTAAACTAATTCTTCTTTCAATTCTGCAAACTCTCTCAATCCTAACAGTGTATTGGGTTTGCTCCGCATGTTAACATTTTCTAGGTATCTTCTAATAATATAATGCTTGATAGAATTTTGAAAGAATTCTTCAAAAAACAATTCAAACCAATTATTTACCCTGGAATTTGTTTGATATATAATTCCAAGTGGGCATGCTTTGTGTTTACGGGTTTACATTTTCTAGGCAGACTTCTTCAAAGTTTGACATTGGGTTTGCCGACTCTACACGTTAACTCCTTTTATCTTATAATATAATATTTGGTAGGTTAATTATAAGTATACATTTCCCTATTGATGTGTATATATATATATATATATATATATATATATATATATATATATATATATATATATATATATATATATATATAAATAAATTGATCTTTTTTCTCATATTTTATCATCCATGCCTTGTGGTGTTTATCTAAATTGACCATGAATTCATTGTTTTTATCTTTTTAAAATTCTTTGCTGTTTGTAACTAATTATTTTAGTTCGACCCTTTTCTTTATCAATTAATTTATACCAAGTCTTCATTCAGTAACATAACATTTATTTTACTTGCACATGTTTTCTTGTGAGGGGCATCCTCTTAAGCACACAAGAACCTAATAAGATTTCACACAATAGTATTGCCAATAATGATTATAATATTGATTATTTACAATAATGGTTATAATAGCAGCGATAATAATTTTGACAATTTAATAATTATGATAATAATAATAAGATTAATAATTAAAATAATTCATTAGTCGATATTGTTTTTGTTAAAGATTGACTTTTACAGCTATAAAAATATATGAAGCCACATGTAGACAAAATCGGTGGAAAAATATTTGAAGCACAGCTTGAATCCATATAAATTATTTATACTCCCATGTTCTTCATTTTGTTTTTCACATGTAACTATGGTTTTAATCTTTCAAGTAAACACAAGTTGTAGAAATTCTAATGATAAACTTTGGAAACATCCCATGCCTTATGGAGTTCATGCTAAATTCACCCCAAGTTAACCATGGATTCATTGTTTTTTTTCCTTTTAGTTTCTTTGCTGCTGTTTGTAACCTATTATTCTAGTTTCAACCTTTCCTTTTTCATTAATTTTTATTCAATATTTTGACCCTTTTTTATGTAGGACAAAATGGTTAGACCAAATGATTCATTTTGGAAACATGTTGAGGATATGAATGATGGAAAAAAGATGTGTACATTCTGTGGGCATTTATTTGCTAATGGTACTTCCATTTCGAGGATCAAATGGCATTTGTCAGGAGAGACGAGGCATGGAGTTGTCATTTGTGGTCAGGTGCCTAAAGAGGTTCAAGAAGCAGCATCTCTAGCTATACATGGTAGCCACAAAAGACATAAAAGCATACCAAGTTCAAGCAATGTTAATGATTATGGCATTTCCACCTGCCCTCAAGACAATGAAGTACATGGTAATTTGCCGAGGGGATGCTTTGGAAGGATGCAAGAACAGGCGAGTACACTCGGAGTTGATGCTCATGACGAGTAGAGGAGAAGCAGCACAAGGAACAAATGTAATGGCTCAACTTCCGGGTTGTACTTGGCATCAGATCTATTCGGAGGCGCGAAGCTAAATGAAATCAATTTAATGTCTGGAAGAAGAGGATGAGGAGCCCTGGCACAGGAGCTAGATCTTGTAGAATCCTTAAAGACAACACAAGTGAGACTAGAGGAGTTTTGTTTCCTACTAGCTCTAATAAGCCAGTGGGTCAAGCATTTAAAGAGATTAGGAAGATGATATGGTCTTTGTTAAAGAATGATGAAGTCTCAACCATTGGCATTTATGGGATGGGGGGCGCTGGTAAAACTACAATACTACAACATATCCACAATAAGCTTCTACGAAGACCAGATATTTGTGATCATGTTTGGTGGGTGACTGTGTCTCAAGATTTCAGCATTAATAGATTGCAAAATCTTATTGCCAAACGTCTTCATCTAGACCTTTCAAGCGAGGATGATGATCAACATAGAGCTGCCAAATTGTCAGAAGAACTAAGGAAAAAACAAAAATGGATTATCATTTTAGATGATTTGTGGGACAATTTTGAGCTACACGATGTGGGAATTCATTCCTTGTTGAAAGGATGCAAGTTGATTTTGACAACTCGATCACAAACGGTTTGTGATCAGATTGATTGCCAACACAAAATTGAAGTGAAGCCCCTATTTGAGGGAGATTCTTGGACTTTGTTCAAGGAGAACCTTGGACGTCACATAACACTTTCGGATGAAGTGGAAGAAATTGCAAAAAGCATGTTGCAAGGGAATGTCTTTGGTTTGCCATTAGGTATTATTACAGTGTCCAGAAGCTTGAGGGGAGTGAAAAATCTAAATGAGTGGAGGAACACATTGAAGGAATTGGGAGAATCAGGATATAGGGACATGAATGAGAAGGTATTCAAGGTGTTGACAGTTGCCTCATTTGCTGCTGAAGAAGAGGTCTTCGATGCTGTGAAGATCCAGTCAAGATTGACTCCAGATTGTTAGGATGTTAGTTGCAAATAAAGCTGTCATAGATCAGCTCTTTCTCTGTTTTTATCTTCTCAATATTTTTTCGAATTTCGTTATCAAACTCTTCTATAAAAGAGTGTTTTATCAATAAAGAAAGTACACTTTCATTCACAACATTTATATCTTTATCTTATTCTTTGAGTTCTTATTCTGTTCCTATACAATTTGTTACTGTCATAAACTACAAATTGGTATCAGAGCACATTGATTTTAAAGGGACCAGCTTGTGAGAAAGAGAGCAACCCGTGAGATACCCTTCTTCCACCAAAAAAACCACAAACACCAAAACCAAAACCTTTCATCATTCTTTCAAATGGCATCCAACACTTATTCTCTTGCAACACCACCAGTATTTACTGGTGTGAACTACCAAATGTGGGCTGTGAGAATGAAAACTTACTTACAAGCCTGCGATTTATGGGATGCTGTTGAACAAGAACATGAACCTCATCCTCTTCCTGCAGATCCAACCATAGCCCAAATCAGAAATAATCGTGAGGAGAGATCAAGGAAGTTCAAAGCCAAAACTTGTCTCTATCTTTCGTTGCTTTTCGAAGCAATATTTCCAAGAATAATTGCTTTTGATACAGGGGAAACAAATATGGAATTATCTCAAGGAGGAGTTCCATGGTAATGAGAGGACAATTCAAATGCGGGTTTTGAATTTGAGAAGGGAGTTCGAAATGCGAGAAGATGAAGGACTCAGAAACTATCAGAGATTTTTCTGATAGATTACTCTCCATAGTCAACAAAATAAGACTATTGGGAGGAGCTTTCTGATCAAAGGGTTGTTGAAAAGATCCTTGTGACTTTACCCAAGAGGTTTGAGTCAAAGATATCCTCATTGGAAGAAGCCAAAGATCTGTCAAAAATATCTTTGGGAGAATTGTTAAATGCCTTACAAGCTCAAGAACAAAGGAGAACTATAAGGCAAGAAGAATCCATGGAAGGTGCTTTTCCAGCAAAGGTGCAAGTCCAAGAAGGTGACAAAGGGAAAAGGAAGAACATCAAATACAAGGGAGCAGGCAGTAGCAATCGAAGAGTTGGAACCTTTCCCCCTTGTCAACACTGTAAGAAAACAAATCACTCACAAAACTACTGTTGGTGGAGACCTGATGTTAAATGCAGGAAATGCAATCAGCTGGGACACATGGAAAAAATCTGCAAGAACAGAACAAATCAACAACATGAAGAGGCTCAAGTTGCTGATCAACAACAGGAGGAACAATTGTTTGTGGCCACCTGTTTTGTAAGCAAACATGCAAGTGATTGCTGGTTCATAGACAGTGGTTGCACAAATCACATGACAAATGATGTGAATTTGTTCAAACATCTTGATAAATCAAGTGTCTCAAAAGTCAGAATTGGTAATGGCGAATATATTCCTGTCAAAGGAAAAGGGATAGTGGCCATCGAAGGGAATTCAGGTATTAAACTCATTTCAGATGTCCTTTTTGTACCTGAAATCGATCAAAACCTGTTGAGTGTTGGCCAACTTCTTGAAAAAGGATACTCGGTTGTTTTCAAGAACAAGCACTGTTTAATTTCTGATCCTACTGGATTAGAGATTTTCACCATAAAAATGCAAGGGAAAAGCTTTTCTTTAGATTGGATGGAAGAGGAGATAGCAGCAGTATCAAACACAACAAATGAAGCTGAATTATGGCATAAGAGGATGGGACACTTCAATCAAGCAGCTTTGGTTCATATGCAGAGAAGGAAGATGGTGAGAGGGGTGCCCAGCCTAAAAGAAAAAATCACAGTTTGTGTTTCTTGTCAATATGGCAAGCAACACAGACTTGGATTTCCTCAAAACAAAGCTTGGAGAGCAAGTGAAAAACTTCAGCTTATTCACACTGATGTTGCAGGCCCTCAGATGACAGATTCATTAAATGGCAGCAGGTATTATGTTGCTTTCATTGACGATTATACAAGAATGTGCTGGGTGTATTTTTTAAAATCCAAAGCTGAAGTAGCAGGTGTCTTTTTGAGGTTTAAAAACTGGGTTGAAAATCAAAGTGGTCATAAAATTCAGATTGTGAGGTCTGACAATGGCACAGAATATACTTCAAACAAATTTGCCCAGTTTTGTCATGATGCAGGGATTGAACATCAATACACTGCACCTTACACACCTCAGCAAAATGGTGTGAGTGAGAGGAAGAACAGGACAATCATGGAGATGGCAAGGTGCTTATTATTTGAGAAAGATTTGCCCAAGAAATTCTGGGCAGAAGCTGTGAACACTGCTGTGTTCTTGTTAAACAGGCTGCCAACAAGAGCATTACAGCACAAAACACCTTATGAAGCTTGGCATGGTTATAAACCCTCACTTCAAAACGTAAAAGTGTTTGGATGCTTATGTTTCACTCATATACCTCAGGTGAAAAGAGATAAGCTTGACAGGAAGGCTGAAGCTGGAATTTTTGTTGGCTATAGCAATGTCACAAAAGGCTATAGAGTTTATCAACCTGCAACTAAAAAAGTCATAATCAGCAGAGACATCAAATTCGTTGAAGCTGAAAAATGGAATTTTGAAGATACAACAAGCAATGCAAGTAAGGAGATCATGCAAGATTTTGATGAAGATGTTGATGACACACCAGTCAGAGGAACTAGACTTCTTGCAGACATTTATCAAAGCTTCAATGTGGCTGTGCTTGAACCTGCAGAATATGAGGAGGCCAAAAATGATCCAAGATGGGTCACAGCAATGAAAGAAGAGCTAAGCATGATTGAGAAGAATCAAACATGGGAATTAGTGGATATGCCGACACACAAAAAACCCATTGGTGTGAAATGGGTTTACAGAACAAAATTGAATGCAGATGGCACTATCAACAAACACAAACCTAGGCTTGTGGTCAAAGGCTATGCACAAGTCTTTGGTGTGGATTTTTCAGAAACATATGCCCCAGTAGCTCAACTTGACACCATCAAAATGTTGCTAGCAATTGCAGCTCACAAAGGTTGGAAAATATTTCAACTTGATGTGAAGTCTGCATTTTTGAATGGTTACCTGCAGGAGGAGATTTACGTGGAACAACCTAAAGGTTTCATGGTAGAGGGAGAAGAAGATAAGGTTTACTTATTGAAGAAGGCTTTATATGGACTGAAACAGGCTCCAAGAGCCTGGTATAGCAGGATCGATGAGCATTTACTCAAACATGGCTTCAACAAAAGTTTGAGTGAATCGATCAAGAGTTCAAACATTGGTTTTATGGCTGTTTCACTTTATGTGGATGATTTATTTGTTACAGGTAACAATTCAACCATGATGGACATCTTCAAAGCTGAAATGATGGAAGTTTTTTAGATGACAGACCTTGGTGAAATGTCCTATTTTCTGGGCATGGAAGTGCAGCAAAATCAGCATGGGATCTTTGTTGGCCAACAAAAGTATGCCAAAGAGATTCTGAAGAAATTCAAAATGGAAGACTGCAAATCAATGACCACGCCCATGAATTTGAAAGAGAAGTTCAGTAAAGAAGATGGGGCAGACAAGGTGGATGAAGCAATTTACAGGAGCTTAATTGGGTGTCTAATGTACCTTACGGCAACAAGGCCAGACATCATGCATGCAGTGAGCTTATTATCGAGGTTCATGCACTGTGCTAGTGAAATACACTTCAAGGCTGCAAAAAGAGTGGTGAGATACATAAAAGGTACACTAAACTATGGCATTCAGTTTAGTTGTGCTGAAAATTTCGAGCTACAAGGATATGCAGATAGTGATTGGGCTGGCAGCTGTGATGATATGAAGAGCACGTCTGGATATTGTTTTTAGTTTTTGGATCAGGAATTTTCTCCTGGTGTTCCAAAAAACAAGAGGTTATTGCTCAATCAACGGCGGGAAGCGAGTATGTTGCAGCTATCTGCAGCTGCAAATCAAGTCTTATGGCTTAGAAAAATCCTAGCGAGATCCGGACATGGAGCAAAGGGAAGCTACTAAAGTTAACGTTGACAATCAAGCTGCAATTGCAATATCTAACAATCCAATTTTCCATGGGAAAACAAAGCATTTCAAGCTCAAGTATTATTTTTCGAGAGAAGTTCGGAAAAAATGAAGAACTGCAAGCGATTTATTGCAAGACGGAAGATCGGTTTGTTGATATATTAACCAAGCCATTGCCAAAAGCAAGGTTTGAAACTTTGAGGAACAAGATAGGAGTCTGCAGCAAAAGATGCAAGGAGGAGTGTTGACAGTTGCCTCATTTGCTGCTGAAGAAGAGGTCTTCGATGCTGTGAAGATCCAGTCAAGATTGACTCCAGATTGTTAGGATGTTAGTTGCAAATAAAGCTGTCATAGATCAGCTCTTTCTCTGTTTTTATCTTCTCAATATTTTTCGGAATTCTGTTATCAAACTCTTCTATAAAAGAGTGTTTTATCAATAAAGAAAGTACACTTTCATTCACAACATTTATATCTTTATCTTATTGCTGAGTTCTTGTCTGTTCCTATACAATTTGTTACTGTCATAAACTACAGTATTCAAGGTATTGAGGGTTAGTTATGATCGGTTAGATGATGCACTAAAACATTGTCTCTTATATTGTGCATTATTTCCTGAAGAGCATATGATTGAAAGGGGGGAGCTGATAGGTTACTTGATCAATGAGGGAATAATTAAAGGAATGAGGAGGAGGCAAGAAGCATTTGATAAGGGCCACACGATGCTTAATAGACTTGAATATTTCAGTCTATTGGAAAGTGCTGGAAATGAGGATGATGGTAGTAAATGTGTCATGATGCATGACTTGATTAGAGACATGGCCATTCAGATACTGCAAGAGAACTCTCAAGTCATTGTTAAAGCAGGTGTACAATTAGAAGAACTGCCAGATGCAGAGGAGTGGACAGAGAATCTCACAAGAGTTTCACTAATGGAAAACAAAATTATAAAAATTCCTTCCAGCCATTCACCAATGTGTCCAAATCTGTCAACTCTATTGCTTTGTCGAAATTACAGGTTGGGCTTAAGATTCTTGACCTGTCCTGCACAGGTATTGAAAAATTACCAGAATTTGTCTCTGATTTGGTGTCTCTCACTGCATTATTGCTCATTGATTGTGAGTGGCTAGGATATGTTCCATCATTAGAAAAGCTGAGGGCACTGAAGACTTTAGATCTCTATGGAACCTCACTTGTTAAGATGCCTTAAGGCATGGAATGCTTATCCTACCTTAGGTATTTTAGAATTGATGGATGTGGTGAAGAGGAGTTTCCTAGTGGGATATTACCAAAACTCTCTCACCTGCAAGTCCTTGCACTTGGAGAACGTTGTACAGTTGAAGGAATGGAAGTAGGATGCTTGGGGAAGTTGGAAACTTTGGAATGCCATTTCAAGGGCTTCTCTGACTTTGTGGAGTATCTCACATCTCGGGATGAGATCCATTCATTAAGCACATACAAAATTTTAGTAGGAACGGTGAATAAAGATATTTGGATTGGCAATGATGACTTACCAAGTAAAGCAGTTATGTTGGGTAATTGTAATATCAACCCAGATAGAGATTTTGAGGTCAAGTTCTTAAATGACATTCAAGGACTGTATTGTGATAGCATGGATGCAAGAAGTTTATGTGATGTTTTGTCATTAGAGAGTGCAACTGAACTGGAGATCATCTACATTTGTCGTTGCTATAGCATGGAGAGCTTGGTTTCATCTTCTTGGTTTGGCTCTGCTACACCACCATTGCCATCACATAATGGTATGTTTTCTCGTCTTAAAGAGTTTTATTGTTTTGGATGTAACAGTATGGAGAAGTTGTTCCCTCTTGAGTTGCTGTCATACCTCGTAAACCTGAAAGTGATTGCTGTTAGTTTTTGTGAGAAAATGGAGGAGATAATAGGAACAACAAATGAGGAAAGCAGCACCTCCAATCCCATCGTGGAATTAACACTCCCAAAGTTAAAATCTCTGTACTTGTGTGGTTTACCAGAACTGAAAGGGATTTGTAGAGCAAAACTGATTTGCAATTCTCTTGAGGAAATTAACATAGAAAACTGTGAGAAGCTGAAGAGGATGCCGATTAGTCTTCCGTTGCTTGAAAATGGCCAGCCATCTCTTCCCTCTTCTCTTAAAAGGATTGAGGTGTTTCCAGAAGAATGGTGGGAGACAGTGGTGGAGTGGGAGCCTCCTAACGCCAAGGAAGTCCTTCGTCCCATTGTACACTTTGGTCGATACTGAATATAATGAAGAATAAAGGGTAAGCATCATCTTTTATTTCTCTCTCCTTCTGCAATTTATTCTATGCACGCCATGTTAATTTCTTTATGTTATTTTTACTCTTAGGGCTATTTTTCTTCTTTTGGCGAGGCTCGAGGCTGCTACCTTTTCTTTTCGCTCTCGCGCTGCCCCTCCCTCTCCATAGAAGCCAACAAGAGCTGAACGTCTTGATCTTTGTTTCTATACATACAAATACTGAGCTAGATTGTTTCTGAATTCTGCTTTTAGTCCTTTCTGCTAATTTAAAAAAGCTTCCTTATCTTTTCGCTCCCACACTGCCCCTCCCTCTCCATTGAAGCCACCAAGAGCTGAGCTCTTGGGGACATATATGGTAGTATAAATACTTACCAATAAATCACCAAAAACTAGAAATTGTTTTCAAGATTGGAATCTTGAAAACCAACCTCTGATGCCTTCACACTCCATATTTTTATTGTTATCTTCTAAACCTCATAGTTTCTTCTTCTTTTAGTTTATTGATTGCTCTGTTTATTTATTATTTGTATTAAAAAATTAAATATGTCTACTATTTATATTTCATCTGGAATTGGACGACAATTTCTGGAGTCAAATCGTGAAGACAAAGCTCTTACATGTTTGCGTGCAAAAACTATCAAAACCCTTTCTCCACGTTATTTAATTAAATGGATTCATGACCTTTAAAAACAACATTTTATATATATTATTTTTATTATTATTATTTTGGAAAACTCAAAATACAATGGAGATACAATTTGTTCATGTGGTACACCATGAGGATTGTTTCATGTTTGTCCATGTCTTACCTCATGCTTCATAAATTCAGCTGATGAGAATTGGTTCCTTTACCAATAAAATATACTATTTTGTAGCTGTTGTTGTAATTTAGGATGAAGAAAGACAGAAAATAATGCTTGAGATAAAGAGCAATGGTACAAATTAACAAACCACTAAAATCATGCTCCTAAGATCAAGCCCTGATTGATAATAATGCAAATAACAGAAGCTACGAAATATAGAATTGGAGAATCAAATGGTTTCTATTGATTAATTTGATTACAGCATTTACAGAATATATATAGAGTTATCAAGTGGAACAATTGTAGTTACAGCAAATCTCCTTCCTAATATATCTCATCTCCAAATATTCATCCTAATCTTCTCCCTTGTGATAGTTGAATGTATTGATGGCTGTGAGGGCTGATTTCCCGTGATTTGTATTATCCTCCTGACTTGTCTCTGCCGATATTGATCTGCCAGATTTGGCTTGATTGCCTTCAATAAATCCGGAGCTGATATCTTGCTCAACACGAAATAACAGCAAAAACAAAGAAATGGCAACAGATTTGACGAATTCAAATCACTTAACAATGTTAACTTATTCCACCTCAGCAGTCCTAAACATATTTTCCTGTTTCTCTATGACGAGTGGATTGGACAGGAGGAGTTCTGTACTAAGCTGGCATGGTTGTCGGGAAGAATGTTGCTCTAATTCCTTCTGCCTTTGGTATAGGGAAGATGATGCCTGATCCAACCTGAAAGATGACAAAAATAAAAATAAAAATAAAAATTTAAGTTTGTCTAGGAAACTCACGGTGAGAATAAAAGTTCAAACAAATAACTTTCTGATAGTAAAAGTAATGAAAGCTGGAGATACAGACCAAAATTAGTCTAGCCGCAATACACATGCGTTTTGGTGTAGGAAATGGAAGCAGTAAGCTGCCAACAACATAGGCAAGCATGGCAAAGCAAAAGCATTGCTAAGATCATTCAGAGGCCTAAGAAGATCTCGTAGCAGGACAACATCAGAAAGTCCCACAGTCATTCCTCCTCCTGTTACAGAATGGCGCATATTCAACGAATCCCCTATCAGAAATGCACCAGGAGTTGGATAGGAAGATGTAGGCGTGATTCTGTTTGGCATTGTTCTTATGTTCCCCTTATCAATTGCACATATGTAAGCATTGTATAGCTCAGCTGGCATCTGAAATGTGCAAATTTCTGCATTAGTTCAAACATCATATATATTGAATAAAAAGAACTAGCAAAGATGCTGAAATATTGTATTAGACTTTCTGATATTATTAACAACAAATTCATGATCAAGGAACCATAGCTCTAGAAGATATGCTCAATAGAGTATAACTAGATAGTATGGAACTTTACGTCAAAGTCCGAAATTGATCATGTCTGGATGCAACCTCTAATTCATCTAATCGAAGTAAAAAAAATGCTAAAATGTCGTCTTAGACTGGCATCATGAGACATTTTACAGTTTGCTTTCTGATATTATTAACAACAGATTCACGATCAAGGGAGTCTCTATAAATTAATCAGAATAAGCTTCAGTTCATTAACATTATGTCAAGCAACTACACATACTTGAGGTGCCACCACTGTTTTCAAGTAGCTTGCCATTTCACCAGTGGAAATAGAAGGTGGTTTCGGGCCAGGTACATCAACTAAACAACGAATTTCTTTGCTGCTAATAGGATAAGCTATGGAAATTGTATCCTTCAAAATAAAGTAGGCACGATTTGCATATGGAAGATTATAATCTTCCAGGACCAAACCGACAGAGTAGGATGGGACTTCAATCTGCAAGAAATGTAATGACCATGTGTTAGAGAGTAATATCAAACTGTTGTTGGATTGAATTAGTTTTTCACATGTATCAAAGTCTCAATGACCAAACAGGCACAAGTTTGAATCTTAGAACTCTCATTCTAACTAATTATATTCGTACTAATTAAGCCGAAAGTAATCATGGCCAGTGCAAGTTTTAAGTTTTAAGGTTTTAGAGAATAATGTAAATCATATTATGGGGCCTCACTTACAAGCTTAAGTTTTTAGGTGAGATGGTTCCTTAACATGGTATCAGAGCCTTGTTGACCTAGCGATAACGAGTTTGAATCTAACCACCCCTATTCTATTTGATAAAAATCAAGCACAAGGTGATGTGGGCCTGTGCAAATTTCAAGCCCAAAAGGCTTTCACTTGAGGGGGTGTGTTAGAGAATAATATAAATCATATTCTGGACCTCACCTATAAGCTTAAGCTTTTAGGTGAAATGGTTCTTTAACATAAGGTATATCTACCGATCTATGTCAAGCAACTGTTTTCAACTACACATACTAATTATAAAATCGTTGTTGGAGATTCACCTAGAAGGTATATCTACCGGTCTATATCTTTATCTGCAAAATCTAAATATAATACGGGATTTTCACCTTTGGACTGCAGAGATTGCTTCGTAAATTTGAAAAACAACCATCACATACTATTGTGAGTGAAGCTGAAGCTACTAAGAGATAAAAAATTAGATAAAAAATAGTTTTAAATGTACTTTGAAAATCAAGTTGAACTATCAAATAAACTGCTAAGAAATCATCTCACCTAAAAGATTAAACTGTTTGGCGAGACCACAGAATATGATTTATCTTATTCTCTAACACACCCTCTCAAGTGAAAGTCTTTTGGGCTTGAAACTTATATAGACTACTACCTTGTGCTTGATTTTATCAAATAGAATGAGAGTTGTGAGATTCAAACTCGTGATTATTGAGTCAACAAGGCTCTGATACCATGTTAAAGAACCATCTCACCTAAAAGCTTAATCTCTCAGAATCTATTTAATATTGTGATACAAATTGCTTTTCAAAGTGCTTTTAATTTGAAATTGCATCAATTTTCTTACAAAATTTTGATATTATTACATCAAATGATATGAAAACATAAAACAATATAAATTTGAAGAAAAATAATTATCATTTTAAAAAACACTTTTAAAATACAAAAACAAAGAAGTTTTTCTTGGATGAAGTACTTCTCTAGCATTTAAAACAAATTAGCTTTTCTTGTTCCAAGAAATTTGCTCATGTTGATCAAACCAACTGTTACAAATATAATTTACTATGGACAGATAACAATACTCGAATCTATTACTTCAAGTAGTTGGACAATTCAATACCAATACACATATAATCTATCTTCAATATTAAATAAAATCATCACAATCACCGTATAATTTAAATACGATTTAATTATTGAATTTGCATAAATTAAGATGTATTAGTAACAAAGCTCTAGTGTATTCTCAGTGACTCATTCATTCTTGATCATTAAATCTTGAATCTTTATAAACTATGTTAGAATTCTAAAATACAGGGTCTCTCTCCATTCCCATGCTAGGTTGGCTTAGAGTTTGGTACAAAATTGGTAATATTTACCCATTCTTTAGAGATAATTTTTTTTTTTTAGATAAAAAGTATTTTTAAATGTACATTGAAAAGCAAGTTGAACCACCAAAACAAGCACCTCTCATAATCTATTTGATATTATGATAACGATTTCTTTTCAAATAAAATTTCATTTGAAAATGCATCGATTTTTTTTTAATATTAAACATTAAATGATATGAAAACATAAAAAAAAAAATTGAAGAAAAAAATTATCATTTTAAAAAACACTTTTAAATTACAAAAACAAAGAAGTTTTTCTTGGATGAAGTACTTCTCTAGCATTTAAAACAAACTAGCTTTTCTTGTTCCAAGAAATTTGTTCATGTTTATCAAACCAACTGTGTACAAATATAATTCAAGTATTTAGATATGGATATTATGGTCCTTAAATGTTTGATTTCATTATTGAAGTCCTTAAATGCATCATTGTCTTGGATACATTGCTTCTTCTTGGAAATCGTCTTGTTACTCGTGTTCGCTAATTCTCGAGGTCAAAGCACGAATCTAGATAGCTAGCTAGTCTCATCGCCAATTTTACTATGTTTTAGTAAATCCATTAATGACCCCTTCGAATTTGGATAAATTAATCACGTGGCACCTTAAGTTTTGAAAATTAGTTAAGAGCAGTGTTGTAAGTTCCGTTCTGTTCGGGCCGGAACGGACGGAACGCCCGTTTCAGAAGCAAATCCGGAACAAATGGCGATGTTTTTGTTCCGTTAAAAATTCCGGTCAGTACCGGTAAATCCGGCCAAATTCCGGCCGGAACGCTCCGGTTCCATACCGGGCGTTCCGTTCCGGGTTGCATTGTCCAAACGATCTGAAGACTACAACTTTCAGGAATGATCAAATAAAAGAAGGAAAATCCACCGACTCAAGCACAGGAAGATCAAACAAAAAATACAAAATAAAATCAGATCTTTGAGATCAAACTCAAATGTTAAAGTCAAAGAAAAGCAAAGGAATCGAAAATCACTGCAAAAAGATATGATTTGAGAGGGAGATTTATAGGTAGGTATTACTGTGGAGAATAGTGTGCTTGATGATTAATGTTGAAAACGATTGTCGTTTGAAGAGAAAAGACTGGGAGAATGGGAATCTAAGTGTTTGTTGCAATTGTATTTGTGGAGACAGGAAAGAGATGAAACAAGGAAAGAGGGACATGGCAAAAACGACAAACAGTTGCGCCATGGGAGAGGGAGCAGAGAGGGAGGCGAGATCGCCATGGGAGAGAGGGAAGGAGGCGAGAGGTGGGGCAAGCAGATTTTGAGAGCTAGGTGGGTGCGGCGCAAACGATAAAGGGTAGGGTTTCGGCGTGTGTGGGGGTGGGGGTATAATAATAATATTTAGGAAAAAAAAGGGTAATTAATAATATTTTGTAAGAAAATAATTATGTGAAATCAAAAAATTATGAATTTTTTTGATCAATTTGCTTAATTATATGTTTTAAATTTACAGTTAGATTTATAAATTGTGTAAATTTTGTTTTTAGAACTATTTTGAGGGTAATTAATAATAATATTTAGGACAAGAAAAAGAGGTAATTAATAATAATATTTACTAAAAAAAAATAATTATGCGAAATTGATAAGTTGTGAATTTTTTGATCAATTAGCTTAATTACATGTTTTAAATTTACAGTTAGATTTATAAACTGTGTAAATTTTGTGTTTAGAAATGCTTTTATTTTAGAACATTTTACTTTCATAATATTTTAGAATTTTAGAGATGTTTCTAATTTTGAGATTATGTTTTTTTGACTTTGTGTTTGTATTGTATAATTTAAAGTTCATTTATCTTGAATTTAAATTATACTTGTTAAATTAATATTTATTTTTTTCATATATATAATTAAATAAATATGAACAGTACAAAACCGGAACGGAACGCCGGAATGCACCGAAACCGGAACGTTCCGTTCCAAACAAAAAACCGGAACGGTACCTGGAACGGATTTTACAACTATGGTTAAGAGCATGTTTGACGTTTCAAATGTTTTTTTTTTATTATTATTTCAAATTATTATTTTTTTGGTGTTTTTAAATTATTTTCATGTGCTGATATTAAAAATAATTTTTTTTAAAATAAAAAAACATTATTTTAATACATTTCTAAACAAAAAAATATTTTAAAAAATAACTCAATTACATTCTCAAACAATTACTTAGTCTTTCTACTTTAACTATGAACATGATAACCCTTGCATTTGGAATCTGTGATCAGGTGTGCTTCCTTCATCTGTTCAAATGTGTGCAACTTGACAGTTTGTGGCTGCTATCAATAGAAGAGATAGAGACAATAGAAATATAAATATGTTTGGATGAAGATATATAGACATAAATAAAATTTATTGTGGACAGTAACAATACACGAATCTACTACATCAAATACTTGAACAATTCAATACACATATAATCTATCTTCATTAGTAAATAAAATAATTACAGTAATCGTATAATTCAAATACGATTTAATTATTGAATTTGCATAAATTAAGATGTAATAATGAAATAGATATCGTCGTCACCTCACCCTATGCAAGAGATGACTGCTTCTGCACAAAATTCTTTACCTCGCCGATTATCAAAGAAGATTCAGGCGATTCAGGAAAGCAATAAAACCCATGAAAAGCATTTGGATACTCTACCAAATGCACTTCTTTCCCAGCTTTCTTCAGCCCCTCATGGTACCTCTTCTGCCAATCTTGCAGGGGATCAAATCCTCCGACAAAAAGTAACGTAGCTGGGAACTTCACACCTGAAATATCCACCGCATTCGGTCCGAAAACATTAACCACCGAGTGGTTTCGGTCCGATCCCGCCGGAAGAAACGCCTTCCACAACCAGTCTGAACGTTCCAATGATATTAAAGGAACCCCAACAAGCTTGATTTCTGACTCTGTCCTTTCTTCCCCTCCAAAAAATGGCTGAATGGCTATGAGTCCCTTAACTTTTATGTTAGAAAATGTGTGCTCACAAGCTTTGAGGGCGACATGATGAGCCAAGTTACCCCCTGCACTATCACCGGCTATGAAACACCTTCCAAGATCCAAACTTGCCGGAAAACTCTCAAAGCTCATGTCATCAATATATTTCAATGTATCAAAGCCATCCTCGTACTGGCATGGGTACTTGTGCTCAGGAGCAAGCCGGTAGTTTACCGAGATAACAGCAGCATTAGTCTCATGTGCAAGTCGCCGGCAGAGTACGTCAAAAGATCTTGAGTTAGCCGCCATGAACGCGAAGCCCCCGCCATGAAAGAATATGATCACAGGCAGAGCAGCGGTAGTGGCGGTGGATGTGGGGGCGTAGAGGCGGAACCACAGGTTGCGGGCAGGGTCAACACTGATGTCGAAAGAGGAGACCCCATTGACTGGTTTTGTGGAAGCAGCGGCCTTGGGGTCGAAGATGTTCAATACGCTGCGATTTAGGGTGTGGTCGGAACGGATGGCTGCGCGTGTCCCAAAGGAGTGGGCGGCCAGGAGGAGCCTGGTCTTCAATGAGAGGCGAAGAGTTGGTGTTTCTGCCATTATCAATTCTGGGTTGAATTGCAAAAGTTAAAAAGAAAGGAAAGGTAATAATTGTATGACAGAGCTGTAGTTGTACGATCATTAAAGTCACAAGTAGTTGGAATCCATCCACCTCATAATTTCCTTGCTCCCTTTCCTTTACGTGATCAATGAAGTCACCAAGTAGCTGGAATCCGACCACCTCATAAACACCATACGTACAGAGGTAAGGATACCATCAATGAAATGAACGAGACAAACTCGGGATAGGGAACTGTGGCTACAGATAGTTGTCAGTGAAATGGGCTGTCACTGTCAACGATTCCATGGCCCATTAGACGATGTGATAAGCTTAACAGTTGGCCCAGTTTCATTTAATAAATTAGTATTTTGAAATAGCTGCTGCTATCCGCCTGGCTAGGCAGACCCAATGGCAACTCGGGAGAGCCATTTTCAAAGTTAAAAATAAAAAATTAATTATTTAGTTTATTTATTTAATTTTTTATACTCTAACTGGAATGTCATTTGCAAAGCTAAAATTGGCTAGCAGTTCATGCAGATAAGACAAAATTTTAGGGCCACCTTTTGTATATATATTAGAAAATAATGTAATTATATCAAAAATATTTATTTTTATTTTTATTTAAAATACCTCAATAAGAGAGTAAACAATTATATACAAAATTAATAATTATATTGTTTGAGGGTTTTTCTAAAGCAATTATTGAATTATATAACCTATTCCAATTAATTATATAATTAATTGTATAATGAATCTACATACAAAATAATTGCATTATATTTAAAAGAATATAAAAAAATAGCTCTCCAAAATAGTTTTTATCATTGGAGCACACATCAACAAAAAAAAACATATATATATTATTTAAAAAATCATTTTAGAGATTTGTCTCTTTAGAATATGTGTCAACATTTAGTTATCTATTGAATTATGAAATCAAAGATCTAACCGTTCATATTTTATCCTCTTTTTTCAATAACTTTAGGATTTGAATTATTTTCCATTATTAAAAAAATACTGATGATTAATGTGGAAGGCTGATTAGGCTGGATGGATCAACCTAAGTTGCACAAAACAATTCAATACAATTCCAAGAGTTTTTTTTTTATAAAATAAATAAAACGATGTTTAGAAAAATTTAATGAATAATAAAATAAATAAAATCGACTGGGACATGGGATTATTTTACTAAATTATGTCAAAATTAATAAAAAAATATTTAATTAATTAGGTAGGGTTTGAGTTTTTGTAAGTAATGATATTAGTATTAGCTTAAATAAAAATATTTAGTAAAAGGATAGATTAGAGAATGTTTCAAGGACAACTTGTAAACACATGTTGAAGACCATATATCTAAAATATAAGGACTAATTGAGCAAAGTCTTCAAAGAAAAAGGACTGCTTTTTATGGGATGGTGGGAGTTCTCGGAATAGGATGTAGAGAAGTGTCATCATTCCCATCACTTGGTATCACCGGCTAACGTTCGAAAATAGTTCTGGCCAGTTAAGGAAAGTTGTCGGAGGGCAACCCGTTTTCCTAAAGGAGTGTTTGGCAAAGCATACAACTTGCATGAAGGAATGGTTAAGGTTCGATTTAGGATCGGACTTTGCTCCACCGGTCTTTGATACCCGAACTAGATTGATCAAATCCAATAGAATTGAATTAGGGTTACCATGTGCCTAACAAATCTCATGAAATTACCTTTCGTAATCTAACAATAATAATTACACACTCTCACTCACTTGGTTTTGCGGCCTGATTCAGCACTTGGTGCTTCAAGTGGTAGAGAGTTGGAGGAGTCAGGTGCTGTGGCAGCTATCCGGATGCCAATGCTACAAGTTTCAAATTTCAAAGGGGGGACACCTGAATTAGTGGATACTTGTTATGCGATACTGGTTTTGGTTCTTCCAAGCATGAGTTATAGAGGCTGGAGCCATGAGGAAATGGAAATAGTGGAAGTAGTTGCTGATCAGGTAGCTGTGGCTTTGTCTCACGCAGCAGTTCTTGAAGAATCACAAGTTATGAGAGAGAAACTGAGTGAGCAAAATCATGCACTGCAACAGGCAAGGAATGATGCAATGATGGCAAGCCAGGCAAGGAACTCCTTTCAAAAAGTGATGAGCCATGGGATGAGGAGACCAATGCACTCAATCCTGGGACTGCTTTCTATGTTCCAAAATGATAATATGGGCTTTGAGCAAAGGATTGTTACTGACACATTGGTGAAAACCGGCAATGTGCTTGCAACTTTGATTAATGATGTGATGGATATTTCAGCAGAAGATACTGTAAGGTTCCCTTTAGAGATGAGGCCCTTTCGTCTACACTCCATGATCAAAGAAGCTTCTTGCCTTGCTAAGTGCTTGTGTGTGTATAAAGGTTTTGATTTTGAACTTGATGTTCAAAGTTCTTTGCCTGATCTAGTGATTGGAGATGAAAGAAGGGCCTTTCAAGTAATTTTACACATGGTTGGATATCTTTTAAATATCTTTGACGGAGGGGGAAATGTCATATTTCGGGTTTTTTCAGAGAGTGATAGTGAGGGCAAGTCAGATAGAATGTTGGGGATGTGGAAAACAAATGCTCCAGATGAGAGAGGGAAGTTCTCTATCAGATGGAGCTAGCTCAACCCCAAATTCTTCTGGAAGGAGGCGAAACAGTGCTGAAGCTAAGGAGGGCCTGGGCTTCATCATGTGCAAAAGGCTTGTACAGGTGAGGCATCAATTTATATCTAAGAGATAGTTATCATCCTTTACTTCTTGTAAATGCATCTGATGAGATTTGCAAATTATTTAAGCTGTGTTTTTTTACTCAAAGAAAAATCATATGTTTGGTTTGAAATAACTTGAATCAAAATATTTCTACATTCAAGTCAAAAGTTGAAATTTATAACTTGTAACCTAGTCATTCTAACTTGTATCATCTCCGTTCTTAAGAGAAATTGTTCTCAGCCAATGCCTCCCAATGATATTTCTAACTCAAATTATTTTTGTCAGAAGTGATTCATGACAATTAACATTAGTATTGTGACTTGAGTCCTAAAGATTCTCTATAAGTTATACAAATGACTCTTCATCCATATCTCATTTGTTTTTCAGTTGGGGCCACCACCATATAGGACTCAAAAGCTTTTTATTTTATTTTATATTTTAGGGGGGGTTAGGTTATGAATGATTCGGCACCATATATCATGCTTTTGTTTGCGCTGTGGCTTTTATGAAAGCATACTTGAAATAAAGAGCTTTCTTTTCTTTTTCCAATTTATCTCTGTAGCAGATTTAAGATGCATGAACTATACTATATATATGAAACATTAATAAGAAGAAGTGTATGTGCAGATGATGCAAGGTAATATCTGGATATCTTTGATAAATATATAATAAAAAAATTGAAAAAAAAGAGAATTAAGTGAAAAAATTAATAGACTTAAGAGTTATTGTTTGTTGTGGCTTAGCAAATTGTGTAAGATTTTTGCATGTTGTTCATGATAAATTAGATTTTATATCCTCTAATTTCATCAAATCCAATAGAATTGAATTGGGTAGACCATGTGCCTAACAATTCTCATGAAATTACCATTCTTCATCTAACAATAATAATTACACACTCTCATTCACTTGTAATTACTCTTTATCATTTTGTAAATTTATCAAAGAGAAAAACATTTAACTATATAGAATATCAAGATTGTCAATTCTGTTCCATTTCATCCGGAATGGCCAATATATTTCCAATTCAAAAAACAAAACAAATCAAAACAATTTTTTTTCCTGCTCAGAATCTCGGGCCATTCTGAAAATTCCGCCTAGAACATTTTGGTTTTGTTTCGCCCGTTCCATTTTGGTCAAATAATATATTTTTTAAATAATATATAGTTTTAAAAAATCAATCATATTTTTAATTCGATCGTTAGATGAGTATGAAATTGTAGATGACTCTCTTGATATATTAATATATATTAGTTTAAAATTTAAGAGCAATCAGAGAATATAAAGGCCTTGCGAGATTGGTGATAACATTATCATAATATTATCTAGATTTATAGTTTTGTCCACAAAAAAATATTTTTTTGTGTCCTTTTTCAGATTAATTTTTTCTCAATTTCATTATTCAAAAATAAGTTTTTTAGGGATTGAACTTTATAATTTGCTTTGATTTGTTTTATTTAAGATTATAATGGTCTTATAACCCAGGTCAAGTATTTAAAAGGTTAACTTGGGCAGAACCGAGTTGAACCAATATATCATCGTTTCAATATTTTTTTATGTGAACTTGATTTTTTTAGTCAAACTATATTTTTATCAATTTTCCATATTATCTTTGGACTCATTAAGTTTATCAAGTTATATAGGTTGAATCTCCATTTTTGGACTTATGTTTGAAATTTGAATTGCACAATTTCACATAATTTTATCTATGGATTTGAACTAAAATTTTGTTTGCTGAATTATTATCTTTAATTATATATATATATAAACAATACAACTCTGAAATAGAATGTCAAAACGCTTCGAAACCAAAACATTTCATTCCAATTGAAAAACCGAAACACCAACCGAAACGGAATTGACAACCTTAATATATATATCATTTTAATTATAAGTTAGATAAAGTAAATTTCTAACACAAAACTATTTTAAAACTATTTTAAATTACTTTTTTTTATGAAAAACGTACAATTAGAAAACTAATTTAGGGATTAAGAGAGTAATCAATTAGTTCAAAGCAGGGCAGCAGGCAGATGAATCTTTGATACAGCCCTCCTTCCACAAATTGAGATGAAGAACAATGCTGCAATCTTGTTGTTTTTGTTGTTGCTCAACAAGACAGCCACCACATAAATAAAAAAAAGATAATTACAACACGCAGGAGCTGCAAAATGGACATCTTTGGCTATATAAATCTGGTGCCGGCATGGCAATGATGCAGAAGATTATGAGCAATGGAATCCCTGGCTTTCATTGAAGTGGCCGATCCATTTCCTCATTCTGCAGCACACAGCATGCTCCGAGAACCACCGGCAGGTCCTGAAGTTTCACCTTTGTTCTTCTCTGCAAGCAGCTCCACCGCCCTTTCAACCTCGCAAAGGCATCCTTCGCCACCACCTGAATCTCCCCAATCTTCTCATTGAAGGCGTGCTGAGTCCACGTCAGGTTCTGCTGCGTGTAAGGCACCAGAACCCAGTCCATCAACGGGTAGCCAGAGGTCATCCTTCAGCAGCCCCCCGCTAGCCCTCTGATATAAAGCAGATTTCTCCAGCACCTGATCATCAAGCATTGAACCGGGCCACATTTATACTTTAAATTGGCCCACGATTAAATCAAATTGGCCTATAAAAATATAATTATATCTTTTGACTTAATATTTTACGCAGATTCATCAATAATAAATTATTTTAGCCTTAAATCTATATTTATTGTATTTTTGGGAACAAAAGAGGTACGATCGGGTTCTTAAAAGCGTCCAAAATTGACAACTTGATTTATAACCAATGCGAGCTCTTTTTTTTTTTTTTTGGGTAGATTTTGGGGAATAACCCAGAAATAGGTTATAACAGCTGCCCCTCTTTATAACGCTTGCGACTAAAGTCTCGTAAGCATCCAACTTGTTGAACAATAAGCTAATTACTGGACTATGCACACTTGCAGAAGACAAGCCTGCAAGGTGATTCCAGAAGAAGAGAGAAGGAGAAGAAGAAGCTCAAGGACAGCTGGACAAATCAGTAACCAAAAATGTAACTAACTCTAAAAGAAGAAGTTGTAACAAACTATTTCAATTAGTTTTCAATTCAGTTACAGGTTACAGAAAATGTAAAACTCATGCTCAAAACTATATAAGAGCATTTCATCAAGCAGTTTGTAAGCAAGAAATACAGAAATACAATCTTATCTTTTTACTTTGAAATTTCTTCTTCCCAGCTCTCAAAGCTTTCCCATCTCTCTCAAATAAATCAACCTGCAACCAAATCACAAAATAATCACAATCAAACACAAATGTCTACATGGTATCAGAGCACTAACTCGATTCAAGAAGGGGCGTGTTCTGTGAAAAACAAACTATCAACCGGATTTAAATCAGTAAGTATGACAAGATCATCAAGTTCTGGTGGAGACCTAAGAACTCCACAATTTAATGGAAGTAACTATGACTTCTGGGCAGTAAAGATGGAGACTGTTCTAATAGCATATGACCTATGGGAGGTGATTGAGATTGGCATGACATCTCAATCAACTGCTGAAAAAGAGCCTGCTGGAAAAGAGAAGGAAGGAGAAGCTTCAAAACCTTTATCTGTTGCTGCACCTGAAATTTCAAGAGAAACGAAGATCAAAAATGCAAAAGCTCTAAGTCTTCTTCAAGGAGCAATATCAGATGATTTGTTTCCAAGCATAAGAAATGAGAAGACTGCTAAAGGAGCTTGGGACATTCTCAAGAGAGAATTCAAAGGAGACAAGAAGGTAAGGGCTGTCAAACTTCAGTCAATTAGAGCTGATTTTGAATACATGAGAATGTCTGAAAATGATAGCCTAGATAACTACTTAGCCAAGTTTTTTGAAGTAGTGAATGATTTGAAATCACTTGGTGAGGAGGTGACAGAAGCTAGGCTAGTGCAGAAATTGTTGATGAGTTTGTGCAGAAGATATAAGTCTATTGTTTCTATAATTAAAGAAACAAGAGACCTAGATGTGCTTAGAATTGAGGAAGTGATTGCCTCAATCAAAGTTTCAGACAATAGAGAAGGTATGCATGATGAGAGGGAGAAACATAATGGTGTTGAGAGAGCATTCAGTACCTTAAGAATTGGCAGTAGTCAATTTCATGGTGGAAATAAAGGTCCTCGTATGAAGAATCATGTCCAGCAAGGCCAAAACAGAAGACCTACAAGCTAGTCACAAGGGAGAAATATGCAGAGTAATCACATGCATAACAATCAGCACCAAAATACTCAGAAATGGAATTACAAGAGTGGAATCAACAATCTGCACTATAACTCACAGAGCAGACAAGAAAGCAGCAGTGAAGGAGTAAAGCCACAATGCCAAGTGTGTCACAAATATCACTTTGGTATTTGTAGATATAAAGGCAAAGCAAAATGTGGTAAATGCAGCAGATTTGGGCACAACACAAAGGAGTGTTATGAGCATAAACAGTTGGCAAATTGTGCATAAGAAGAAGACATGTCCACTGGAAACCTATTCTATGCTTGTCATGCAGCAAGTATAATGAATAAGGATGAATGGTTTGTTGATAGTGCTTGTAGCAACCATATGACTTCACAAGAGTCGAGTTTAATTGATATTGATAGATCAATTAAATGTAAGGTGAAAATGGGCTCGGGTGACCTAGTTCAAGCCACTGGAAAGAGTACTCTGGTGGTTGAAACCAGAAGGGGAAGAAGGTATATAAGTGAGGTGTTGTTGGTACCCGGACTTGATGAAAATCTGCTAAGTGTGGGGCAAATGATGGAGCATGGATACTACATTCTATTTGGGGGAAATACAGCAGTGATATTTGATGATGAGAGGCTTACCAATGTGTTAGCCAAGGTGGTGATGAAGGGAAATCGATGCTTCTCACTGTCATTAGAATCCTTGTTACCTGCAGCAAAGAAGGCATCAGTAGTTGAGGATTCTTGGGTTTGGCATAGAAGACTTGGTCACTTAAACTTTGCTAGTATGAAGAAAATGCAAAGTATGGAGATGGTGACTGGACTTCCAGCTTTAACAGAGGTTAAAGATGTGTGTGAAGGGTGTGTGACAGGAAAACACCGTAGGGAGAAGTTTGATAAGGGAGAAGCATGGAGATCAAGCTACCCACTACAGTTGGTACACACAGATTTGTGTGGACCTATGCAGCATGAATCTAATGGAGGCAATAGGTATTTCATTACCTTTATTGATGACTACTCTAGAGTGTGTTGGGTGTATTTTTTGAGAAACAAGTCCAATGCACTGACTGTGTTTAAGAAATACAAAGCACTTGTTGAGCTGCAAAATGGATTTAAAGTGAAGAAGCTGAGAAGTGATAGAAGGGGAGAATATACCTCATCAGAATTTGAGAAGTTTTGTGCTGAAATGGGCATTGAAAGGCAGATGACAGTAGCCTATTCCCCTCAGCAAAATGGAGTGGCTGAGAGGAAAAACAGAACTATTGTTGAAATGGCAAGGTCCATGTTGACAGAGAAGTGTTTGCCATGAATTTTTGGGCTGAGGCTGTTAACACAGCCGTGTATTTGCAGAATAGGTGCTGCATAAATTCATTGACCAACAAGACTCCATTTGAGGCTTTTACAGGGAGAAAACCAGGCATCAAACACTTAAAAGTGTTTGGATGCATTTCCTACATACATATCCCAGCACACCTAAGGCAGAAGCTAGATGGCAAGGCTGAGAAGGGGATTTTTGTGGGATATGGTAATTGTGAAAAGGGGTATAGAGTTTATGTGATACAATATAAGAAGATTGTATTGTCAAAGTGTGGTTTTTGATGAAGATAAATTCTTCACTTGGGAAGAACAACAGTAGGAGGCTGTTACATCACAACCTTGGTTAAAAGGTTTGGAAATGGATGTCAATGCAAGTGAAGGAGAACAACAAATTGAAAGAACTCAGTTTGTTGATGAAGAAGTGCACTCACCAGTTGTGTTGACTGGAAATGGAAGTGAATGCAGCAACCTTCAGTCAACACCAAGCTCAACTCCAGTAAAGCTTAAATCTCTTGAGGAGATTTATGCTAGGTGCCACATGAGCATTGTGGAACCTGAAAATTACAAAGAAGCAGCAGGGAATAAGGCTTGGGAAGAAGCTATGAATGCAGAACTTGAGATGATTGAGAAGAACAACACATGAGAGTTGGTAAATAGGCCTGCTGACAAGCCAGTTATTGGGGTCAAGTGGGTGTTCAAAACAAAGCTGAACCTAGATGGAACAATACACAAACACAAGGCAAGGCTAGTGGCAAAAGGTTATGCACAGAAACCAGGGGTGGATTACAATGAAACCTTTGCTCCAGTAGCAAGGTTAGATACAATTCGAACCTTAATTGCACTAGCAAGTCAAAAGGGATGGAAATTGTTTCAGCTTGATGTTAAATCAGCATTCTTAAATGGGATGCTTGAAGAAGAAGTCTATTTTGAGCAACCCGAAGGCTTCCTTGTGAAGAAAGCAGAGAGTAAGGTGTACAAGCTGAAGAAGGCTCTCTA
Organism: Salix suchowensis; assembly: GCA_029030765.1. Lineage (NCBI taxonomy): Eukaryota > Viridiplantae > Streptophyta > Magnoliopsida > Malpighiales > Salicaceae > Salix > Salix suchowensis. Next base: position 12,430,880 of record CM054998.1, on the reverse strand, counting down.
TGGGTTGAAACAAGCTCCTAGGGCTTGGTATAGTGAGATAGATGCATATCTCACTATGTGCAAGTTTAAGAGGAGTGCAAGTGAAGCTACCCTCTATACAAAGGATGATTGTGAAGGGAAGCAAATTACTGTTTCTATCTATGTAGATGACATAGTTTATACAGGCAGCAGTGATGCATTGATGGAAGAATTCAAAAAAGAAATGATGCAAAGGTATGAAATGACTGACCTTTGCCTTCTCCATCACTTCTTAGGAATGGGAGTGCTGCAAACCAGTCAAGGCATCTTCATTCACCAAAGTAAGTATGCCCAATCCTTGCTTAAAAAGTTCTTAGGAATGGAATTGAGTATGCCCGAAATCAGTCATCAACATTGATTGGTTTTTATGATGCAGACTGGGCTGGGAGTGAAGATGACAGCCGAATCACTTCAGGCTATGCATTTAGCTTTGGAAGTGGTTTTTCATGGGCTTCTGTGAAACAAAACACTGTGGCATTATCTACAGCAGAAGCTGAATATGTTTAAGTTTCTGAAGCAACAACTCAAGCCATTTGGTTAAGGTTTGTTCTTGATGACTTCGGGGAGATGCAAACAGAGGCAACACCTTTGTTTTGTGACAATATGTCTGTCATTTCTATGGCAAAGAATCCAGTCTTTCATCAAAAGACTAGGCATATTAACAGGAGGTTTCATTTCATAAGGGAAGCACTTGCAGAGGGGGAAAATCGGTGTGAAGTTTTTGCAGCAGGTGAGGATCAACTTGCGGACATTTTTACTAAGGCATTGCCTAAGGAAAGGTTTAACCAATTAAGGTTTAAACTAGGGGTAAAGCCAGTAAGTAGCTTAGGAGAGGTCTGTTGAACAATAAGCTAATTCATTTGGACTATGCACACTTGCAGAAGACAAGCCTGCAAGGTGATTCCAGAAGAAGAGAGAAGGAGAAGAAGAAGCTCAAGGACAGCTGGACAAATCAGTAACCAAAAATGTAACTAACTCTAAAAGAAGAAGTTGTAACAAACTATTTCAATTAGTTTTCAATTCAGTTACAGGTTACAGAAAATGTAAAACTCATGCTCAAAACTATATAAGAGCATTTCATCAAGCAGTTTGTAAGCAAGAAATACAGAAATACAATCTTATCTTTTTACTCTGAAATTTCTTCTTCCCAGCTCTCAAAGCTTTCCCATCTCTCTCAAATAAATCAACCTGCAACCAAATCACAAAATAATCACAATCAAACACAAATTTCTACACAACTTTCCTTTCAAATAGGTCTTGCTTCAGTTTATAGCATTCATAGTCCTTTGTGGACTGACACATTTGCCGAATGCATGGACTTATATGGACCACACTCATTCCAGCTGATACTGTCCCTCACCATTGCCAAATTCCTCACGGCGTTGGTCTCTTGTGCAACTGCCATAACCCTTTTAACTCTGATTCCTCTTCTTCTCAAATGGAAAGTGAGGGAGCTTTTCTTAAAGCAAAATGTTTTGGAATTAGACCAAGAGGTCGGGATGATGAAGAAGCAAAAGGAAGCTAGTTGGCATGTCAGGATGCTAACTCAAGAAATCAGGAAATCACTTGATAGGCATACAATATTGTATACCACTCTGGTTGAGCTTTCTAAGACTTTAGATTTGCATAATTGTGCTGTATGGATGCCTAATGAGAATAGAACGGAGCTCCATCTCACCCATGAGCTGAAAGGCAATTCAAAAAATTATCGCCGTTCTATCCACCTGAATTAGTGGATACTTGTTATGCGATACTGGTTTTGGTTCTTCCAAGCATGAGTTATAGAGGCTGGAGCCATGAGGAAATGGAAATAGTGGAAGTAGTTGCTGATCAGGTAGCCGTGGCTTTGTCTCATGCCGCAGTTCTTGAAGAATCACAAGTTATGAGAGAGAAACTGAGCGAGCAAAATCATGCACTGCAACAGGCGAGGAATGATGCAATGATGGCAAGCCAGGCAAGGAATTCCTTTCAAAAAGTGATGAGCCATGGGATGAGGAGACCAATGCACTCAATCCTGGGACTGCTTTCTATGTTCCAAAATGATAATATGGGCTTTGAGCAAAGGATTGTTACTGACACATTGGTGAAAACCGGCAATGTGCTTGCAACTTTGATTAATGATGTGATGGATATTTCAGCAGAAGATACTGTAAGGTTCCCGTTAGAGATGAGGCCCTTTCGTCTACACTCCATGATCAAAGAAGCTTCTTGCCTTGCTAAGTGCTTGTGTGTGTATAAAAGTTTTGATTTTGAACTTGATGTTCAAAGCTCTTTGCCTGATCTAGTGATAGGAGATGAAAGAAGGGCCTTTCAAGTAATTTTACACATGGTTGGATATCTTTTAAATATCTTTGACGGAGGGGGGAATGTCATATTTCGGGTTTTTTCAGAGAGTGATAGTGAGGGCAAGTCAGATAGAATGTTGGGGATGTGGAAAACAAATGCTCCAGATGAGTTTGTAAGTGTAAAATTTGACATGGAGATGAGAGAGGGAAGTTCTCTATCAGATGGAGCTAGCTCAACCTCAAATTCTTCTGGAGCTAAGGAGGGTCTGGGCTTCATCATGTGCAAAAGGCTTGTACAGGTAATGGCAGCAGACATCCTGTGAGGTGAAATGCTGCCATTTTATTCACCTAAATCTAGAGATGAAAATGCCTTTCACAAGGAGAGTTGCTAGTAAAATTTATGAAAGAAAACTCTCTTTTCTATGCTTACAACTTTTGTTGTGCTTGTCTCCAGTGTTTATATCTAAGAGATAGTTATCATCCTTTACTTCTTGTAAATGCATCTGATTAGATTTGCAAATTATTTAAGTTGTGTTTTTTTACTCAAAGAAAAATCATATGTTTGGTTTGAAATAACTTGAATCAAAATATTTCTACATTCAAGTCAAAAGTTGAAATTTATAACTTGTAACCTATTTATTCTAACTTGTATCATCTCCGTTCTTAAAAGAAATTGTTCTCAGCCAATTCCTCCCAAAGATATTTCTAACTCAAATTATTTTTGTCAGAAGTGATTCATGACAATTAACATTAGTATTGTGACTTGAGTCCTAAAGATTCTCTATAAGTTATACAAATGACTCTTCATCCATATCTCATTTGTTTTTCAGTTGGGGCCACCACCATTTAGGACTCAAAAGCTTTTTATTTTATTTTATATTTTAGGGGGGGTTAGGTTATAAATGATTCGGCACCATATATCATGCTTTTGTTTGCGCTGTGGCTTTTATGAAAGCATACTTGAAATAAAGAGCTTTCTTTTCTTTTTCCAATTTATCTCTGTATCAGATTTAAGATGCATGAAACATTATTAAGAAGTGTATTGTATGTGCAGATGATGCAAGGTAATATCTGGATATCGTTGAACCCTCTGGGTTCTGCTCAAAGCATGACTCTGGTTCTTCGGTTTCAAATCCGACCGTCTTATGGAAGAGCCACATTTGCCCCAGGAAGTTCCTCAGAACAACCAAGTTCCAATCCTCAGTTCAGAGGCCTTCGTGTTATACTTGCTGATGACGATGCTTTAAACAGAACCGTTACCAAAAAGCTGCTTGAGAAGTTAGGATGTGAGGTGACTGCTGTTTCATCCGGGTTTGAATGCCTTAGTGCTCTTAGCTCCGCTGAAAATTCTGTCAGATTAGTTGTTCTAGATATTCAAATGCCAGAAATGGACGGGTTTGAAGTGGCAACACGAATCCGGAAGGTCCGAAGTCGTAGTTGGCCATTGATTATAGCTGTGACTGCCAGTGCTGAGGATAATGTTTGGGAGAGATGTCTACAGATGGGAATGAATGGGATGATTCGAAAACCTGTTCTCTTACAAGGGATGGCAGATGAGCTTCAAAGAGTTCTTCAGCGGGCCGGCGAAGGATTGTGAAAATAAGTTGTAAAGATGACCAGACATTGTTTTGTAGAACAATCTTTCAAGGGTCGTCGCTCTGCCTCGTAAATCAAACAATCCTGCATGGAGATGTTTAGCTTTTAGCCTTGTACTTCATGGTATGCAAAGTGTAAACTCTTACCACTCTCAAACGCTAGAATTTTCATAGAATGGATAATGTCTAGTGAGAGATAGCAATTTTTTTTATCTAACAGCAAAAGGAACCTGAAAATTATTCAGAGAAGTGAAATAATACAGAGACTGAATCTTCCAGATGTGCTCTAGCTTGTTGGATACTTCTATTCTCTGTTGCTTTTACTAACAGTTATTTCATACAGGTTAACATGGTTTGTGATTACTGTCTGCTACACCTTTCTTCTCTGTGAAAAAGTTTTAGCTTTCAGCATTCAATCAATAAAAATAATTGCTAGTAATTGCTATAATATTTTATTTTTATTTTAAACTAATTGTTTTTTGTGTTTTTAGATTATTTTAATATGTTGATATCAAAAATGATTTTTAACAAATAAAAAAAATATTATTTTAATATATTTCTTAATGAAAAGCACTTTGAAAAGCAACTCACTGGTTGGTTTGTGATCTTTTCAAGCAGAAACCTTCAGGCACTGTGGGCTGTGAGGATCAATTTATTTTTTTTAATTATCTTTTTAGTAATTTTTAGATTACTTTATAATAATAATATTTTTTTTTGAAAATATTTACTAACACATTCTCAAACACCATCTCATCAAACCCCAGTAGCTTGATATTTTTGTATAGAAGCTTGAGACATGGCACACGCTACAATAATGTTTAGAATATTCAAAGCCTTTGCTTTCAAAAATGGTTAGCAACTGGAAATTAATTTTGATTTTTCTCGACATTTTCCCTTAATTGTTACTAATTCTTCAGCTGTATTTCCCCATGAACTATCAGAATTCAATTAATTATCCGGTGGAATATTGTTGCTGGTATCTGACATGATTGAAGTTATGGAAAATGATCCATCATCACCAGTCTCTCCTCGTTCATGTGCTAGCTTGGAATCCTTGAATTTTTAAATAATTCTTAAGAAAACAATTAAAACCAATTATTTACCCTGGAATTTGTATGATATATATAACTCCAGTGGGCATGCTGCGTTTCTGGTTGAATGCTCAACTTTTCCAAGTGGGATGGTCAACACGTTAACTCAGTCAGCAAGTTGAAGTTTTCAATTGGATAAAAGAAAAGCAAATTAGAGGTGTAAAAGCAACTTCGTGGCTTCCTTCCTGTCAAACAATACAATAATCTTTGCTACTATAACATTCTCTTCCAAACCTCATCCCAATTTCCTTGACATTGATTTCCCAATTTCCCTCATCAAATGTCTTAAACCTTTATGATGATCTTTGCTTACTTCTCTGGTTGAATCGAATCACCTGGAGCTCAACATCTTGCAACCTCCTCCGTATTGTTAAACCATATTCTTCTCTGTTCTGTGCTTTCTGTTCTTGATTCCCCCCCGCCGGAACACTGCTTCAGCAAACTAGCAGTTGAAGCACAACTTGAATCAAGGTAAATTATTTATACTCCATCTTCTTGATTTTGTTTTTCACATGTAGCTCTGGTTTGAATCTTTCAAGTAGAACACAAGTTGTAGAAATTCTAATGATAAACTTTGGAAAAATTCCATGCCTTATGGAGTTCATGCTAAAATTGACCCGTGGATTCATTGTTTTTTCTTTTTAGTTTCTTTGCTGCTTGTAACCTATTATTCTAGTTTCAACCTTTCCTTTTTCATTAATTTTTATTCAATATTTGGACACCTTTTTTTTATGTAGGACAAAATGGTTAGAACAAATGATTCGTTTTGGAATGATGTTGAAGATATGAATGATGGAAGCATGAAGTGTAAGTTCTGTGGGCATTTATTTGCCAAGGGTACTTCCATTTCGAGGATCAAATGGCATTTGTCAGGAGAGACAGGGCATGGAGTTGGCACTTGTGGTCAGGTGTCTAAAGAGGTTCAAGAAGCAGCATTTCTAGCTATGTGTGGTGGCAACAAAAGATATAAAAGCATACCAAGTTCAAGTAATGTTAATGATTTGGCAGGGGATGCTGGAAGGATGCAAGTGGGAGTTCAAGGCATGGAACAAGGTTGGCGTGAGAGAATTCATTCGCATGTTGACATGGAAAACAAAGTTACACTCGGAGTTGATGCTCATGAGAGTAGAGGCGAAGCAGCACAAGGAACAGATATAGTGCATCAATTTGCTGATGGTACTTGGGATCAGATACACTCTGTCCTTTCGATGGCGCCGAAGCTGAATGAAATCACTACCTATTTAATGCAGGAAGAAGAGGATGTGGAGCGTCTACATGGTGCATTTGAAACAATACCCAGAACAGAACAAGTGCAGCATCTGGAGAGAGGTAGCTCTTGTGAGAGGCCGTCAATTAATCAAGCTGATGAGCCTCGAGGAGATTCATCCCAGCCATTAGATCCATTGTGTCTTGATCATGGAAGGTACTATGATCAACCATTTGCTCCATCAGTAAACAATGATGTGATTATGAATGATGTGCAGAACATGGTTCGAGCGAGGACAGAGCCAGTGGAGGAGCACAATGTGGAGAATAGTGGAAGATTAGTGCAGTCAGGCACAAGAGTTAGATCATCTGAAAGTCTGAAATACAAAAAGACTAGAGGAGTTCCATTTCCTACTAGCTCTAATAAGCCAGTGGGTCAAGCATTTGAAGAGAATACGAAGGTGATATGGTCTCTGTTAATGGATGATGAAGTCTCAATGATTGGCATTTACGGGATGGGGGGCGTTGGTAAAACCACAATACTACAACATATCCACAATGAGCTTCTTCAGAGACCAGATATTTGTGATCATATTTGGTGGGTGACTGTGTCTCAAGATTTCAACATTAGTAGACTACAGAATCTTATTGCCAAATGTCTTGATCTAGATCTTTCAAGCGAGAATGATGATCTGCATAGAACTGCCAAATTGTCAGAAGAACTAAAGACGAAACAAAAGTGGATTCTCATTTTAGATGATTTGTGGAACAGTTTTGAGCCACACGAAGTGGGAATTCATTCCTTGTTGAAAGGATGCAAGTTGATTTTGACAACTCGATCACAAACGGTTTGTAATCAGATTGCTTGCCAGCACAAAATCGAAGTGAAGTCGCTTTCTGAGGGAGAAGCTTGGACCTTGTTCATGGAACAACTTGGACATGACATTGCAATTTCACTAGAAATTGAAGGAATTGCAAAAGATATTGCAAGGGAATGTGCTGGTTTACCACTGGGAATTATTACAATAGAAAGAAGCTTGAGGGGAGTGGATGACCTGCCTGAGTGGAGGACTACATTGAAGAAATTAAGAGAATTGAAATTTAGGGACATGGAAGAGAAGGTATTCAAGGTATTGAGGGTTAGTTATGATCGGTTAGATGATAGGTTAGCACTAAAACAATGTCTCTTACACTGTGCATTATATCCTGAAGATCGTATGATTGAAAGGGAGGAGCTGATAGGTTATTTGATCAATGAGGGAATAATTAAAGGAAGTAGGAGGCAAGATGCATTTGACGAGGGCCACACGATGTTAAATAGACTTCAATATGTCTGCTTATTGGAAAGTGCTCTTAGTGTGTCTAATGATGGAAGATATGTGAAGATGCATGACTTGATTAGAGACATGGCCATCCACATATTGCAAGAGAACTCTCATGTCATTGTTAAATCTGGTGTACAATTAAAGGAACTGCCAGATGCAGAGGAGTGGACGGAGAATCTGAAGATTGTTTCACTAATGCGAAATGAACTTGAAGAAATTCCTTCCAGCCATTCACCAATGTGTCCAAATCTGTCAACTTTATTGCTTTGTCAAAATCATGAGTTGGTATTCATTGCAGAGTCATTTTTCAAGCAATTGCATGGGCTCAAGGTCCTCGATCTGTCTCACACAGGTATTGAGAATTTGCCAGAATCTGTCTCTGATTTGGTGTCTCTCACTGCATTATTGCTCATTGATTGTAGGCGGCTAAGATATGTTCCATCATTAGAAAAGCTGAGGGCACTGAAGAGTTTAGATCTCTATGGAACCTCACTTGAAAAGATGCCTCAAGGCATGGAATGTTTATCCAACCTTAGATATTTTAGAATTGATGGACGTGGTGAAAATGAGTTTCCTAGTGGGATATTACCAAAACTCTCTCACCTGCAGGTCCTTGTACTTGGAATGTGTTCTAGGGAATGGTATACAGTTGAAGGAATGGAAGTAGGATGCTTGAGGAAGTTAGAAACTTTGGAATGCTATTTCAAAGGCCTCTCTGACTTCGTGGAGTATCTCACATCTCAGGATGGGATCCATTCATTAAGCACATACTTAATTTCAGTAGGAAAGGTGATTGGAAAAAATGGGATTGAGTATGGTAATTTCCCAAGTAAAACAGTTAGGTTGGGTAATTTGAGTACCAACACAGATAGAGATTTCCAGGTCAAGTTCTTAAATGACATTCAAGGACTGGCTTGTCAATGCATCGATGCAAGAAGTTTATGTGATGTTTTGTCATTAGAGAGTGCAACTGAACTGGAGTTCATCTACATTAGGGATTGCGATAGCATGGAGAGCTTGGTTTCATCTTCTTGGTTCTGCTCTGCTCCACCACCATTGCCATCACATAATGGTATGTTTTCTGGTCTTAAAGAGTTTCATTGTGTTGGATGTAACAGTATGGAGAAGTTGTTCCCTCTTGAGTTGCTGTCATACCTCGTAAACCTGGAAGAGATTTATGTTGTTTATTGTGAGAGAATGGAGGAGATAATAGGAACAACAGATGAGGAAAGCAGCACCTCCAATCCCATCGCGGAATTAACACTCCCAAAGTTAAAAACTCTGCGATTGATTGATTTACCAGAACTGAAAGGGATTTGTAGTGCGAAACTGATTTGCAATTCTCTTGAAGTAATTGACGTAGAAGACTGTAAGAAGCTGAAGAGGATGGCGATTAGTCTTCCGTTGCTTGAAAATGGCCAGCCATCCCCTCACCCTTCTCTTAAAAGGATTGTGGTGTCTTCCGTTGCTTCCGTTGCGTGTCCAAGAGAATGGTGGGAGACAGTGGTGGAGTGGGAGCCTCCTAACGCCAAGGAAGTCCTTCGTCCCCTTGTAGTCTTTTGGTAGAGAGGAGTAGACTGCTCTGCCCTGAATATAATATAGAATAAAGGGTAAGCATCATCTTTTATTTCTCTCTCTTTCTACAATTGATTCTCTGCACACCATTTATTCAACTCTGCTCTGTTAATTTCTTTATGTTATTTTTACTCTTAGGGCTATTTTTTTTCCTTTAGCGAGGCTCGAGGCTGCTACCTTTTCTTTTCGTTCTCGCGTTGCCCCTCCCTCTCCATTGAGAAGCCAACAAGAGCTGAACGTCTTCATCTTTGTTTCTATACATACAAATACTGAGCTAGATTGTTTCTGAATTCTGCTTTTCTTCGTATGATTTGTTGGGCTATTTTATTGGGTTTTAGTTCATTCTGCTAAATTATCTAAATATGGGCTTTAGAATCTTGTTGAATGAAACTAGCATTCTTTGTTTCTTGGGATGCAAAGAAGAGAACTGTTGTTATTAAAATTAAAATTAAAAAAATAAAATCTGGTTTAATTATTTATTTATCTATATTGATTTAATTATTTATTTGCTTCTTGAGTACACTGTTATCATTAGATTTTTTTAAGAGGGATAATCGTTTACATATTTGAAAGTGGTGGATAGTTTTTTTAAAAAAGTTAAAATTTGGTTTTTGGTTACTGGTGGACGAATTAACCTAGTAAAAAGCAAAATTACATTATATTATTTATTAATTGATTTTTAAAGAATTAAAATAAAAATGGTATTTTAATAATATTCTTTTAAATATTTTTATTTTAAAAAAGTTTCACAACGTTGTAGATAAAACCAAATATAACACGGTGGTTCCTTCCCAGCTTTCTTCAGCCCCTCATGGTACCTCTTCTGCCAATCTTGCAAAAAGTAACGGAGCTGAAATATCCACCGAGTGGTTTCGGTCCGATCCCGCCTTCCACATCCAGTCTGTACGTTCCTGGTTTCTGAATTATGCATATTTAAAAGTGGTGGATAATATTTTAAAAGAGTTAAAATCTGGTTTAATGTTGATTTAATTATTTATACCTTCATTTTGGGAATTGAATTATTCAATAAAATAAAAATATCAAATATGTGCAAGGGGTTCTAAACATTTTGCTTCTCGTAGAATTTGAGTATTTTTTGCTCGTAGAATTAGTCACTTTGCTTTATTTTAATATGCATTGAAATTTAATAAATCTTTCAATAATTTTAATGTACTAATAGTATAAATAAAAAATATTTCGAATATCGAGATCTACTTGTAGCTTAAATCCATGTATTATAATATAATCCTCAGTGTTTTGTTTTTCTTTAAAAAAAATGTTTTTATCGATTTCATCTTTCAAGTTATTTATAAAATTCATCGTGAATTCAATAGTAATTCATTTTTTTATTTTATCTATTTATAGGGTTAATATGGTTTACGAGTTTATTAGGGTAAATTAAGTTATCCTGATTTACAAATTTGGTGACATTTTTTTTTTAAAAATGACCTTGATTATTATAGCGTTTATCATATAGTTTAAAAAAACTGTTGTTAAAACAATCTCGTTATTAAACTTTATAAAATTCATGGACTTGTCCACAAGTTTGGTTGATTGATCTAGTTCACGAGTTTAACTTTTTTATTTTATACATTGGTACTAGGTTGATTGAAAATTCAGTTTTATAGTTGGTTTCGTTCTACTTTCTATAAGATTATAATATTTTTTTAAAAAAAATATCAGTATTGGGTTGGTGTTCAATTTTACGATCATCTATTTTTGTTCTCATACAATTAATATAAAAATAGTAGAAAAAACTTTAATCACAATGGAGTCCATAACCTAGTTTGTGAGTTTGACAAGCTAGCTTGGGCTACAGGTTTGATGAGTTTACCCACTAATCAATTTTATTTTTTTTGGTCTTGTTTTATTTTTTTTTTAATGATTTAGTCTTTAAATATTGGATTAGTTAGGAAATAAATTACATGATTTTATTTTTTGTTTACTTTATATATGATATTTATTTATAACAATAAATACAAGATTGTTATAAATACTGAATGATCATTTCACAAGATACCAGCGCTAATAGATTGCAGACCAGTATCGCAAGGTATTGGTTTTGATCTTTCTAATGAAGATGAGGAGCTGCCTAGAGCAGTTTTGATTTTAGATGATTTGTGAAAGGCTTTTTTTCTCCACAAGTTGGGAGTTCCTGTCCAAGCTACGCTGTAATCTAATAATTTATCAGAGAAGACATCGAGAACAGAACGCAAAAACTAAAAGTATCAGAAAGCTTCCATTCATGCGCATGGTCTTATGTGCTCATTAAGAGCACACACCACATGGAATTGTTGGAAAGTGTCGTTTCTGTCTGCAGAGAATAGAATGATCACATGGTGGGTAGGGTCCTATGTCTCCATGATCTAAGCATTTTCCTTCTCATAATGCGTCATTTGTCAGCCTAGATTCATAAAATGTTTTCCCCTAAAAAGTTATCTTCATTTAAAAACACCTAATTAGCACCCCTACAAAAAAAAATCTATTTACCAATCTTAAAAACAACCTTAAAACACCAAATCAAACCAGGTAAGAGTTTTGTTTGTTGACCAAGATCTGTTTTTTAGATAATAATGGAACTCAAAATAACATCTCTCATCGAAAAAATCTCATTAACATCAAATTTAATTTTTTTTTGGGGTTGAAATCGGTATCAATCTTGATTTTCTCTCTGTTGAGTCAAAATATGACAACTCCCTTTCTCTCCTCTCTAACACAACACAGGGATTGATAAGTTAATTTTGTATTATATCAGCTATTATATTTTCAGACCAACTTTTTCAAAGTTTCAACAATGGGGTGGGTCACACGTCAACTCAGTCAGCAATTAGCTTCGAAAGTTTTCGATCAGACAAAAGAAAAGCAAATTAGAGGTGTACAAGCAACTGTGGTTTGTGAAAGCTTCGATGCAAGAAGTTTATGTGATGTTTTGTCATTAGAGAATGCAACTGAACTGGAGTTCATCTACATTAGGGATTGCGATAGCATGGAGAGCTTGGTTTCATCTTCTTGGTTCTGCTCTGCTCCACCACCATTGCCATCACATAATGGTATGTTTTCTGGTCTTAAAGAGTTTCATTGTGTTGGATGTAACAGTATGGAGAAGTTGTTCCCTCTTGAGTTGTTGCCATACCTCGTAAACCTGGAAAAGATTAGTGTAAGCATCATTTTTTATTTCTCTCTCTTTCTACAATTGATTCTCTGCACACCATTGTTATTTCTACAAGTGATGGTATTGATTTAATTATTTCTTTGCTCCTTTAGTATACTGTTATCATTATATTTTTTTTAAGAGGGATAATCATTTACATATTTCAAATAAAAATATCAAATATGTGCAAGGGGTTCTAAACGCTTTGCTGCTCGTAGAATTTGAGTATTTTTTCTATTAGTCACTTTGCTTTATTTTAATATGCTTTGAAAATTAATAAATCATTTAATATTTTCTTCTATTCTTTTAATTTAACTTTTAATTAATTAAGTTATTTTCGTAAGGCTTTCTGCCCCCTCTCTAGTAAACTGCAAAACGGCAACATACCATATCTAGCCCAGTAGTGGTTCCACTGAAAAACGGCAACATACCATATCATCCCTTTGCAGACTTTTCTTCGTTCGATGTGACGGGAACGTGGTTGAAGCGGAGACATTGGAGGAGGAAACGACATTGGAATAAAGGGTAAGCATCATCTTTTATTTCTCTGCATTGGACTCATATATTATTTTTAAACTCGATTAATAAATAATTATAATTTGAAGTTTAATTAATATTATATTTTTATCCTTTGACATCCAAAATAAATAAATAATATATTTATTTATCGTTAATAATACAGATCAAAAGGAAAAAAATAGAGAGAAGACACTTTGAAAAAAGAATGATAATAGAATTACAAGACCTGGAATTTTTTTTGAAAACAGATTCTACTTTCACTCAGCAGGTTCATCCTTTTGCTCATTTATCCATTAAAAACTACATTTATTTCGCTCTGATGCAGCCACTTGCTGTGTTGAACTGAGTTCTGTATTTCCCAATTAGCAGCATTTAGCTTTTTCATTCATGAGAAGCATACCAAGATGTATACCCAACTGGAACTCGGAGATTCTCTATAATTTCTAAGCCATATCCATGTCATAGAGGCAAAAAAGCACCCACAACTTGCAGGATTATGCCTTATAATAACCATATACGCCTTTTGTTTCAAAGAAAATCTTATGCTCACAAGAACGTTGGTTGGTCACATCTCGAATCCGTATCCATAACAAAATAGGACGCTTACTGCTCAGGAATCATTATGGAAATGCTAACTAAGAAAAGCAGTTTTTGAACCTAGCTAGGACCGATTAAACTGGTGTTTCTGCCTGATCTCTCAAGTTCAAGGTTTCAACAATGGGGTGGGTCCACAAGTTAACTCAATCAGCAATTAGCTTCTGATTCTTTTGTTGAAGTTTTGAATTAGACAAATAAAAGAAAATTAGAGGTGTAAAACAACTTGTTATACCTTATAATATAATCTTTGGTAGGTAAAGTTTGTGGCTTCCTTCCAAGGAACTTCCTACCTATCAAACAATACAATAATCTTTTCTCCTGTAACATTCTCTTCCAAATCTCATCCCAACTTCCTTGACATTGATTTCCCAATTTCCCTCATCAAATGTCTTAAACTTTTGTGATGATCTATTGTGTCTTGGACTTGGAAGACATCAACTCTGCTCTCCATCGGTAAACAATGATGTAATTATGAATGATGTGCAGAACATGGTTAGAGTGAGGACAGAAGCAGTGGAAGAGGAGGATGATGATGTGGAGAGCTATAGAGGACGATTAGGGCAGCCAGGTGGAGGAGCTAGCTCTACTCGAGGGTCAAGCATTATTTCCTGAAGACTTTCATATCCCTAGAGAGCATTTGACAGCTTATTTGATTGATGAGGGAGTGATAAAAGGGCAGAGTAGGGCGGCAGAATTTCACCATATTTTTATTGTTATCTTCTAAACCTTATAGCTTCTTCTCTTAGTTTATTGATTGATCTGTTTATTTATTATTTGTATTAAAAGGTTTAATTTGTCTACTATATATATTTCACCTGGAATTGGATGCCTATTTCTGGAGTGAAATCGTGAAGACAAAGCTCTTATATGTTTGCTGCAAAAGCTATCAAAACCCTTTCTCCACGTTATTTAATTAAATGAATTCATGACCTTTAAAAACAACATTTTATATATATTATTTTGGAAAACTCAAAATACAATGGGGATACAATTTGTTCATGCGGTACACCATGAGGATTGTTTCATGTTTGTTCATGTTGTACTTCATGCTTCATAAATTCAGCTGATAAGAATTGGTTCCTTTACCAATAAAATATTCTATTTTCCTGTTTCTCTATGACCAGTGGATTGGACAGGAGGAGTTCTGTAGTAAGCTTGCATGGTTGCCGGGAAGAATGTTGCTCTAATTCCTTCTGCCTTCAGTATAGGGAAGATGATGCCTGATCCAACCTGAAAGATGAAAGAAATAAAAATAAAAATTGAAGTGTTTGTCTAGGAAACTCACGGTGAGAATAAAAGTTCAAACAAATAAGTTTCTGATAGTAAAAGTAATGAAAGCTGGAGATACAGACCAAAATCAGTCTAGCCGCAATACACATGCGTTTTGGTGTAGGAAATGGAAGCATAGGCAAGCATGGCAAAGCAGTGGAAAATCAAGCTTAACGGATCAGGGTTTAGACCAGACATATTCAGGGCATCAGTCCATCTGAGAACATGCCTCCAAGGCTCAAATAATTGAAGAATGCTTCTTTCATTTCCTTCCTTGCTGGGTCCTGATCCGATGAAGAGAATACTGTGTGTAGGGTGCTTGCCCATGTATTTATTGCAAATGCCGTTGGCTGCAACCAATATTAAGTTATTAGCATCTACTGATCGCATAGAAATATGGTTATTTTGTGTTTCACTCAGCAATGCTTGAAACATGAAGTTTCTTTAAGCAATTCCTGTTCAAAATTTGTTCTGAGGAAGATTGGCCAAAGAAATTTATGTCATCTACCGATCTATGTCAAGCAACTGTTTTCAACTATACATACTAATTATAAAATCGTTGTTGGAGATTCACCTAGAAGGTATATCTACCGATCTATATCTTTATCTGCAAAATCTAAATTTAATGCAAGATTTTCACCTTTGGACTGCAGAGATTGCTTCGTAAATTTGAAAAACAACCATCACATACTATTGCGAGTGAAGCTGAAGCTACTAAGAGATAAAAAAAATTTAGATAAAAAATAGTTTTAAATGTACTTTGAAAATCAAGTTGAACCATCAAATAAACTGCTAAGGAATCATCTCACCTAAAAGCTTAAGCTGTTTGGCGAGGCCACAGAATATGATTTATATTATTCTCTAACACACTCTCTCAAGTGAAAGTCTTTTGGGCTTGAAACTTGTATAGACTACTACCTTGTGCTTGATTTTATCAAATAGAATGTGGGTGGTGAGATTCGAACTCGTGATTGTTGGGTCAACAAGGCTCTGATACCATGTTAAGGAACCATCTCACCTAAAAACTTAATCTCTCAGAATCTATTTAATATTGTGATACCAATTGCTTTTCAAAGTGCTTTTAATTTGAAATTGCATCAATTTTTTTACAAAATTTTGATATTATTACATCAAATGATATGAAAACATAAAACAATATAAATTTGAAGAAAAATAATTATCATTTTAAAAAACACTTTTAAAATACAAAAACAAAGAAGGTTTTCTTGGATGAAGTACTTCTCTAGCATTTAAAACAAATTAGCTTTTCTTTTTCCAAGAAATTTGTTCATGTTGATCAAACCCACTGTTACAAATATAATTTACCGTGGACAAATAACAATACTCGAATCTATTACTTCAAGTAGTTGGACAATTCAATACCAATACACATATAATCTATCTTCAATATTAAATAAAATCATCACAATCACCGTATAATTTAAATACGATTTAATTATTGAATTTGCATAAATTAAGATGTATTAGTAACAAAGCTCTAGTGTATTCTCAGTGACTCATTCATTCTTGACCATTTAATCTTGAATCTTTATAAACTATGTTAGAATTCTAAAATACAGGGTCTCTCTCCATTCCCATGCTAGGTTGGCTTAGAGTTTGGTACAAAATTGGTAATATTTACCCATTCTTTAGAGATAAATTATTTTTTTTAGATAAAAAGTATTTTTAAATGTACATTGAAAAGCAAGTTGAACCACCAAAACAAGCATCTCTCATAATCTATTTAATATTGTGATACCAATTGCTTTTCAAAGTGCTTTTAATTTGAAATTGCATCAATTTTTTTACAAAATTTTGATATTATTACATCAAATGATATGAAAACATAAAACAATATAAATTTGAAGAAAAATAATTATCATTTTAAAAAACACTTTTAAAATACAAAAACAAAGAAGTTTTTCTTGGATGAAGTACTTCTCTAGCATTTAAAACAAATTAGCTTTTCTTGTTCAAATAAATTTGTTCATGTTTATCAAACCAAATGTGTACAAATATAATTCAAGTATTTAGATATGGATATTATGGTCCTTAAATGTTTGATTTCATTATTGAAGTCCTTAAATGCATCATTGTCTTGGATACATTGCTTCTTCTTGGAAATCGTCTTGTTACTCGTGTTCGCTAATTCTCGAGCTAGCTAGTCTCATCGCCAATTTTACTATAAACCATTTTTGGGAAAAACATGATACTGGACTAGAAATGCACAAGTCCAGCGACTGATAACTGAGCTCTGGACAAAATATGTTTTAGTTAAGACATTTTTAGGTAAATCCGAATTTGGATAAATTAATCACGTGGCACCAAAAGGTTTGAAAATTAGTTAAGATGGTGTTTGACACTGCGTTTCAAATATTTTTTTTTTATTTCAAATTATTTTTTTAATGTTTTTAGATCATTTTCATGTGCTAATATTAAAAATGATTTTTTTTTTAAAATAAAAAATGTTATTTTAATGCATTTTAAAATAAAAAAACACTTTAAAAAACAATCGTAGTTACATTCTCAAACAATTACTTAGTCTTTCTACTTTAACTATGAACATGATAACCCTCGCATTTGGAATCTGTGAACATGTGTGCTTCCTTCATCTGTTCAATTGTGTGCAGCTTCATAGTTTGTGGCTGCTATCAATAGAGGAGATAGAGACAAAAGAAATATAAATATGTTTGGATGAAGATATATAGACATAAATAAAATTTATTGTGGACAGTAACAATACACGAATCTACCACATCAAATACTTGAACAATTCAATACACATATAATCTATCTTCAATAGTAAATAAAATAATTACAATAATCGTATAATTTAAATACGATTTAATTATTGAATTTGCATAAATTAAGATGTAATAATGAAATGGATATCGTCGTCACCTCACCCTATGCAAGAGATGATTGCTTCTGCACAAAATTCTTCACCTCACCGATTATCAAAGAAGATTCAGGCGATTCAGGAAAGCAATAAAACCCATGAAAAGCATTTGGATACTCTACCAAATGCACTTCTTTCCCAGCTTTCTTCAGCCCCTCATGGTACCTCTTCTGCCAATCTTGCAGGGGATCAAATCCTCCGACAAAAAGTAACGTAGCTGGGAACTTCACACCTGAAATATCCACCGCATTTGGTCCGAAAACATTAACCACCGAGTGGTTTCGGTCCAATCCCGCCGGAAGAAACGCCTTCCACATCCAGTCTGTACGTTCCACTGATATTAAAGGAACCCCAACAAGCTTGATTTCTGATTCTGTCCTTTCTTCCCCTCCAAAAAATGGCTGAATGGCTATGAGTCCCTTAACTTTTATGTTAGAAAATGTGTGCTCACAAGCTTTGAGGGCGACATGATGAGCCAAGTTATACATCGAGTTGGGCTTGATTGGATGTAGAGAAGTGTCATCATTCCCATCACTTGGTATCACCGGCTAACGTTCGAAAATAGTTCGGGCCAGTTAAGGAAAGTTGTCGGAGGGCAACCCGTTTTCCTAAAGGAGTGTTTGGCAAAGCATACAACTTGCATGAAGGAATGGTTAAGTCTCGATTTAGGATCGGACTTTGCTCCACCGGTCTTTGATACTCGAACCAACCTGATATATATATTTTCTTACAAAAAAATTGTAATAATAAAACTAAAAAAAATATGCATTTGTTTAATAAAATAAATCTAGAACCATATATGCAAACAAATGTAAAAAAATATTAATAAATCTATTTAACTTAGGATATATACTCTCTTTTTTTCTAATACAATAGAATGAACGTTCAGTTGCTATTTAACATTGAAAAACAATATAACTATAATGAAAAAGTTAAATGCTTATATATAATAAAATATAATAATAATTATTATTCATGTTCTAGTATGATATAAGTCATGAGATCAAATAATCTTATAAGAAATAAATTAGAATCAATTAATCTTTTAGAAACAAACACGAAACATATCAAGAAGATTAAACCAAAATAAAACAATTTATTTAAAAAAACAATAAAAATAATAACATAGTAGATCAACATGAGCTTTGTGACTCAATTTGTCAAACCTGCAACTTTTGATTCCATTGAATTAAATAAGAATGCTATATTTGTTTTTTTGATAAATATATAATAAAAAAATTAAAAAAAAAGAAATTAAGTAAAAAAATTAAAAAAATCAAGACTAGGGATGTCGATCCGACCATACATGTGGGACACTCATCTTGAGCCCTCACCCAGACCCACTTATTTCTTTTTCAAGATTTGTAAGGGGTGGGTTCATCAACCTTTTTTTTTAATAAAAAAAAGTAGACTTAAGAGTTATTGTTTGTTGTGGCTTAGCAAATTGTGCAAGATTTTTGCATGTTGTTCATGATAAATTTGATTTTATATCCTCTAATTTCATCAAATCCAATAGAATTGAATTGGGTAGACCATCTGCCTAACAATTCTCATGAAATTACCATTCTTAATCTAACAATAATAATTACACACTCTCATTCACTTGTAATTACTCTTTATCATTTTGTAAAATTATCAAAGAGAAAAACATTTAACTATATAGAATATCAAGATTGTCAATTCTGTTCCATTTCATCCAGAATGGCCAATATATTTCCAATTCAAAAAACAAAATAAATTTTATTTCGCTTAGAATCTCGGTTCATTCTGAAAATTCCACTAGAACACTTTGGTTTTGTTTAACTCATTCCATTTTAGCCAAATAATATATTTTTTAAATAATATATAGTCTTATAAAATCAATCATATTTTTAATTTATAATTCGATGTTACAAAATCAATCATTTTTTTAATTCAATCGTTAAAAAAAAAACTATCAATGTGTTTGACAAGGAATGGTGGAAAGAAGAGGCCATGATGTATGTTCTTTTCTGCAAAGTTTACAGAGAAGATGCCTGATATATTTGTATCAGAAGCTTGATACATGGCACATGCTATCTGAATTTAAAAGCCTTTGCTTTCAAAAATGGTTTGCAACTGCAAATTAATTTTGTTTTTTCTCGACATTTTTCCTTAATTGTTTCTAATTCTTCTCCTGCATTTCCCCATGAACTATCAGAATTAAATTAATTATCTGGTGGAATATTGTTGCTGTTATCTGACATGATTGAAGTTATGGAAAATGATCCATCATCACCGGTCTCTCCTCGTTCACGTGCCAGCTTGGAGTCCTTGAATTTTGTATGATACGAGCGGTTTACCCACGCGATGTGGCGAATTTATTTAATCTATATAAAAAATTGATTGTTTTTTATGCATTGTATTTTATTATTTTAATATTTAGTTAGTATAATTATATTTAAGAATACTAATATGAATTTTTGTCATTTTTCCTCTCTCTCAATATATTTTTAGGCGATAATATTCAATAAATATCAGATATATTAGAAATAAAAATATAGTAATTTGTTCTTAAAACATAAACTTAATTTTTTTGTGCTATAATTATTTATTTGTTGTCTAATGGAAACGGGAAGTGACTTGTATATTTTTTTAATTTGACTTGTAGATAATGCAAGTAAATTTGTCAATATTTTGTTTTTTGAGATGTTTTTTTTCAGTAATATTAGATCTAAAATATTAAAAATGAAAACATTGGAAATTCTTGTAAAGAAATACACTTAAATAAAAGAGCACAAAATTAAATTTTGAAGCCAATCTTTTTTTATATAAGATTTATTAATCATGTTATTATATTAAATATATTTACGAAAACATAATATGAATTTCTGTCATTCAAAACATCCTAGGTCATTTCTCCTCTCTCTCAATATATTTTTAGGCGATAATATTCCATAAATATCCAAACATATAATTAGTCTTACATATTTTAATTTGACATAAATATACAAATATATAATTAATTTGACATAAATATACAAATAATATATTTAATTTAAAGGATCATCTTAGGCTATTTTGTTCTCTCACTATATATTCTTAGGCGATAACATCTAATAAATATCAGAACATATATTTTAAATTGACATAAATACACAAATATATTATTAAAAAGTCAAAACACTGCAAATTTAATAATTTTATTAGAACATGTGAGCTCCTAGAGAAATTTAATTACTCCCCTGTTAATATTTTTTTGTTATTTTTTTTACTTACTCCTCTGAAAATATTTTTTTTCCTCTTGATAATTTAATAATTTTGATTGTTTTGGCAGTAATAGTGTAGTTTAACAAAAGAGTAAGCAAGAAAAACAAATAAATTATCATTATTATTATTATTATTATTATTATCATTATTACTATTATTAAAATTAAAAACAAATAATAATAATAATAATAATAATAACAATAATAATAATAATAATAATAATAATAATAATAATAATAATAATATACAGGAGGCATGCAGATCATGATGACGTTTATCAACCTTTGGATGAATTAACCAAAAGAATGGAAATTGATGTACCAGATTTTTCTGGAAAATTAGACCCCTATGCGTTTGAAGATTGGCTGACAGCTATTGAAGATTACTTTGATTGGTTCGTTGTTTCGGAGGACAGAAAAGTGCGCTATGTCCGGATGAAATTGAGAGGGCATGCACGAGTTTGGTGGGGAAGTGTGGAAGAGCAACTACAACACACTCGACGTCCTGCAGTTACTACTTGGGAGGAGATGAAAGAACAAATCAAGGAAAAATATCTGCCCATAGATTATGAGCAGATGATGTTTGAAGAAATGCTGCACTTAAGGCAAGTTCATTGACTGTGGATCAATTCACAAATCGATATCACGAACTGCCTGTTCGCAGCAAGGTAATGGAGACCGAACAACAGACCCTAGCTCGATATCGTACTGGCTTGCGGGATGAGTTACGGAAGGAAATGTGGACCTCTAGACTGACCAATGCAGAGGAGGCATATCAGTTGGCCCTCCGCATTGAAATGCAAACAAGGCTCTCGGCTGGAAAGAGGATGAACATGAATGAAGCAAAGACTAAGCCTACAACAACAAACACTTTCCAGAGAACACCATCAAAGAGGGACCAAAAAGGAGTATTAGCCTTAGATTTTCATATCCAAGCCCTTTTTAGTTGGTATTAGTCTTTATTTTTCTGGGTAATAGACTTTTCCACCAAGCATGATTGAACTTGGTTTTGGAGGGGGTGTTAGCCATGGATTTTCGGACAATTTGATCCTGATACGACGAGCCCAATTTAAAAGAGTATTAGCCTTAGATTTCTAACATTGTTCATATCGAATCCCTTTTTAGTTGGTATTAGATTTCAATTTTATGGGTAATAGATTTTTCCCCCAACCATGATTGAACTTGGTTTTGGAGGGGGTGTTATCCTTGGGTTTTCACACAATTTGATCCTGACTCGACGAGCTCAATCTAAATGAGTATTAACCATAGAATTCTAACCTTTCTTATATCCAAACCCTTTTTAGTTGGTATTAGGCTTTATTTTTATGGGTAATAGACTTTTCCACCAAGCATGATTGAACTTGGTTTTTGGATAGGGTGTTAGACTTGGAATTTCGAACAAATTGATCCTGACTCGACGAGCCCCATCTAAATGAGTATTAGCCTTAGATTTCTAACCTTGCTCATATCCAAGCCCTTTCTAGTTGTTATTAGACTTCCATTTTATGGGTAATAGACTTTTCCTCCAAGCATGATTGAACTTGGTTTTAGGAGGGGGTGTTATCCTTGGATTTTCGGACATATTGATCCTGACTCGACGAGCCCCATTTAAAAGTCTAATAACCACTAAAAAGCGCTTGGATATGAGAAAGGTTAGAAATCTAAGGCTAATACTCATTAAGATGGGGCTCGTAGAGTCAGGATCAATTTGTCCGAAATTCCGAGTCTAACACCCCCTCCAAAAACCAAGTTCAATCATGTTTGCGGGAAAAGTGTATTACCCATAAAAATGATAAATAATACCAACTAAAAAGGGCTTGTATATGAACAATGTTAGAAATCTAAGGCTAATACTATTTTAAATGGTGCTAGTAGAGTCAAGATCAATATGTCCGAAAATCCAAGGCTAAAACCCCCTCCAAAAAGCAAGTTGAATCATGGTTGGGGGAAAAGTCTATTACCCATAAAATTGATGTCTAATAAAAAATAAAAAGGGCTTGGATATGAGCAAGGTTAGAAAACTAAGACTAATACTCTTTTAGATGGGGCTCGTCGAGTCAGGATCATTTTGTCTAATATTCCAAGTCTAACACCTCCTCCAAAAACCAAGTTCAATCATGCTTGCGGGAAAAGTCTATTACTCATAAAAATGATGACTAATACCAACTAAAAAGGGCTTGGATATGAACAATGTTAGAAATCTAAGGCTAATACTCTTTTAAATGGTGCTAGTTGAGTCAGGATCAATTTGTCCGAAAATCCAAGGCTAACACCCCCTCGAATAACCAAGTTCAATCATGCTTGGTGGAAAAGTCTATTACCCTTAAAAATAAAGCCTAATACCAACTAAAAAGCGTTTGGATATGAAAAAGATTAGAAATCTAACGCTAATACTCATTTAAATGGGGCTCGTCGAGTCAGGATCAATTTGTCCGAAAATCAAAGGCTAACACCACCTCCAAAACCAAGTTCAGTCTTGCTTGGGGGAATAGTCTATTACCCACAAAAATGAAGACTAATACCAACTAAAAATGTCTTGGATCAATATAAGGCTAAAAATCATTTAAACGGGGCTTGTCGAGTCAGGATCAATTTGTCCGAAAATCCAAGGCAAACACCCCGTCCAAAACCAACTTCAATCATGCTCGGAGGAAAAGTCTAATACCCATAAAAATCAAGACTAATACCAACTAAAAAGGTTTTGGATATGAATAATGTTACAAATCTAAGACTAATGCTCTTTTAAATGGGGCTAATTGAGTCAGGATCAATTCGTCCAAAAATCCATGGCTAACACCCCCTCCAAAGAGCAAGTTTAATCATGCTTGGAGAAAAAGTCTATTACCCGTAAAATTGAAGTCTAATACAAATTAGAAAGGGCCTGGATGGGATCAAGGTTAGACATCTAAGGCTAATACTCATTTAAATGGGGCTCGTTTAGTTAGGATCAAATTGTCCGAAATTTCAAGGATAACAACCCCTCCAAAAACCAAGTTGAATCATGCTTGGAGAAAAAGTCTATTACCCGTAAAATTGAAGTCTAATACCAACTAAAAAGGGCTTGGATGTGAAAAAGGTTAGAAATATAAGGCTAATACTCATTTAAATGGGGTTCGTCGAGTCAAAATCAATTTGTCCGAAAATCCAAGGCCAACAACCTATCCAAAACCAAATTCAATCATGCTTGGAGAAAAAGTATATTACCCCTAAAATTGAAGACTAATACAATCTAAAAAGGGTTTGGAAATGAAAAATGTTAGAAATCTAAGGCTAATACTCTTTTAAATGCGTCTAGTGGACTCAGGATCAATTTGTCCAAAAATCCAAGGCTAACAACCCATCCAAAACCAAGTTGAATCATGGTTGGAGAAAAAGTTTATTACCCGTAAAATTGAAGTCTAATACCAACTTAAAAGGGCTTGGATGTGAACAAGGTTAGAAATATAAGGCTAACACTCATTTAAATAGGGCTCGTCGAGTCAGGATAAAATTGTTCGAAAATCCAAGGCTAACACCCCCTCCAAAACCAGTTTCAATCATGCTTGGGGGAAAATTCTATTACCCCTAAAAATGAAGACTAATACCAACTAAAAAGGGCTTGGATATGAACAATGTTAGAAATCTAAGGCTAATACTCTTTTAAATGGGTCTAGTCGACTCACGATCAATTTGTCCGAAAATCCATGGCTAACACCCCCTCCAAAAACCAAGTTGAATCATGCTTGGAGAAAAAGTCTATTACCCGTAAAATTGAAGTCTAATACCAACTAAAAAGAGCTTGGATGTGAACAAGGTTAGAAATATAAGGCTAATTCTCATTTAAATGGGGCTCGTCGAGTTAGGATCAAATTGTTCGAAAATCCAAGGCTAACACCCCCTCCAAAACCAGTTTCAATCATGCTTGGGGGAAAATTCTATTACCCCTAAAAATGAAGACTAATACCAACTAAAAAGGGCTTGGATATGAACAATGTTAGAAATCTAAGGCTAATACTCTTTTAAATGGGTCTAGTCGACTCACGATCA
Source organism: Salix suchowensis (assembly GCA_029030765.1). NCBI lineage: Eukaryota > Viridiplantae > Streptophyta > Magnoliopsida > Malpighiales > Salicaceae > Salix > Salix suchowensis. The sequence goes on along the minus strand of CM054998.1, from coordinate 12,406,097 downwards.
ATTTGTCCGAAAATCCATGGCTAACACCCCCTCCAAAGAGCAAGTTTAATCATGCTTGGAGAAAAAGTCTATTACCCGTAAAATTGAAGTCTAATACCAACTAAAAAGGGCTAGGATCTGAAGAAGGTTAGAAATCTAAGGGTAATACTCATTTAAATGGGGCACATCGAGTCAGAATCAATTTGTCCGAAAATCCAAGGCCAACAACCTATCCAAAACCAAATTCAATCATGCTTGGAGAAAAAGTATATTACCCCTAAAATTGAAGACTAATACCATCTAAAAAGGGTTTGGACATGAAAAATGTTAGAAATCTAAAGCTAATACTCTTTTAAATGCGTCTAGTGAACTCAGGATCAATGTGTCCAAAAATCCAAGGCTAACAACCCATCCAAAACCAAGTTGAATCATGGTTGGAGAAAACGTTTATTACCCGTAAAATTGAAGTCTAATACCAACTAAAAAGGGTTTGGATGTGAAGAAGGTTAGAAATATAAGGCTAACACTCATTTAAATAGGGCTCGTCGAGTCAGGATCAAATTGTCCGAAAATCCAAGGCCAAAACCCCCTCCAAAAACCTTGTTGAGTCATGCTTGGAGAAAACGTCTATTACCCGTAAAATTGAAGTATAATACCAACTAAAATGGGCTTGGATGTGAACAAGGTTATAAATATAAGGTTAATACTCATTTAAATGGGGCTCATCGAGTCAGGATCAAATTCTCCGAAACTCGAAGGCTAACACCCCCTCCAAAACCAAGTTCAATCATTCTTGGGGGAAAAGCCTATTACCCATAACAATGAAGACTAATACCAACTAAAAAGGGCTTGTATATGAAAAATGTTAGAAATATAAGGCTAATACTCATTTAAATGGGTCGTTGAGTCAGGATCAAATTGTCCGAAAATCTAAGGTTAACACCCCCTCCAAAACCAAGTTCAATCATTCTTGGAAAAAAGTCTATTACCCATAAAACTGAAGTGTAATACCAACTAAAAAGGGCTAGGATCTGAAGAAGGTTAGAAATCTAAGGCTAATACTCATTTAAATGGGGCTCGTCGAGTCAGAATCAATTTGTCCGAAAATCCAAGGCCAACAACCTATCCAAAACCAAATTCAATCATGCTTGGAGAAAAAGTATATTACCCCTAAAATTGAAGACTAATACCATCTAAAAAGGGTTTGGAAATGAAAAATGTTAGAAATCTAAAGGTAATACTCTTTTAAATGCGTCTAGTGAACTCACGATCAATTTGTCCAAAAATCCAAGGCTAACAACCCATCCAAAACCAATTTCTATCATGCTTGGGGGAAAAGTCTATTACCCATAAAATTGAAGTATAATACCAACTAAAAAGGGCTTGGATGTGAACAAGGTTAGAAATCTAAGGCTAATACTCATTTAAATAGGGCTCGTCGAGTCAGGATAAAATTGTCCGAAAATCCAAGGCCAATACCCCCTCCAAAAACCTAGTTGAATCATGCTTGGGGGAAAAGTCTATTACCCATAAAATTGAAGTCTAATACCAACTAAAAAGGGCTTGGATGTGAACAAGGTTAGAAATCTAAGGCTAATTCTCATTTAAATGGGGCTCGTGGAGTTAGGATCAAATTGTCCGAAAATCCAAGGCTAACACCCCCTCCAAAACCAGTTTCTATCATGCTTGGTGGAAAATTCTATTACCCCTAAAAATGAAGACTAATACCAACTAAAAAGGGCTTGGATATTAACAATGTTAGAAATCTAAGGCTAATACTCTTTTAAATGGGTCTAGTCGACTCACGATCAATTTGTCCGAAAATCCATGGCTAACACCCCCTCCAAAAACCAAGTTGAATCAAGCTTGAAGAAAAAGTCTATTACCCGTAAAATTGAAGTCTAATATCAACTAAAAAGAAATTGTATATGAAAAATGTTAGAAATCTAAGGCTAATACTCATTTAAATATGGTCGTCGAGTCAGGATCAATTTGTCCGAAAATCCAAGGTTAACATCCCATCCAAAAACCAAGTTGAATAATGCTTGGAGAAAAAGTCTATTACCCGTAAAATTGAACTCTAATACCAACTAAAAGAGGTTTGGATGTGAACAAGGTTATAAATCTAAAGTTTAAACTCATTTAAATGGGGGTCCTCGAGTCAGGATCAATTTGTCTGAAACTCGAAGGCTAACACCTCGTCCAAAACCAAGTTCAATCATTCTTGGGGGAAAAGCCTATTACCCATAACCACGAAGACTAATACAAACTACAAAGGGCTTGGATATGAACAATGTTAGAAATCTAAGGCTAATACTCTTTTAAATGGGTCTAGTCGCCTCATGATCAATTTGTCCAAAATTCCAAGACCAACACCCCCTCCAAAAACCAAGTTGAATCATGCTTGGAGAAAACGTCTATTACCCGTAAAATTGAAGTCTAATACCAACTAAAAAGGGCTTGGATGTGAACAAGGTTAGAAATATAAGGCTAATACTCATTTAAATGGGGTTCGTCGAGTCAGGATCAAATTGTCCGAAAATCCAAGGCCAATACCCCCTCCAAAAACCTAGTTGAATCATGCTTGGGGGAAAGGTCTATTACCTGTAAAATTGAAGTCTAAGAACAACTAAAAAGGGCTTGGATGTGAACAAGGTTAGAATTATAAGGCTAATACTCATTTAAATGGGGCTCGTCGAGTCAGGATCAAATTGTCCGAAAATCCAAGGCCAACACCCCCTCCAAAAACCAAGTTGAATCATGGTTGGAGAAAAAGTTTATTACCCGCAAAATTGAAGTCTAATACCAACTAAAAAGGGCTAGGATGTGAACAAGGTTAGAAATATAAGGCTAATACTCATTTAAATAGGGCTCGTCGAGTCAGGATCAAATTGTCCGAAAATCCAAGGCCAATACCCCCTCCAAAAACCTAGTTGAATCATGCTTGGAGAAAAAGTCTATTACCCGTAAAATTGATGTATGATACGAACTAAAAAGGGGTTGGATGTGAACAAGGTTAGAAATATAAGTCTAATACTCATTTAAATAGGGCTCGTCGAGTCAGGATAAAATTGTCCGAAAATCCAAGGCCAATACCCCCTCCAAAAACCTAGTTGAATCATGCTTGGGGGAAAAGTCTATTACCCATAAAATTGAAGTCTAATACAAACTAAAAAGGGCTTGGATGTGAACAAGGTTAGAAATCTAAGGCCAATTCTCATTTAAATGGGGATCGTCGAGTTAGGATCAAATTGTTCGAAAATCCAAGGCTAACACCCCCTCCAAAACCAGTTTCAATCATGCTTGGGGGAAAATTCTATTACCCCTAAAAATGAAGACTAATACCAACTAAAAAGGGCTTGGATATGAACAATGTTAGAAATCTAAGATTAATACTCTTTTAAATGGGTCTAGTCGACTCACGATCAATTTGTCCGAAAATCCATGGCTAACACCCCCTCCAAAGAACAAGTTTAATCATGTTTGGTGAAAAAGTCTATTACCCGTAAAATTGAAGTCTAATACCAACTAAAAAGGGCTAGGATCTGAAGAAGGTTAGAAATCTAAGACTAATACTCATTTAAATGGGGCTCGTCGAGTCAGAATCAATTTGTCCAAAAATCCAAGGCCAACAACCTATCCAAAACCAAATTCAATAATGCTTGGAGAAAAAGTATATTACCCCTAAAATTTAAGACTAATACCATCTAAAAAGGGTTTGGAAATGAAAAATGTTAGAAATCTAAAGCTAATACTCTTTTAAATGCGTCTAGTGAACTCAGGATCAATGTGTCCAAAAATCCAAGGCTAACAACCCATCCAAAACCAAGTTCTATCATGGTTGGGGAAAAAGTCTATTACCCATAAAATTGAAGTCTAATACCAACTAAAAAGGGCTTGGATGTGAACAAGGTTAGAAATCTAAGGCTAATACTCATTTAAATGAGGCTCGTCGAGTTAGGATCAAATTGTCCGAAAATCCAAGGCTAACAGCCCCTCCAAAACCAGTTTCAATCATGCTTGGGGGAAAATTCTATTACCCCTAAAAATGAAGACTAATACCAACTAAAAAGGGCTTGGATATGAAAAATGTTAGAAATCTAAGGCTAATACTCTTTTAAATGGGTCTAGTCGACTCACGATCAATTTATCCGAAAATCCATGGCGAACACCCCCTTCAAAGAGCAAGTTTAATCATGCTTGGAGAAAAAGTCTATTACCCATAAAATTGAAGTCTAATACGAATTAAAAAGGGCCTGGATGGGAACAAGGTTAGACATCTAAGTCTAATACTCATTTAAATAGGGCTCGTCTAGTTAGGATCAAATTGTCCGAAAATTCAAGGCTAACACCCCCTCCAAAAACCAAGTTGAATCAAGCTTGAAGAAAAAGTCTATTACCCGTAAAAATGAAGTCTAATATCAACTTAAAAATGATTGTATATGAAAAATGTTAGAAATCTAAGGCTAATACTCATTTAAATATGGTCGTCGAGTCAGGATTAATTTGTCCGAAAATCTAAGGTTAACACCTCATCCAAAAACCAAGTTGAATAATGCTTGGAGAAAAAGTCTATTACCCGTAAAATTGAACTCTAATACCAACTAAAAAAGGCTTGGATGTGAACAAGGTTAGAAATCTAAAGTTTAAACTCATTTAAATGGGGGTCCTCGAGTCAGGATCAATTTGTCCGAAACTCGAAGGCTAACACCCCCTCCAAAACCAAGTTCAATCATTCTTGGGGGAAAGCCTATTACCCATAACCACGAAGACTAATACAAACTAAAAAGGGCTTGGATATGAACAATGTTATAAATCTAATGCTAATACTCTTTTAAATGGGTCTAGTCGCCTCATGATCAATTTGTCCAAAATCCAAGACCAACACCCCCTCCAAAAACCAACTTCAATCATGCTCGGGGGAAAAATCTAATACCCATAAAAATCAAGACTAATACCAACTAAAAAGGGCTTGGATGTGAATAATGTTAGAAATCTAAGACTAATGCTCTTTTAAATGGGGCTAATTGAGTCAGGATCAATTTGTCCAAAAGTCCAAGGCTAACAACCCATCCAAAACCAATTTCTATCATGCTTGGGGGAAAAGTCTATTACCCATAAAATTGAAGTCTAATACCAACTAAAAAGGGCTTGGATGTGAACAAGGTTAGAAATCTAAGGCTAATACTCATTTAAATGGGGCTCGTGGAGTTAGGATCAAATTGTCCGAAAATCCAAGGCTAACACCCCCTCCAAAACCAGTTTCAATCATGCTTGGGGGAAAATTCTATTACCCCTAAAAATGAAGACTAATACCAACTAAAAAGGGCTTGGATATGAACAATGTTAGAAATCTAAGGCTAATACTCTTTTAAATGGGTCTAGTCGACTCACGATCAATTTGTCCGAAATCAATGGCTAACACCCCCTCCAAAGAGCAAGTTTAATCATGCTTGGAGAAAAAGTCTATTACCCGTAAAATTGAAGTCTTATACAAATTAGAAAGGGCCTGGATGGGAACAAGGTTAGACATCTAGGGCTAATACTCATTTAAATAGGGCTCGTTTAGTTAGGATCAAATTGTCCGAAATTTCAAGGATAACAACCCCTCCAAAAACCAAGTTGAATCAAGCTTGAAGAAAAAGTCTATTACCCGTAAAATTGAAGTCTAATATCAACTAAAAAGTGCTTGTATATGAAATATGTTAGAAATCTAAGGCTAATACTCATTTAAATATGGTCGTCGAGTCAGGATCAATTTGTTCGAAAATCCAAGGTTAACACCCCATCCAAAAACCAAGTTGAATAATGCTTGGAGAAAAAGTCTATTACCCGTAAAATTGAACTCTAATACCAAATAAAAAGGCTTGGATGTGAACAAGGTTAGAAATCTAAAGTTAATACTCAATTTGTCCGAAACTCGAAGCCTAACACCCCCTCCAAAACCAAGTTCAATCATTCTTGGGGGAAAGCCTATTACTCATAACCACGAAGACTAATACAAACTAAAAAGGGCTTGGATATGAACAATGTTAGAAATCTAAGACTAATACTCTTTTAAATGGGTCTAGTCGCCTCATGATCAATTTGTCCAAAATTCCAAGACCAACACCCCCTCCAAAAACCAAGTTGAATCATGCTTGGAGAAAACGTCTATTACCCGTAAAATTGAAGTCTAATACCAACTAAAAAGGGCTTGGATGTGAACAAGGTTAGAAATATAAGGCTAATACTCATTTAAATGGGGTTCGTCGAGTCAGGATCAAATTGTCCGAAAATCCAAGGCCAATACCCCCTCCAAAAACCTAGTTGAATCATGCTTGGGGGAAAAGTCTATTACCTGTAAAATTGAAGTCTAATACCAACTAAAAAGGGCTTGGATGTGAACAAGGTTAGAATTATAAAGCTAATACTCATTTAAATGGGGCTCGTCGAGTCAGGATCAAATTGTCCGAAAATCCAAGGCCAACACCCCCTCCAAAAACCAAGTTGAATCATGGTTGGAGAAAAAGTTTATTACCCGTAAAATTGAAGTCTAATACCAACTAAAAAGGGCTTGGATGTGAACAAGGTTAGAAATATAAGGCTAATACTCATTTAAATAGGGCTCGTCGAGTCAGGATCAAATTGTTCGAAAATCCAAGGCCAATACCCCCTCCAAAAACCTAGTTGAATCATGCTTGGAGAAAAAGTCTATTACCCGTAAAATTGATGTATGATACGAACTAAAAAGGGCTTGGATGTGAACAAGGTTAGAAACATAAGGCTAATACTCATTTAAATAGGGCTCGTCGAGTCAGGATAAAATTGTCCGAAAATCCAAGGCCAATACCCCCTCCAAAAACCTAGTTGAATCATGCTTGGGGGAAAAGTCTATTACCCATAAAATTGAAGTCTAATACCAACTAAAAAGGGCTTGGATGTGAACAAGGTTAGAAATCTAAGGCTAATTCTCATTTAAATGGGGCTCGTCGAGTTAGGATCAAATTGTTCGAAAATCCAAGGCTAACACCCCCTCCAAAACCAATTTCAATCATGCTTGGGGGAAAATTCTATTACCCCTAAAAATGAAGACTAATACCAACTAAAAATGGCTTGGATATGAACAATGTTAGAAATCTAAGATTAATACTCTTTTAAATGGGTCTAGTCGACTCACGATCAATTTGTCCGAAAATCCATGACTAACACCCCCTCCACAGAGCAAGTTTAATCATGTTTGGAGAAAAAGTCTATTACCCGTAAAATTGAAGTCTAATACCAACTAAAAAGGGCTAGGATCTGAAGAAGGTTAGAAATCTAAGGCTAATACTCATTTAAATGGGGCTCGTCGAGTCACAATCAATTTGTCCGAAAATCCAAGGCCAACAACCTATCCAAAACCAAATTCAATCATGCTTGGAGAAAAAGTATATTACCCCTAAAATTGAATACTAATACCATATAAAAAGGGTTTGGAAATGAAAAATGTTAGAAATCTAAGGCTAATACTCTTTTAAATGCGTCTAGTGGACTCAGGATCAATTTGTCCAAAAATCCAAGGCTAACAACCCATCCAAAACCAAGTTCTATCATGCTTGGGGGAAAAGTCTATTACCCATAAAATTGAAGTCTAATACCAACTAAATAGGGCTTGGATGTGAACAAGGTTAGAAATCTAAGTCTAATACTCATTTAAATGGGGCTCATCGACTTGGGATCAAATTGTCCGAAAATCAAAGGCTAACACCCCCTCCAAAACCAGTTTCAATCATGCTTGGGGAAAATTCTATTACCCCTAAAAATTAAGACTAATACCAACTAAAAAGGGCTTGGATATGAACAATGTTAGAAATCTAAGGCTAATACTCTTTTAAATGGGTCTAGTCGACTCACGATCAATTTGTCCGAAAATCCATGGCTAACACCCCCTCCAAAGAGCAAGTTTAATCATGCTTGGAGAAAAAGTCTATTACCCATAAAATTGAAGTCTAATACCAACTAAAAAGGGATTGGATGTGAACAAGGTTAGAAATATAAGGCTAATACTCATTTAAATGGGGTTCGTCAAGTCAGGATCAAATTGTCCGAAAATCCAAGGCCAATACCCCCTCCAAAAACCTAGTTGAATCATGCTTGGGGGAAAAGTCTATTACCCATAAAATTGAAGTCTAATACCAACTAAAAAGGGCTTGGATGTGAACAAGGTTAGAAATCTAAGGCTAATTCTCATTTAAATTGAGTTCGTCGAGTCAGGATCAAATTGTGTAAAAACCCAAGGATAACACCCCCTCCAAAATCAAGTTTAATCATGGTTAGGGGAAAAATTATTACCCATAAAATTGAAATATAATACCAACTAAAAAGGGATTAGATATGAATAATGTTAGAAATATAAGGCTAATACTCTTTTAAATTGGGCTAGTCGAGTGAGGATCAAATTGTCCGAAAATCCATGGCTAACACCCCCTCTAAAACCAAGTTCAATCATGCATGGTGGAAAAGTTTATTACCCGTAAAAATAAAGGCTAATAACAACTAAAAAAGGCTTGGATATGAAAAAGATTAGAAATCTAACACTAATACTCATTTAAATGGGGCTCGTCGAGTCAGGATCAATTTGTCTGAAAATCAAAGGCTAACACCACCTCCAAAACCAGGTTCAATCTTACTTGGGGGAAAAGTCTATTACCCACAAAAATGAAGACTAATACCAACTAAAAATGTCTTGGATATGAAGAAGGTTTGAAATATAAGGCTAAAAATCATTTAAACGGGGCTTGTCGAGTCAGGATCAATTTGTCCGAAAATCCAAGGCAAACACCCCCTCCAAAACCAACTTCAATCATGCTCGGGGGAAAAGTCTAATACCCATAAAAATCAAGACTAATACCAACTAAAAAGGTTTTGGATATGAATAATGTTAGAAATCTAAGACTAATGCTCTTTTAAATGGGGCTAATTGAGTCAGGATCATTTGTCCAAAAATCCAAGGCTAACAACCCATCCAAAACCAAGTTCTATCATGCTTGGGGGAAAAGTCTATTACCCATAAAATTGAATTCTAATACCAACTAAAAAGGGCTTGGATGTGAACAAGGTTAGAAATCTAAGGCTAATACTCATTTAAATGGGGCTCGTCGAGTCAGGATCAATTTGTCCGAAAATCCAAGGCTAACACCCCCTCCAAAACCAGTTTCAATCATGCTTGGGGGAAAATTCTATTACCCATAACCACGAAGACTAATACCAACTAAAAAGGGCTTGGATATGAACAATGTTAGAAATCTAAGGCTAATACTCTTTTAAATGGGTCTAGTCGACTCACGATCAATTTGTCCGAAAATCCATGGCTAACACCCCCTCCAAAGAGCAAGTTGAATCATGCTTGGAGAAAAAGTCTATTACCTTTAAAATTGAAGTCTAATACCAACTAAAAAGGGCTTGGATGTGAACAAGGTTAGAAATATAAGGCTAATACTCATTTAAATGGGGTTCGTCGAGTCAGGATCAAATTGTCCGAAAATCCAAGGCCAACACCCCCTCCAGAAACCAAGTTAAATCATTCTTGGAGAAAATGTCTATTACATGTAAAATTGAAGTCTAATACCAACTAAAAAGGGCTCGGATGTGAACAAGGTTAGAAATATAACGCTAATACTCATTTAAATAGGGCTCGTCGAGTCAGGATCAAATTGTCCGAAAATCCAAGGCGAATACCCCATCCAAAAACCTAGTTGAATCATGCTTGGAGGAAAAGTCTATTACCCGTAAAATTGATGTATCATACCAACTAAAAAGGGCTTGGATGTGAACAAGGTTAGAAATATAAGGCTAATACTCTTTTAAATTTTTCTCGTTGAGTCAGGATCAAATTATCCGAAAATCCAAGGCTAACACCCCCTCCAAAACCAAGTTCAATCATGGTTGGGGGAAAAGTCTATTACCCATAAAAAATGAAGAATAATACCAACTAAAAAGTGAATTGATATGAACAATGTTAGAAATCTAAGGCTAATACTCTTTTAAATGGGGCTCGTCGAGTCAGGATCAATTTTTCCGAAAATCCAAGGCTAACACCCCCTCTAAAAACCTAGTTCAATCACGGTTGGGGGAAAATCTATTATCCTTAAAATTGAAGTCTAATAACAACTAAAAACGGCTTGGATATGTGCAAGGTAAGAATTCTAAGGCTAACACTTATTTAGAGGGGGCTCGTCGAGTGAGGATCAAATTGTCATAAAATCCAAGGCTAACACCCCCTCCAAAACCAAGTTCAATCATGCTCGGTGGAAAAGTCTATTAACCATAAAAATAAAGACTAATACCAACTAAAAAGGGATTTGATATGAAAAAGGTTAGAAATCTAAGACTAATATGCATTTAAATGGAGCTCAGCGACTCAGGATCAAATTGTCCGAAAATCCAAGGCTAACACCCCCTCCAAAACCAAGTTCAATCATGCTTGGGGGAAACATTTATTACCCATAAAAATAAAGACTTATACCAACTAAAAAGGGCTTGGATATGAACAATGTAAGAAATATAAGGCTAATACTCTTTTAAATTGGGCTTGTCGAGTCAAGATCAAATTGTCCGAAACTCGAAAGCTAACACCCCCTCCAAAACCAAGTTCAATCATGCTTGGGGGAAAAGTCTATTACCCATAAAAATGAAGACTAATACCAACTAAAAATTGCATAGATATGAACAATGTTAGAAATCTAAGGCTAATACTCTTTTAAATGGGGCTCGTCGAGTCAGGATCAATTTGTCCGAAAATCCAAGGCTAACACCCCCTCTAAAAACCTAGTTCAATCATGATTGGGGGAAAGTCTACTATCCTTAAAATTGAAGTGTAATAACAACTAAAAAGGTCTTGGATATGAGCAAGGTAAGAATTCTAAGGCTAACACTCATTTAGAGGGGGCTCGTTGTGTGAGGATCAAATTGTCTTAAAATCCAAGGCTAACACCCCCTCCAAAACCAAGTTCAATCATGCTTGGTGGAAAAGTCTATTACCCATAAAAATAAAGACTAATACCAACTAAAAAGGGATTTGATATGAAAAAGGTTAGAAATCTAAGACTAATATGCATTTAAATGGGGCTCAGCGACTTAGGATCAAATTGTTCGAAAATCCAAGGCTAACACCCCCTCCAAAACAAAGTTCAATCATGATTGGGGGAAAAGTTTATTACCCATAAAAATGAAGACTTACACCAACTAAAAAGGGCTTGGATATGAACAATGTAACAAATATACGGCTAATACACTTTTAAATTTTTTCGTCGAGTCAGGATCAAATTAATAGATTGCAGAATCTTATTGCCAAACATATTGATCTAGACCTTTCAAGCGAGGATGATGATCTTCATAGAGGTGCCAAATTGTCAGAAGAACTAAGGAAGAATCAAAAATGGATTCTCATTTTAGATGATTTGTGGGACAGTTATGAGCCACACGAAGTGGGAATTCATTCCTTGTTGAAAGGATGCAAGTTGATTTTGACAACTCGATCACGAATGGTTTGTGCTCGGATTGCTTGCCAACACAAAATCGAAGTGAAGCCCCTTTTTGAGGGAGAATCTTGAACGTCACATACCACTTTCAGATGAAGTGGAAGGAATTGCAAAAGTTGTTGCATGGGAATGTGCTGGTTTACCACTGGGAATTATTACAGTGGCGGGGAGCTTGAGGGTTGTTGCTACCCAATTTTTGACTCTTTATTTTTTATGTTTCAAAAAAAAAAGTATTTCAAAAACAGATTTTGGGTTCAAGGGCGAAATCGAGCAATTTGGAGTTTAATGGCCGATTGAGGGTTAAATCGCGAAAATCAGGAGCCAAGGACCAGATTAGAAAGTCGCGCAAAGCCAAGGTTGAGATTGAATTTTTGATGGGATTTTAATTGCATAAAAAAAATTTTTAATTCAATTGGGTGCATTTATAGATTTTTAAAGGACCAAATCAGATTTTTACCTTCTAAATTTGTTTTGAAATCTGCATTAAAAGGTATGCTATTCCGGCATGAAATTTCATTGATTTTCAGGCGCGAGATCACAGTCATCAAATTTTCTTCCCTTTCTCAAATCTGATTTTCTTCCTAAATCACGGTGATCGGTCAGCAAACCAACAAAATTTTCCTTCCTATTCAATGTTGATTTTCTTCCAATCATTCTCACTCTCGGCGAAGCAGATCACTCAAATACTCCTTCCTTTTCCAAGTTGATTCTTTCCGTTTTCAGCTCCATCACAGCAAAGCAGTCAGAATTTAATTTGATTTTTTTTCCCATTCAATCGTGATTTCATTCCTGATTTTCCTCTGATTGCATTCAATACCCTGCATGAACGTTGGGTCTTGTACTGCTATAAATAGCAGTACACGTTGAGAAGAAAGAGAGGGGGAACAGATGAGAAGAGATTTTACGTGAAAAAAAAAAAACTTGAAGGAAACGCAGAGAAATAGAGAGAGTTGCATAGCCATTTACATAAAAGTTTTGATTTAATTTTCTTCCTGCTCTTCCTTGCATTTTCTCTTGTTCTTTCTATCTCTAAAACAGAGGAGCCTCTGTCATTCTCTCTCTCCGGTCACCAAGTTCAGCAGCCATCAACTCCGGCCACCACACTTCGTCTAGACGACACCGGCCTCTCCCCCATCACTCCAGCGACCCAGACAGCTAGCTCCGGCGAAGAATCAGCAGCGAACGACAGCAACTGCAACGCCACCGTGCACTTTACGACGCAGTTTCCGGCGAACTCAGGCCACCATCTCCGACGCCTCAACGACCAGAAGAATCACCACGATCTCCTCTACCCAACGGTATAAACAGGTATTTCATTCTCCATACTCGGAAATCTTCCTTGCCACTGTTCATCGTCTCTGCAAATTTTGCATGCGGGGAGTGAATTAATTCACTCCCCGCGTGGGTTTGACAGAGGCCGGGCCTCGCGCCAGGCCTGGCCCTGAAGCCCAGCCCAGATGGGTCTGGGCTGCCAGCCATCTGGGCTAGCAGCCCAGCCGGGAGATAAGGTGGGCTGGGCTGTCAGCCCAGCCCGAATTTAGGTGGGCTGACAGCCAGCCCACCGAAAAAGAAAATGATTAAAAATATAAATATACAAATTTTCCAAAAATATTTTTATTAAAGAAAAAATGTGTTGTTTTCTTGCATACGGCCAATACACTAGCATATTTTAAAAATTGTTCTTTTGTTTCAAAAATATATATTATCTTGGGTTTTGAAGAGAAAATGAGTTTTAGCATGGATTTCGAAAAGGAAAAAGTCATTTCTTGCATTTTGAGATTTTACAACATGTTTGTAAAATCCAAAGGGTATTGGCCAATATTCAAAAAAATATAAAAATCTTATTTTTTTCTTTGGGAATTTATTATTCACCATCGGTATTTGGATAAATAAATCCTAAGGGGTAAGTATCCAAAATATTCGGCGGGAATGATATGCTATTATTCACCATCGGTATTTGGATAAATAAATCCTAAGGGGTTAACATCCAAAATATTCGGCGGGAATGATATGATATTATTCACTGTTGGTATTTGGGTAAATAAATCCTAAGGGGTTAATATCCAAAATATTCGGCGGGAATGATATGCTATTATTCACCATCGGTATTTGGATAAATAAATCCTAAAGGGGTTAACATCCAAAATATTCGAGCGGGAATGATATGATATTATTCACTGTTGGTATTTGGGTAAATAAATCCTAAGGGGTTAATATCCAAAATATTCGGCGGGAATGATATGCTATTATTCACCATCGGTATTTGGATAAATAAATCCTAAGGGGTTAATATCCAAAATATTCGGCGGGAATGATATGTTATTATTCACCATCGGTATTTGGGTAAATAAATCCTAAGGGGTTAATATCCAAAATATTCGGCGGGAATGATATGTTATTATTCACTGTCGGTATTTGGATAAATAAATCCAAAAGGGGTTGATATCCAAAGTACTTGGCGGGAATGATATCCCATCTGCCATTTATTTTAACGTATGTTATTTTCAAAGTCATAGCAAATCATAAGCAAACCAAAACGTCAAGCAGCTTACCTTAGGTAGGGCGTACTAGGGGTGCTAAAACCTTCCCTTTACGCAACCAGCCCCTTACCCTAGAATCTCTGAAAGACCAGTTTTAGGTTTCCTAGTAACCATTAATACTAGGTGGCGACTCCCTTTTTCAAATAGAGAAACCCCTCCCGACATTTAAATCCCCGCTCACGGGAAGAGTCGATCACGATGCCGCATTACGAAATTTTTTTTGAGAGGCCGGGCCTCGCGCCCGAGCTCGGCCTCAAGCCCAGCCCGGATGGGTGCAGGGTCGCCCGACTCATCCGGGCTAGCGGGCCCCAGCAGGGAGATAAGGTGGGGCTGGGGCTGTCAGCCCGACCGACTTAGGTGAGTGACGACCAGCCCCACCGAAAAAGAAAATGATTAAAAAATATAAATATACAAATTTTCCAAAAAATATTTTTTATTAAAGAAAAAAATGTGTTGTTTTCTTGCATACGGCCAATACACTAGCATATTTTAAAAATTGTTCTTTTGTTTCAAAAATATATATTATCTTGGGTTTTGAAGAGAAAATGAGTTTTAGCATGGATTTCGAAAAGGAAAAAGTCATTTCTTGCATTTTGAGATTTTACAACATGTTTGTAAAATCCAAAGGGTATTGGCCAATATTCAAAAAAATATAAAAATCTTATTTTTTTCTTTGGGAATTTATTATTCACCATCGGTATTTGGATAAATAAATCCTAAGGGGTAAGTATCCAAAATATTCGGCGGGAATGATATGCTATTATTCACCATCGGTATTTGGATAAATAAATCCTAAGGGGTTAACATCCAAAATATTCGGCGGGAATGATATGATATTATTCACTGTTGGTATTTGGGTAAATAAATCCTAAGGGGTTAATATCCAAAATATTCGGCGGGAATGATATGCTATTATTCACCATCGGTATTTGGATAAATAAATCCTAAGGGGTTAATATCCAAAATATTCGGCGGGAATGATATGTTATTATTCACCATCGGTATTTGGGTAAATAAATCCTAAGGGGTTAATATCCAAAATATTCGGCGGGAATGATATGTTATTATTCACTGTCGGTATTTGGATAAATAAATCCAAAAAGGGGTTGATATCCAAAGTACTTGGCGGGAATGATATCCCATCTGCCATTTATTTTAACGTATGTTATTTTCAAAGTCATAGCAAATCATAAGCAAACCAAAACGTCAAGCAGCTTACCTTAGGTAGGGCGTACTAGGGGTGCTAAAACCTTCCCTTTACGCAACCAGCCCCTTACCCTAGAATCTCTGAAAGACCAGTTTTAGGTTTCCTAGTAACCATTAATACTAGGTGGCGACTCCCCTTTTTCAAATAGAGAAACCCCTCCCGACATTTAAATCCCCCGCTCACGGGGAAGAGTCGTCACGATGCCGCATTACGAAATTTTTTTGGGGTGCGACAGAATGGCGACTCCGCTGGGGACTTGGGCTAAGCTTGACAGTTTTTTTTATTTGTTGATGATATGTTTTATTTGTTTGTTTATTTATTTATATTCATGTTGTTATGTTATTTATAAGCTTTAGCATGCATCTCTACATCCTGTCATCATGCATCACTTTTTTATTATTTTTGAGAGCACACACTAAACTTTAAGTTAAGTGGGGGACTAGCAGCTTACCTATGACTTGAGTCAAGGTTGAAGTTTGTGTAAACCCCAACTCTTTGCTGAGTGTTTAGACTGGTGGTGATTGGTATACGTGCCATATCACTATCTGCTGAACCCCCATATCGCCTTTACGAGGGTGATCACTGGGACAGCAAGAGACCCTCTTTAGAGACCAAGTAGTAAACCTACCCTATGTCTCACGTAAAAGAACTAGAACCTATCGTTAGGATGTATGCTCCGTAATATCTTTTACATAAAATGAAAAACCCTAAAAAAGCATTTTTTTTCCAAAGGAAGTGTGACGCACTCTCTGAAATGAATTTCGTGATGCAACGAGATTTATTTTTCGCCACAAGTTCAACTTTGGGTTGTCTGAAAGAAAGGTTGAAAAGCTTCTTTTATTGTTAAGTAAAAGAAAGATAAAAGACAAGCTGCTTGAGAGGCAATTTACCCGATCCAATGTTGCAAGATCAGTAGGGTACACTGCAAAAGAAGCTAGAAGTGTCACTGGTGATGGTAGCTTTGTAACGATCGATAACAAGAAAGATGAGCGAAATGTCGGTGCTACTTTTGGCTCTGCCATCTCCACAGAGAACTTTAGGGACTCTACCAGTAAGCACAGAAGAGAGTATGATAGGGCTATTACACCTCGTAAAGAATACGGCGTCCAAGTATTTCGAAGTCGACGCTAATTTTGAAGCTGCTGAGAGTAACCACACTGCTATTGATCCAAGTATTATTAATCAAGATATGGAAGTTGAAGAGGACTCTTGTCTTTGGGGCAATTGTGGCAGTTTTTGGGACTAAAAAGTGTTCTCGTTGTAAATCCGTGAGATATTGCTCACAGAATGCCAAGAAGCACATTGGAAGGCTGGCCACAAGTTGAAATGCAAGGAGTTCAAATTAAATTCCTCACAAACAGCAAGATCAAACTTTGGTTTTAAACCTTCAGGTGGTGGGATTAAAAGCTTTTCTAGCATTGCACTTGCTCCCTCGCTCGTGGAGTTTCTAACTCTAAGCTTATAAAGAAGCCAGGAAAGGTTCTTTTCCCGTATGAAGAGTTCATTAAACTTTTCAACTCAGACAAGCCCGGATTTTCTCCCTGTGGGCTCTTAAATTGTGGAAACAGTTGTTTTTGCCAGTGGTTCTACAATGCCTCACATACACAAGGCCATTTGTTGCATATTTGTTGAATAAAGGACATCAAACAGAATATAGACGTAATGATTGGTGTTTCAATCCCATGTTGAAAAAGCAAGCCAAAGCACGCTTCCCTTTTCACCGATAAATATTCTTTCTCGGTTACCTAATATTGGTGGTAATCTTGGCTATGGAAGACAGGAGGATGCTCATGAGTTCATGAGGTTTGCTATGGATACTATGCAATCAGTATGCCTTGATGAATTTGGTGAGGAAAAGGCTGTTGAACCTGCATCTCAAGAGACTACAATAATTCAACACATATTTGGGGGTCACCTCCAATCTCAGGTGATTTGTGCAAAATGCAATAAGATTTCGAATCAGTTTGAGAACATGATGGGTTTAACTGTTGAGATTCATGATGATGCTGCATCCTTGGAGGAATGCCTTGATCAATTCACAGACAAAGAGTGGCTTCATGGAGAAAATATGTGACAGGTGCAATAACTATGTTAAGGCATGGAAGCGTCTTACCATTCAACAAGCTCCAAATGTTCTTACAATCGCTTTAAAGAGATTCCAGAGGGGGAGATATGGTAAACTTAACAAAAGGGTAACTTTTCCTGAGATGATGAGTGAAGGAGGAGATGGCACCGATGTATACAAGCTTTATGCAGTTGTTGTCCACGTGGATATACTAAATGCATCATTTTTTTGTCATTACATCTGTTACACCAAGGATTTCCATGGAAACTGGCATAGAATTGATGACAGCAAGGTTTCTAGTTTGAATTAGACGAGGTGCTTTCTCAGGGTGCATATATGCTTGTGTACAACAGGGTTTCTATTCGGCCATCTTGTCTCAGAACCATTGAGCCTTCAAAGGAGCAACAATCAATCGTGAAAGTAGATCTGGATTCTTACACAAAGAACCCAACTGAACACCTTTCACCAATAAAGTTGATGAAGCCATATAATTTTGAGTTTTCTTTTTCTGCATTGGACGGTGATAAGCGTCGTAGAAAAGCACAGAAAATTGTGAGTGCTGCCAATACAGGGAGTACAGAAAACATTGGCTTATCAGGTCAGCAACATAAAAGAAGAAAGTTGATCAGGCCAAAATTCAGTGGTAATGGATCGTCTGGCAATGTTAATATCGGAAGTCAGGATAATGCAAGTAGGATGACTCAGAATGTTGAGTTACCAGATATGACACTTCATATTGACCTTGAAGACAATAATACTGGTTTTCAAGGTTGTTCAGATTGTGAAGGAAACGAGAAGGTAGCAAACTGTGTGGTGACCCCCAGCAATGCTAATGGAGACAGCAAAGAAGCATTACAGGATGTTGGTCCAGTTTCTAGTGAATATAGAAAATAGTTTGCCTTCGATGAATTCTGAGGATGATGGGGTTATCAAGTGTGTACTTGATCATGATGGAGATAATGGAAATATATCTGATAATGTTAAAGCTAAGAATAGATCTTTTCACCATGGAGGAAATGAAAAGCTACCTGACAATGCTTGAAGTCGCGAATAGATCTTACCCAACAACCGGTGAGAATGCCTTAGATATTATGTTAAGCGGCAGAATGGATTATAGCGTGGATCGAAAAAGGCATTCAAAGAAGTTGGAAATGTTGAAGAAAGTAAGCAGCAGCTATTTCTGCAATCTGTTGGGGAACAGTGCAAAGCATCTATAGAAACCGTCAATTACTCCAATACAAGAGAGTCTGCAGAATTATGTGAGCAAGATGACAGGGACGTGTAGTGGTGATAGCAGCAGACTGCGAGCAAAGACTGTAAAGTGGTTGCTTTGAGCGAGAAGATAGTGGAAATGGAAATCGTGAAAGTCTCAGCCATTGACTATGGCGCAATCACAGATCTCAAGCGAAAAGATCGTGCATTTTGTTTTTGGTTCATAAGGTGAAGTACAACAAGAACATCCAATGCAGCGAACAAATTGAACCATCATAAATTGCACCCAAATTTGCCAGTTTCCCTCCTTGCACTTTTATGATAACAAGTTGATGAATAGAGAGCAAATGTCAAACAAATCAGCATCATTTCATGAGATTGGGGTTCTTGGCCTTTATTTATTCTATGATATTACGGATGGCCAGGAGCTTCGCGGTAAAAAATTCCGGTACATCGGCTCTTATAATGAACGTGAGGCTGAAGCTGCAGTTGAGCTGCTACGATTTTTCAAAAGGAGATACTCATCTGAGTTTGTTGGTGGTAGAATTGGCATCATAACTCCATATAAGTGCCGGCTCTCACTTCTGCGTTCTCGTTTCTCTAGTGCATTTGGATCATCTGTTATTGATGATATGGAGTTCAATACTGTCGATGGCTTTCAGGGCCTAGAGGTTGATACTCGATACTTTCCCATCTGTTAGAGCAGCTGATTCAAGTTCATCTATGAATGGATTGAGCTCCAGCGAGTATTGGGTTTGTCGCGATATAAGACGAATGAATGTTGCCCCGACAAGAGCCAAGCTCTCGCTTTGTATTTTTGGGTAATGCGAGGACCTTGCGGACGAACCGAAGCCGAGCGGCTCTAGTAAAGGATGCTAAAGAGAGGAATTTGGTCATCTCAGCGAAACAACCATATGAATCCTTGCTTGAAACAACTCCTAGGGATGCTTGCAAGAGAGAAAGTATTAATAATTATTCAAGACTGTCTAGGCATGCTGAAAATTTGAGAAGCAATGGCAAACTAGGCAAACAAAATGAGCAGAAAGTGCACACGGATAAAAAACTCTATTCGTTCTGTGACCCGATGCCATAGTATTGTTGCGGGAGACGGTAATGATTTTTATATCCAAAGTAGCAAAAGAAAAGCAAGAGAGGAACATGATCTTCCAAGGAAAATGGATGTCAAGTCCCGTAATTCCAGGGGAATCGCATTCGGTGGTGAAAGCAAGGGAAGAGAAAGAAGCGAGAAGAAACTTGACTCCAGTAAGAAGAAAGATAAATGTGCAAATTCAGAGAGTTCTAGGGAGCGTTCTGAACATGAACTAGGTGATGGCCATAAAAATCCGAAATTGAGCAGGGGAACAAAGAAATCTATTGAAGGTAAGAGAAGCCAAAAGAATTTGGAGAGTTCTACATCCTGAAATGAAGGCAGCCTCAAAAGCAAATAGGTCAATGATGCTGATACACATTGATATCAGAAGATAAACCAGCTCATTGCTGCTCAATTGAAGGAGAAATAGATGCAAACCCTTGGTACTACGATATCAATAATTTCATACAAAACCCTGGGGGCATCCAAAAAGAGAAGAAGACCTTGAGGAGGTTAACGATGGATTTTTACCTTGATGGGGAGGTTTTTTGTATAAGAGGTCATCCGATGGTACTTTGCTGAGATGCTTAGATGGAGTTGAAGCCAGAAACGCGTTACGAGAAGTCCATGAAAGGATTCGCTCAACCCATACTAATAGGCATGATGGTTAGAAAAATGCAAAGAAATGGTTATTTCTAGATGACATTAGAGAAGGATTGCATCGACTATGTCCGCAAGTGTCATAAGTGTCAAGTCCGTGGTGACAAAAAATCAATGCCCCTCCAGACTCTTATGTTCAACTTGATATCTCCGTGGATTTTTTACATTGTGGGGAATGGATGTGATTGGGCCTATCAACCAAAAGCCATGGTCATAGGTTTATTCTCGTGGCTATCGACTACTTCACAAGATGGGTAGGAGTTGGGTCATTTGCTCATGTAACGCAAAAGGTGTTGAAGAAATTTGTTGAAGGAGATTTGATATGTCGATATGGACCACCAGAAAAGATCATAACTGATAATGCTCAGAACTTCAATGGAAGATTAATGATAGAACTCTGCGCTAAATGGAAAATCAAGCAACCCCACACTTGGGGGGCATGGTCGATTTGGATAAAAGCAAAGATCATCGCAGATAGCCCATAATAAGCAAGGCGCTTGCGTTTGAGTGGTTGAATGAGCCATCCAATCAGAGAAGCCTGCAAAGCTTTGGAGATTAGGCAAAGGCATCATGTGTATAATGGAGCATCAGAGAAAAGGGCCTATGTTTCTAAAGAAGTAACAAAAGCATGCATTTTATTGTCATAACACTAACCTGACAGGAAAGGTGTGGCGAAAGCTGATGTGATTTCGAGTTTTGGAAAATATGGAGAAGCAGAATCTCAGGTCAGCAAAATCACGGAAGATGAATTGAAGATCGATGATGAATGGGAGATCGATGTTGCTCGAGCCGGGTCGGTCACCCAGAAAAATGAGACCACGGGTCGGTCACCCATCAAATGAGACCATGCTAGCCGGGTCGGTCACCCAGAAAAATGAGACCACGGGTCGGTCACCCATCAAATGAGACCATGCTAGCCGGGTCGGTCACCCGAAAAAATGAGACCAAGGGTCGGTCACCCATCAAATGAGACCATGCTAGCCGGGTCGGTCACCCAGAAAAATGAGACCACGGGTCGGTCACCCATCAAATGAGACCATGCTAGCCGGGTTGGTCACCCAGAAAAATGAGACCACGGGTCGGTCACCCATCAAATGAGGCCATGCTAGCCGGGTCGGTTACCCATCGAATGAGGCCATGCTAGCCGGGTCGGTCACCCATCAAATGAGGCCATGCTAGCCGGGTCGGTCACCCAGAAAAATGAGACCACGGGTCGGTCACCCATCAAATGAGGCCATGCTAGCCGGGTCGGTCACCCGAGAAAAAATGAGACTACGGGTCGGTCACCCATCAAATGAGGCCATGCTTACCGGGTCGGTCACCCAATCAAATGAGACCACGGGGCGGTCACCCATCAAATGAGACCATGCTAGCCGGGTCGGTCACCCAGAAAAATGAGACTACGGGTCGGTCACCCAGAAAAATGAGACTACGGGTCGGTCACCCATCAAAGGAGACCATGCTAGCCGGGTCGGTCACCCAGAAAAATGAGACCACGGGTCGGTCACCCATCAAATGAGGCCATGCTAACCGGGTCGGTCACCCATCGAATGAGGCCATACTAACCGGGTCGGTCACCCATCGAATGAGGCCATGCTAACAGGGTCGGTCACCCATCGAATGAGGCCATACTAACCGGGTCGGTCACCCATCAAATGAGGCCATGCTAACCGGGTCGGTCACCCATCGAATGAGGCCATGCTAACCGGGTCGGTCACCCATCGAATGAGGCCATGCTAACAGGGTCGGTCACCCATCAAATGAGGCCATGCTAACCGGGTCGGTCACCCAGAAAAATGAGACCACGGGTCGGTCACCCATCAAATGAGGCCATACTAACCGGGTCGGTCACCCATCAAATGAGACCTTTCTAACCACTAACCGGGTCGGTCACCCAGAAAAATGAGACCCTTCATATCTATGCTTGGGTAGGTCACCCAGAAAAACGAGATCCATATCCTTCATTCTGTTTTTCTTTACAACGCTTACTATTTAAAGTCTTTTACAAGACTTTAGTCGTAAGCATTGTAAAGAGGGGGCATCTGTTGCTACCCAATTTTTGACTCTTTATTTTTTATGTTTCAAAAAAAAAGTATTTCAAAAACAGATTTTGGGTTCAAGGGCGAAATCGAGCAATTTGGAGTTTAATGGCCGATTGAGGGTTAAATCGCGAAAATCAGGAGCCAAGGACCAGATTAGAAAGTCGCGCAAAGCCAAGGTTGAGATTGAATTTTTGATGGGATTTTAATTGCAAAAAAATTTTTTAATTCAATTGGGTGCATTTATAGATTTTTAAAGGACCAAATCAGATTTTTACCTTCTAAATTTGTTTTGAAATCGCATTAAAAGGTATGCTATTCCCAGGCATGAAATTTCATTGATTTTCAGGGCGCGAGATCACGATCATCAAATTTTCTTCCCTTTCTCAAATCTGATTTTCTTCCTAAATCACGGTGATCGGTCGAGCAAACCAACAAAATTTTCCTTCCTATTCAATGTTGATTTTCTTCCAATCATTCTCACTCTCGGCTGAGCGAATCACTCAAATACTCCTTCCTTTTCCAAGTTGATTCTTTCCGTTTTCAGCTCCATCACAGCAAAGCGATCAGAATTTAATTTGATTTTTTTTCCCATTCAATCGTGATTTCATTCCCTGATTTTCCTCCGATTGCATTCAATACCCCTGCATGAACGTTGGGTCTTGTACTGCTATAAATAGCAGTACACGTTGAGAAGAAAGAGGGGGGAACAGATGAGAAGAGATTTTACGTGAAAAAAAAAAAAACTTGAAGGAAACGCAGAGAAATAGAGAGAGTTGCATAGCCATTTACATAAAAGTTTTGATTTAATTTTCTTCCCTGCTCTTCCTTGCATTTTCTCTTGTTCTTTCTATCTCTAAAACAGAGGAGCCTCTGTCATTCTCTCTCTCCGGTCACCAAGTTCAGCAACCTACAACTCCGGCCACCACACTTCGTCTAGACGACACCGGCCTCTCCCCTATCACTCCAGAGACCCGGACGGCTAGCTCCGGCGAAGAATCGCAGCGAACGACCCAGCAATCGCAACGCCACCGTGCACTTTACGACGCAGCTTTCCGGCGAACTCGAGGCCACCATCTCCGACGCCTCAACGACCCGGAAGAATCACCACGATCTCCTCTACCCAACGGTATAAAGCAGGTATTTCATTCTCCATACTCGAAATCTTCCTTGCCACTTTGTTCATCGTCTCGCAAATTTTGCATGCGGGGAGTGAATTAATTCACTCCCCGCGTGGGTTTGACAGAGGCCGGGCCTCGCGCCGGGGCCCGGCCTCGAAGCCCAGCCCGGATGGGTGCAGGGGTCGCCGACCATCCGGGCTAGCGGCCCAGCAGGGAGATAAGGTGGGGCTGGGGTCATCGACCCAGCCCGAATTTAGGTGAGTGACGACCAGCCCCACCGAAAAAAGAAAATGATTAAAAATATAAATATACAAATTTTCCAAAAATATTTTTATTAAAGAAAAAATGTGTTGTTTTCTTGCATACGGCCAATACACTAGCATATTTTAAAAATTGTTCTTTTGTTTCAAAAATATATATTATCTTGGGTTTTGAAGAGAAAATGAGTTTTAGCATGGATTTCGAAAAGGAAAAAGTCATTTCTTGCATTTTGAGATTTTACAACATGTTTGTAAAATCCAAAGGGTATTGGCCAATATTCAAAAAAATATAAAAATCTTATTTTTTTCTTTGGGAATTTATTATTCACCATCGGTATTTGGATAAATAAATCCTAAGGGGTAAGTATCCAAAATATTCGGCGGGAATGATATGCTATTATTCACCATCGGTATTTGGATAAATAAATCCTAAGGGGTTAACATCCAAAATATTCGGCGGGAATGATATGATATTATTCACTGTTGGTATTTGGGTAAATAAATCCTAAGGGGTTAATATCCAAAATATTCGGCGGGAATGATATGCTATTATTCACCATCGGTATTTGGATAAATAAATCCTAAGGGGTTAATATCCAAAATATTCGAGCGGGAATGATATGTTATTATTCACCATCGGTATTTGGGTAAATAAATCCTAAGGGGTTAATATCCAAAATATTCGGCGGGAATGATATGTTATTATTCACTGTCGGTATTTGGATAAATAAATCCAAAAGGGGTTGATATCCAAAGTACTTGGCGGGAATGATATCCCATCTGCCATTTATTTTAACGTATGTTATTTTCAAAGTCATAGCAAATCATAAGCAAACCAAAACGTCAAGCAGCTTACCTTAGGTAGGGCGTACTAGGGGTGCTAAAACCTTCCCTTTACGCAACCAGCCCCTTACCCTAGAATCTCTGAAAGACCAGTTTTAGGTTTCCTAGTAACCATTAATACTAGGTGGCGACTCCCCTTTTTCAAATAGAGAAACCCCTCCCGACATTTAAATCCCCCGCTCACGGGGAAGAGTCGTCACGATGCCGCATTACGAAATTTTTTTGGGGTGCGACAAGGGTAGTGGGTGATCTATATGAGTGGAGGAATACATTAAAGAAATTGAAAGAATTGACATTTAGGGACATGGATGAGAAGGTATTCAAGGTATTAAGGGTTAGTTATGATCGGTTAGAAGATGAGTTAGCACTAAGACAATGTCTCTTATGCTATGCATTATTTCCTGAAGATGATATGATTGAAAGGGAGGAGCTGATAGGTTATTTGATTGATGAGGGAATAATTAAAAGAATGATGAGGAGGCAAGATGCATTTGACGAGGGCCACACGATGTTAAATAGACTTCAATATGTCTGCTTATTGGAAAGTGATCTTAGGGATTATGATGGTATAAGATATGTCAAGATGCATGACTTGATTAGGGACATGGCCATCCACATATTGCAAGAAAACTCTCAAGTCATTGTTAAAGCAGGTGCACAATTAGAAGAACTGCTAGATGCAGAGGAGTGGACAAAGAATCTCACAAGAGTTTCACTAATGAAAAGCAAAATTAGAAAAATTCCTTCCAGCTATTCATCAATGTGTCCAAATCTGTCAACTCTATTGCTTTGTCAAAATCATGAGTTGGTATTCATTGCAGCGTCATTTTTCAAGCAATTGCATGGGCTCAAGGTCCTCAATTTGTCTCACACAAGTATTGAGAATTTGCCAGACTCCGTCTCTAATTTGGTGTCTCTCATTGCATTATTGCTCATTGATTGTGAGAGGCTAAGATATTTTCCATCATTAGAAAAGCTGAGGGCACTAAAGAGCTTAGATCTTCATAGAACCTCACTTGAAAAGATGCCTCAAGGCATGGAATGTTTATCCAACCTTAGATATTTTAGAATTGATGGATGTGGTGAAAAGAAGTTTCCTAGTGGGATATTACCAAGACTCTCTCACCTGCAGGTCCTTTTACTTGGAGTGTCTTCTACGGAATGCTATACAGTTGAAGGAATGGAAATAGGATGCTTGGGGAAGTTGGAAACTTTGGAATGCCATTTCAAAGGCTTCTCTGACTTCGTGGAGTACCTCAGATCTCGGGATGGGATCCAATCATTAAGCACATACCAAATTTCAGTAGGAACGTTTAATAGAGTATCTTGGTTTGACGATTTTGATTTCCGAAGTAAAACAATTTGGTTAGGTAATTTGAGTATCAAGAGAGAGAGAGATTTCCAGGTCAAGTTCTTAAATGGTATTCAAGGACTGTGTTGTGAATGCATCGATGCAAGAAGTTTATGTGATGTCTTGTCATTAGAGAATGCAACTGAACTGGAGATCTTCCACATTGTTGCTTGCGATAGCATGGAGAGCTTGGTTTCATCTTCTTGGTTCTGCTCTGCTTCACCACCAATGCCATCACATAATGGTATGTTTTCTCGTCTTAAAGAGTTTTGGTGTAGTGGATGTAACAGTATGGAGAAGTTGTTCCCTCTTGAGTTGCTGTCGTACCTCGTAAACCTGGAAAAGATTAATGTTTTTGATTGTGAGAGAATGGAGGAGATAATAGGAACAGCAGATGAGGAAAGCAGCACCTCCAATCCCATCGTGGAATTAACACTCCCAAAGTTAGCAACTCTGGAATTGATGAGTTTACCGGAACTGAAAGGTATTTGTAGTGCGAAATTGATTTGCAATTCTCTTGAAGTAATTGAAGTCAGATACTGTGAGAAGCTGAAGAGGATGGCGATTAGTCTTCCTTCGCTTGAAAATGGCCAGCCATCCCCTCAACCTTCTCTTGAAAACATCATTGCGTTTCCAGAAGAATGGTGGGAGACAGTGGTGGAGTGGGAGCCTCCTAACGCCAAGGTAGAGAGGAGTAGACTGCTCTGCATCATCTTTTATTTCTCTCTCTTTCTACTATTTATTCTCTACACACCATGTTAATTTCTACAATTGATTCTCTGCACACCATGTTCATTTCTTTATGTTATTTTTACTCTCAGGGCTATTTTTTTTCCTTTTCTTTTCGTTCTCTCGCTCCCCTGCCTCTTCATTGAGAAGCCAACAAGAGTTGAACGTCTTGATCTTTGTTTCTGAATTCTGCTTTTCTTCGTATGATTTGTTGGGCTAGTTTATAGGGTTTTAGTCCTTTCTGCTAAATTATCTAAATATGGGCTTTAGAATCTTGTTAAATGAAACTAGCATTCTTTATTTCTTGGGATGGAAAGAAGAGAACTGTTATTAAAATTAAAATTAAAAAATAAAATCTGGTTTAATTATTTATTTATCTATATTGATTTAATTATTTCTTTGCTCCTTGAGTACACTGTTATCATAAGATTTTTTTAAGAGGGATGATCATTAAAAAAAAGTTTTTATCTATTTCATCTTCCAGTTTTGTAATTCAAAATCTCCTCATCGATTTGATGAGGTATTTTTTTATTTATTATTATCATAATTATTAAAAGATATTGTCACCCACAACGATTTCATCGTGAATTACAATAGTAATCTCTTCTTCTTTTTTCAATAAAATAAAAAATCAAATATGTGCAAGGGATTCAAAACGCTTTGCTTTTCGTAGAATTTGAGTATTTTTTCTATTAGTCACTTTGCTTTATTTTAATATGCATTGAAAAATAATAAATCGTGGCCACATAATTATTTTTTTCTATTCTTTTAATTTAACTTTTAATTAATAATGTTATTTTCTTAAGGCTTTCTGCCCTCTCTCTAGTAAACTGCAAAACCACAACATAATTATTAAAAGACATTGTCACCCAGAACGAATTCATCGCAAATTACAATAGTGATCTCTTCTTATTTTTTTCCTTTTATATTGATTTTTTGTTCTTTTTTGTCTATTTCATATTTGGTCTGGTTTATAATTCAAATTTATAATTTAAATAAAAGGGTCTGCTGTGTAATTTAGCATGCAGGAGAGAGGAAAGGAAAAAAAGATCAACCGATCATTGTCACGTCCCTGGCCACCGTGTGATGCCACGCGCCATATCATGAGGAAGAGGACATGGCGGCGTATCTGTGGAGACGTCAGATGAACATTTTTACCATCGGACAACGCCACATGAGCCGTCGAAAAGTGTGTGAGGCCAAAATCCGTCGGCACCTCTAGTAGACTCACCCACAGTATTCGGCAGAAAATAATAATATAAAAATGATAAATTACCGAAACACTTTTACAACCAACTCTTGAATTTTGTCTTATAGGGGCATATCCATATTTATATATTTTCAAAAAAATATGAAATGCCCGAAACACCCCTGCTACTTTATAGGGTTTTAGTCCTTTATGCTAATTTATCTAAATATGGGCTTTAGAATCTTGTTGAATGAAACTAGCATTCTTTGTTTCTTGGGATAGAAAGAACAGAACTGTTATTAAAATTAAAATTAAAAAAAAAAACTGGTTTAATTATTTATTTATTTATATTGATTTGATTATTTCTTTGCTCCTTGAGTATACTGTTATCATTATATTTTTTTAACAGGGATAATCATTTACATATTTAAAAGTGGTGGATAATTTTTTTAAAGAGTAAAATTTGGTTTAATGTTGATTTAATTATTTATACCTTCATTTTGGGAATTGAACTTCGAATTGAGTTATTCAATAAAATAAAAATATCAAATATGTGCAAGGGATTCTAAACGCTTTGCTGCTCGTAGAATTTGAGTATTTTTTCTATTAGTCACTTTGTTTAATTTTAATATGCATTGAAAATTAATAAATATTTTAATAATTTTAATGTACTAATACTATAAATAAAAAATATTTTGAATATTGAGATATAAATGCAGCTTAAAACCATGTATTGTAATATAATCCACAGTTTTTTTTAAATAGTTTTTATCTATTTCAGCTTTCAACTTATTTATAATTCGACCTTGTAATTCAAAATCTCCTCACCGATTTGATAGGTATTTCTATTATCATAATTATTAAAAGAAATTTTCATCCACAACTATTTTATCTTGAATTACAATAGTAATATCTTCTTCTTCTTTTCCTTTTATATTGAATTTTGTTATTTTTTTGTATATTTCATATTTGGGCTGGTTTATAATTGAATTTTATAATTTATTTCTTTTATTTTATCTTTTTATAGGGTTAACATGGTTTATGAGTTTATCGGGTAACTCAAGTTATCCCAATTTACAAATTTGGTGGATTTTGTTTTTTTTAAAATGAACTTGGCTCTGTAAGTGTTTATCATATAGTTTAAAAAACAGTTTTTAAAACAATCTCTTTATTAAACCTTATAAAATTCATGGAATTATTCACAAGTTTAGTTGATTGATCTAGTTCACGAGTTTGATGAGTTTAATTTTTTTATTTTATCCATTGGTACTAGGTTTATTGATGAGTTTAAAAAAATGAACATGAGATCTACATCCTTTTAATATGCATTGAAAATGAATAATTTTAATGTACTAATATTATAATAAAAAATATTTATAATAGAATCCACAGTTTAAATCCATGTATTATAATATAATCCACAATTTTTATTTTTATTTAAAAAAATGTTTTTATCTATTTCATCTTTCAGCTTATTTAGAATTCCACCTTGTAATTCAAAATCTCCTCACTGATTTGATAGGTATTTTTTTATTATTATTATCATAATTATTAAAAGACATTGTCATCCACAACCATTTTATGGTGAATTATTAAAAGCCATGGAAAGTGCCGTTTCTCTCTGCAGATGGTAGTGCTGTCTTCTCTTTGTTTGAAAGGGTGATTGATTGGTAAGGAAATAAATTACATGTTTAATTATAATTACCTCAAATTATTTCTTTCTTAATATTTTCTAATTATTTTAATACTAAAAATAATAATTTAAAAATATTATTAAAAAATAATCGATATCAATGTAGCAAATAAGCTTTACATTTCCATGCAGTTTCTTCAAAGTTTCATCACAGGATGACCCACACGTTAAGTTCCTGCATCTTATAACATAAACGACATCTTACAACATAAACGAGGTATTTATCCTGCGCTTCATCATATGTAGGACCATTGTTTTTTATAATGTAACAAAAAATGTTAAAAAAGTGAGTTTTTTTTAATAGTAATGTTAAAAAAATTATTTATATAACATTTTTTTTGTAAAGTAATATAATTTTACAAAATAAGATAAAAAAATTAAATACAATTGAACTCATTGGAACTCAAAATAATCACACCATTAAGCATCTCCGAGCGAAAAAATCTCATTGACATCAAGTTTATTTTTTTTCTAGTGAAGATGAGGAGCTGCCCAGAGCAGTTTTGATTTTAGATGATTTGTGGAAGGCTTTTTTTCTCCACAAGCTGGGAATTCCTGTCCGAGCTAAGGGATAATAGCATCGGTTTGAACAAGATGGCATGGAAGAATAACATCCTTTCAATAAAGAAAAACCATCTTACATGAAAAGAGTCTGGCATTAACTATATATATCTCGTTAAAAAAATATAAATTATATTTTAAGTTGTCATCTAATAATTTTATTTAAATTAATTTATTAACAAGTTATCATGTAATTAATTGATGTGGTGTCATGTGATTAACTGATGTAAAAGTAATAGGAAATGATCTTCCTAGAGGAGGAGAAATCTCCCCGCAACTTGTCAGGGCAATCGAAGGATCAAGGATTTCTGTAGTGGTATTTCTCCAGAAACTATGCTTCCTCTAGATGGTGTCTTGACGAACTAGTAAAGATTATTGAGTGCAGGCAGAAAACTGACCAAGTTGTTCTTCCAACATTCTATGATACGGATCCTTCAGATGTCAGCAAACAGACCGGTAGCTATGCAAAAGCTTTTGATGAACATGAAGAACACTTCAAGGAAGAAATGGAGAAGGTCAACAGGTGGAGAGAAGCTCTTACACAGGCTGCAAATCTATCTGGAAGGGTTTTACACAATGAGACAAATGGGTATATCTTTATCTTCTCTGTCAAAATCCACTTGCACATATCAAAAGAAACAATCTTTTTATTATTATCATTTTGATATTGATATTTCCACTTCGATTAAATATTAGTTTTTAATTGCAATATATGTAGATGTAGCAAATATCTAATGTCAAAGTATTCCATTTTACGAGAGGACTGTTGCTTATATATTTTTGGGTTTTTAATTTGTCAAAAGCAAAAAAAAAAAAGAAGTGATTCTCCGAACTCAGTGATTCTAGTCTCATGTGAAACATAACACCCTAACTCACAATTTTTAGGAAGGATCTCGTTTCCAATTCATTTATTTTTTAATTTTAAAGTTCAGATCAACATTGAACAACAATTTTGTCCAGTAACACACAACTTAACCTATTTTTGGATTGTTTTTGCATATCTAACTATAGAAAATCTTGATGAAATATGATTTCTTCATATATTTTCATTTAGAGAATAACATTATATATAGGGAAAGAGGCACAACTAACCAGGCCTCTTTCCTCAATTAGCTCCTTGATTTAAGGAAGAGTAAACTACAAGAAAACAACCTATAATAAGTAACCACACTACCTATAGTAGCAGCCACCCTATAGCAACCTAACAAGTAACCACCCTACCTATAGTACTAGCCACCCTATAGCAATCTAGAACAAGTAACCATCCTATAGCAGCCACGCTGTATAAATCTAGAATTGACTTTCAATATTTCAATACTAACAACTTACACGCCGTTGATGTCTTTCTTTCTCTAAACAGATATGAAGTGGAGTTCATTAAAAGGGTTGTCACCCTGTAGGTATTTTTTCCAAGAAAATGGTAAGAACTCATTACATTGTTCCATCAGATCCATTGTGTCTTGATCATGGAAGATACAATGATCAACCATTTATTCAAATCTCACTATCCTCATTTAATTTGATATAAATTAAGCACAAAGTGATGTGGGCCTGTGCAAGTTTCAAGCCCAAAGGGCTTTCACTTGAGGGGGTATGTTAGAGAATAATATAAATCATATTATGTGGCCTCACTTACAAGTTTAAACTTTTAGATGAGATGGTTCTTGTTTTCCGATTTACATAGAAATTTATTTTATTTCTCAGTTGGTTGTAAGATTCTTTTCTATACATGTGAAGCATATTATGTAATGCATTATTTTAATTTGTATGATATATATCTAATTCCAAGTGGGCATGCTGCGTTTCTGGTTGAATGCTCAATTTTCCAAGTGGGATGGTCAACACGTTAACTTAGCTTCTGATTCTTTTGTTGAAGTTTTAAATTAGAGATGTGAAGCAAGTTGTTATATCTTATAATATAATCTTTAGTAGGTAAAGTTTCTGCCTTGCTTCCCGTCGAACAATACAATAATCTTTGCTACTGTAAATCTCATCCCAACTTCCTTGACATTGACTTCCCGATTTCCCGAAGCTGTCAAATGTCTTACACCTTTGTGATGATCAGTGCTTCCTTCTCTGGTTGAATCGAATCACCTGGAGCTCAACATCTTGCAACCTCCTCCGTATGTTTAAACCATACATTCTTTCTGTTCTTGATTTTTTTCACACCCGGAACACTGCTACAGCAAACCAGCACTTGAAGCACAACTTGAATCCAGGTAAATTATTTACACTCCATCTTCTTCATTTTGTTTTTCACATGCAACTCTGGTTTGAATCTTACATGTAAAACACAAGTTGTAGAAGTTCTCATGATAAACTTTGGAAACATTACATGCCTTGTGGAGTTCATGTTAAATTGACCCCAAGTGAACCTTGCATTCATTGTTCTTTATTTTTAGTTTCTTTGCTGTTTGTAACCTATTATTCTAGTTTCAACCTTTCCTTTTTCATAATTTTTTATTCAATATTTGGACACCTTTTTTAATGTAGGACAAAATGGTTAGATCAAATGATCCATTTTGGAATGACGTTGAAGAAATGAATGATGGAAGATTGAAGTGTAAGTTCTGTCGGCATGTATTTGCCAAGGATACTTCCATTTCGAGGATCAAATGGCATTTGTCAGGAGAGACAGGGCATGGAGTTTGCATTTGTGGTCAGGTGCCTAAAGAGGTTCAAGAAGCAGCATTTCTAGCTATGCATCGTGGCAACAAAAGACATAAAAGCATACCAAGTTCAAGCAATGTTAATGATCTGGCAGTGGACGGCCTTCTTCCCATTATACACTTTTGTTGAGAGGAGTAGACTGCTCTGCCCTGAATATAATAAAGAATGAAGTGTAAGCATCATATTTTATTTTTCTCTCTTTCTACAATTGATTCTCTGCACACCATGTTAATTTCTTTATGTTATTTTTACTCTCAGGGCTATTTCTTTTCCTTTGGCGAGGCTCGAGGCTGCTACCTTTTCTTTTCGCTCTCGCACTGGCCCTCCCTCTCCATTGAAGCCAACAAATACTGAGCTAGATTGTTTCTGAATTCTGCTTTTCTTGGTATGATTTGTTGGGCTAGTTTATAGGGTTTTAGTTCTTTCTGCTAAATTATCTAAATATGGGCTTTAGAATCTTGTTGAAACAAACTAGCTTGGGTTCTTTATTTGTTGTGATACAAAGAGCATGATTGTTATTAAAATTAAAATTAAAAAACTAAATCTGGTTTAATTATTTATTTATCTATATTGATTTAATTATTTCTTTGCTCCTTGAGTATACTGTTATCATTTGATTTTTTAATAAAATAAAAATATCAAATATGTGCAAGGGATTCTAAACGTTTGCTGCCCGTAGAATTTGAGTATTTTTTTTCTATTAGTCACTTTGCTTTATTTTAATATGCATTGAAAAATAATAAATCATTTAATATTTTCTTCTATTTTTTTAATTTAACTTTTAATTGATAAAGTTATTTTCGTAAGGCTTTCTGCCCTCTCTCTAGTAAACTGCAAAACGGCAAAATAATTATTAAAAGACATTGTCACCCACAACGATATCATCGTGAATCACAATACTAATATCTTCTTCTTCCTTTTTCCTATTATATTGAATTTTTGTTCTTTTATGTCTATTTCATATTTGGTCTGGTTTATAATTCAAATTTATAATTTATTTCCTTTTATTTTGTCGTTTTATATAGGGTTAACATGGTCTACAAGTTAGCTTGGGTTACTTTACCCACTAATCAGATTTTTTTTTTTGTTTTTGTTCTTTTTTAATTTTTTTCATGATTTAGTCTTTTAATAATTTTGCGCTAATAGATTGCAGACCCACTATAGTTTTATATAGGGTTAACATGGTATCGCAACGTATTGGTTTATGTCTTTCTAATGAAGATGAGGAGCTGCCAAGAGCAGTTTTGATTTTAGATGATTTGTGGAAGGCTTTTTTTCTCCACAAGTTGGAGTTCCTGACCAAGCTAGTTGTCATCTAATAATTTAATTTAAATTAATTTATTAACAATATATCGTGTAATTAATTGATGTGTTGTCATGTGATTAATTGATGTAAAAGTAATGGGAAATATACATTTCCTTGGTTACTGCAAAGACTTTATAAAATTAAAGGCATGAAAAGAGTCGTTTCTCTCTGCAGAGAATAGAAACGGTGGGTAGGGTCTTATGTCTCCATGATCTGAGCCTTTCGAAATTTGGGTAGAGCTCTCTTCCCTTTGTTGAAAAGGTGATTGATTGGTAAGGAAATAAATTACATGTTTAATTATAATCACAATAAATTATTTATTTCCTAATATTTTCTGCTTATTTTAATATTAAAAATAAAAATTTAAAAATATTATTAAAAAATAATCACTATCAAGGGATGGCAGATGAGCTTCAAAGAGTTCTTCAGCGGGCCGGCGAAGGATTGTGAAAATAAGTTGTAAAGATGACCAGACATTGTTTTATAGAACAATCTTTCAAGGGTTGTCGCTCTGCCTCGTAAATCAAACAATCCTGCATGGAGATGTTTAGCTTTTAGCCTTGTTCTTCATGGTATGCAAAGTGTAAAACTCTTACCACTCTCAAACGCTAGAATTTTCATTGAATGGATAATGACTAGTGAGAGATAGCAATTTTTTTTATCTAACAGCAAAAGAAACCTGAAAATTATTCAGAGAAGTGAAATAATACAGAGACTGAATCTTCCAGATGTGCTCTAGCTAGTTGGATACTTCTATTCTCTGTTGCTTTTACTAACAGTTATTTCATACAGGTTAACATGGTTGGTTTGTGATCTTTTCAAGCAGAAACCTTCAGGCACTGTGAGCTGTGAGGATCAATTTATTTTTTTAATTATCTTTTTAGTAATTTTTAGATTACTTTATAATAATAATATTTTTTTTTGAAAATATTTACTAACACATTCTCAAACACCATCTCATCAAACCCCAGTAGCTTGATATTTTTGTATGGAAGCTTGAGACATGGCATTCGCTACAATAATGTTTAGAATATTCAAAGCCTTTGCTTTCAAATATGGTTAGCAACTGGAAATTAATTTTGATTTTTCTCGACATTTTTCCTTAATTGTTACTAATTCTTCAGCTGCATTTGCCCTTGAACAATCAGAATTTAATTAATTATCTGGTGGAATATTGTTGCTGGTGGGTTCACACGTTAACTTAGTCAACAATTAGCTTCTGGTTCTTTTGTTGAAGTTTTAAATTAGAGGTGTGAAGCAAGTTGTTATATCTTATAATATAATAGTAGGTAAAGTTTCTGGCTTGCTTCCTGTGGACAATACAATAATCTGTGCTACTGTAAATCTCATCCCAACTTCCTACACATTGACTTCCCGATTTCCCGATTTCCCTAAGCTATCAAATGTCTTAAACCTTTGTGATGATCATTGCTTCCTTCTCTGGTTGAATCGAATCACCTCCTCCGTATTTTTAAACCATCTATTCAACTCTGTTCTGTGCTTTCTGTTCTTGATTCCCCCCCGGAACACTGCTTCAGCAAACCAGCACTTGAAGCACAACTTGAATCCAGGTAAATTATTTATACTCCATCTTCTTTATTTTGTTTTGCACATGTAACTCTGGTTTGAATCTTTCAAGTAAAACACAAGTTGTAGAAATGCTAATGATAAACTTTGGAAAAATTCCATGCCGTATGGAGTTCATGCTAAATTGACCCCAAATTAACACTGGATTCATTGTTCTTTCTTTTTAGTTTCTTTGCGGCTGTTTGTAACCTATTATTCTAGTTTCAACCTTTCCTTTTTCATAATTTTTTATTCAATATTTTGACACCTTTTTTTATGTAGGACAAAATGGTTAGATCAAATGATCCGTTTTGGAATGATGTTGAAGAAATAAATGATGGAAGATTGAAGTGTAAGTTCTGTAGGCATGTATTTGCCAGGGATACTTCCATTTCGAGGGTCAAATGGCATTTGTCAGGAGAGAGAGGGCATGGAGTTGACATTTGTGGTCAGGTGCCTAAACAGGTTCAAGAAGCAGCATTTCTAGCTATGCATGGTGGCAACAAAAGACATAAAAGCATACCAAGTTCAAGCAATGGTAATTTGGCAGGGGATGCTGGAAGGATGCAGGAGGGAGTTCAAGGCATGGAAAGCATAGTTACACTCGGAGTTGATGCTCATGAGAGTAGAGGAGAACCAGCACAAGGAACAAATGTGGTGGATCAACTTGTTGATGGTACTTG
Organism: Salix suchowensis; assembly: GCA_029030765.1. NCBI lineage: Eukaryota > Viridiplantae > Streptophyta > Magnoliopsida > Malpighiales > Salicaceae > Salix > Salix suchowensis. Next base: position 12,369,832 of record CM054998.1, on the reverse strand, counting down.
GGATCAGATAAACTATGCCCTTTTGATGGCGCAGACGCTGAATGAAATCAGTACCAATTTAATGCAGGAAGAAGAGGCTGTGGAGCGTTTGCATGGTGCATTTGAAACAATACCGAGAACAGAACAAGTGCAGCATCTGGAGAGAGGTAGCTCTTGTGAGAGGCCGTCAGTTAATCAAGTTGATGAACCTCGAGGAGATTCATCCCAGCCATTAGATCCATTGTGTCTTGATCATGGAAGATACTACGATCAACCATTTGCTCCATCAGTAAGCAATGATATGATTATGAATGATGTGGAGAATAGTGGAAGATTAGTTCAGCCAGCCGCAGGAGCAAGATCTTCTAGAATTCTTAAAGACAACACAAGTGAAACTAGAGGAGTTCCGTTCCCTACTAGCTCTAATAAGCCAGTGGGTCAAGCATTTGAAGAGAATAGGGAGGTGATATGGTCTCTGTTAATGGATGATGAAGTCTCAACAATTGGCATTTACGGGATGGGGGGCGTTGGTAAAACAACATTACTGCAACATATCCGCAATGAGCTTCTAGAGAGACCAGATATTTGTGATCATGTTTGGTGGGTGACTGTGTCTCAAGATTTCAGTATTAATAGACTGCAGAATCTTATTGCTGAACGTCTTAATCTAGACCTTTCAACAGATGTTGATGATAAGCATAGAGCTGCTATATTGTCAGATGACCTAAGGAAGAAACAAAAATGGATTCTCATTTTAGATGATTTGTGGAACAGTTTTGAGCCACACGAAGTGGGAATTCATTCCTTGAAAGGATGCAAGTTGATTTTGACAACTCGATCACAAACGGTTTGTCATCAGATTGCTTGCCAACACAAAATCAAAGTGAAGTCGCTTTCTGAGGGAGAAGCTTGGACCTTGTTCATGGAAAAACTTGGACATGGCATGGCAATTTCACTAGAAATTGAAGGAATTGCAAAAGATATTGCAAGGGAATGTGCTGGTTTACCACTGGGAATTATTACAATTGCAAGCAGCTTGACGGGAGTGGATGACCTGCCTGAGTGGAGGACTACATTGATGAAATTAAGAGAATTGAAATTTAGGGACATGGATGAGAAGGTATTCAAGGTATTGAGGGTTAGTTATGATCGGTTAGATGATGGGTTAGCACTAAAACAATGTCTCTTACACTGTGCATTATTTCCTGAAGATGATAAGATTGAAAGGGAGGAGCTGATAGGTTATTTGATCGATGAGGGAATAATTAAAGGAAGGAGGAGGCAAGATGCATTTGACGAGGGCCACACGATGCTAAATAGACTTCAATATGTATGCTTATTGGAAAATGTTCGTTGGGTGTATGATGATAAAAGATATGTGAAGATGCATGACTTGATTAGAGACATGGCCATCCACATATTGCAAGAGAACTCTCATGTCATTGTTAAATCTGGTGTACAATTAAAAGAACTGCCAGATGCAGAGGAGTGGACAGAGACTTTGAAGATAGTTTCACTAATGCAAAACAAATTTGAAAAAATTCCTTCCAGCCATTCACCAATGTGTCCAAATCTGTCAACTCTATTGCTTTGTCAAAATCATCAGTTGGTATTCATTGCAGATTCATTTTTCAAGCAATTGCATGGGCTCAAGGTCCTCGATCTGTCTCACACAGGTATTGAGAATTTGCCAGACTCCGTCTCTGATTTGGTAAGTCTCACTGCATTGTTGCTCCATAATTGTTGGGAGTTAAGATATGTTCCATCATTAGAAAAGCTGAGGGCACTGAAGAGTTTAGATCTCTATGGAACCTCACTTGAAAAGATGCCTCAAGGCATGGAATGTTTATCCAACCTTAGGTATTTTAGAATTAGTGGATGTGGTGAAAAAGAGTTTCCTAGTGGGATATTACCAAAACTCTCTCACCTGCAGGTCCTTGCACTTGGAGAGTTTCCTTTGAAATGCCATACAGTTGAAGGAATGGAAGTAGGATGCTTGGGGAAGCTGGAAACGTTGATTTGCCATTTCAAAGGCCTCTCTAACTTCGTGGAGTATCTCACATCTCGGGATGGGATCCAATCATTAAGCACATACAAAATTTCAGTAGGAACGTTTAAGAGAAATTATTGGTATGGCAAAGAGGATTTCCCAAGTAAAACAATATTTTTGGGTAATTTGAGTATCAACAGAGATAGAGATTTCCAGGTCAAGTTCTTAAATGGCATTCAAGGACTGGTTTGTGAAAGCATCGATGCAAGAAGTTTATGTGATGTTTTGTCATTAGAGAATGCAACTGAACTGGAGTTCATCTTCATTGAGTCTTGTGATAGCATGGAGACCTTGGTTTCATCTTCTTGGTTCTGCTCTGCTACACTACCATTGCCATCACATAATGGTATGTTTTCTCGTCTTAAACAGTTTTGGTGTGTTGAATGTAACAGTATGGAGAAGTTGTTCCCTCTTGAGTTGCTGCCATACCTCGTAAACCTGGAAGAGATTAGTGTTATTAATTGTTTGAGAATGGAGGAGATAATAGGAACAACAGATGAGGAAAGCAACACCTCCAATCCCATCGCGGAATTAACACTCCCAATGTTAACTTCTGTGGAATTGTGGGATTTACCGGAACTGAAAGGTATTTGTAGTGTGAAATTGATTTGCAATTCTCTTGAAGTAATTGAAGTCGTATACTGTGAGAAGCTGAAGAGGATGACGATTAGTCTTCCGTTGCTTGAAAATGGCCAGCCATCCCCTCACCCTTCTCTTAAATGGATTTACTGTTCAAAAGAATTGTGGGAGACAGTGGTGGAGTGGGAGCCTCCTAACGCCAAGGAAGTCCTTCGTCCCATTGTATACTTTACTAAAAAGGATGGCGATTGGTCTTCCGATGAAGAGGATGGCGATTGGTCTGAATATGAAGAGGAGTAGACTGCTCTGCCCTGAATATAATAAAGAATAAAGGGTAAGAATCATCTTTTATTTCTCTCTGTCTACAATTGATTCTCTGCACACCATTGTTATTTTTACAAGTGATGGTATTGATTTAATTATTTCTTTTGCTCCTTTAGTATACTGTTATCATTATATTTTTTTAAGAGGCATAATCATTTACATATTTCAAATAAAAATATCAAATATGTGCAAGGGGTTCTAAACGCTTTGCTGCTCGTAGAATTTGAGTGTTTTTTCTATTAGTCACTTTGCTTTATTTTAATATGCTTTGAAAATTAATAAATCATTTAATATTCTTTTAATTTAACTTTCAATTAATTAAGTTATTTTCGTAAGGCTTTCTGCCCCCTCTCTAGTAAACTGCAAAACGGCAACATACCATATCTAGCCCAGTAGTGGTTCCACTGAAAAACGGCAACATCTTTTATTTCTCTGCATTGGACTCATATATTATTTTTAAACTCGATTAATAAATAATTATAATTTGAAGTTTAATTAATATTATATTTTTATCCTTTGACATCCAAAATAAATAAATAATATATTTATTTATCGTTGATAATACAGATCAAAAGGAAAAAAATAGAGAGAAGACACTTTGAAAAAAGAATGATAATAGAATTACAAGACCTGGAATTTTGAATTTTTTGAGGATATATTTGGAATAAAATCTCATCTCCTCTTTCTTTTTATTCCGAGTACATAAAGTCATCCAGTTTTTCTATATACTTCAAGATTTTTTAATTTTTATTTTCTGTCATTATGAACAACCAAAAAAAATTAATCCACTCTACGTGAAGACATAGGTTTAGGAATATGGTTAATGAGATATTTCAAAGTATTTTTTATTTGGAAATATATTAAAAAATATATTTTTTTTTAAAATATTTTTAACAACATTACATCATAATAATTTAAAAATATAAAAATTAAAATATTACGAAATTAAAATAATATATGGCACCTTTAGAAAAGATTTCTCAAGGTTAAAATTTCTGAAATTAGTTCGAATTAATAGTTTGATTCAATTTCTTGATTTTAAAGAAATGGGCTATAATTTTTCTGTGCAGGAGAGAAGAAATTTGCTGAAGGAATTCCCTGACTTTGCTTTGTGATGCATGTTAGCAAGGAAGAATTTGTTTGTAACCGAGAGAGAAAGAAATGTGAGACTTTGAATGCTAGAAAATTGAATATTCAGTTCATCTTTATTGAATGAAAACTCTCGGCTTATATAGCCTCTAGTGTAACTAACTTTTGTAGTTTGTTAGTTTACACCTGCACTTAACTTGCGTTACAACTGAAATAACAAAAATACAAACTGAAAAACTGAAAAAACTGAAAATAAACCGAAACAGTTGAGGTGGACTTTGGCAGCTGACTCATCAATCTCTCCCTTAAGCTAATTGTTGTAAAGCACTTAGCTTAATTTTGCAATATCACACATGCCAAGCAATCCCTGAAGTCTTTGAAAATCATCAACTTTTAGAGGCTTGGTCATTACATCCGCTAATTGATCTTTACTCCCACAATGAACCAAATCAATCGACCCTGCCTTCACAAGATTTCTCAAAAAATGATACCTCACGTCAATGTGTTTGCTGCGTCCATGCAATACAGGATTCTTTGACAGTTTAATTGTGCTATTGTTATCACACCAAATATCAGTGCAATCTTCATCACTGTATTTAAGCTCTTTCAGAATTCTTTTCATCCAGATGGCCTGACATGCACACACCGTCGCTGCCACAAATTCAGCTTCCGTCGTTGATAAGGTGATGATTGGTTGCTTTTTAGAGCACCATGACACTGCTCCTTAATTTAGCATGAAAACATATCCACTCGTGCTTTTCCTGTCTTCCACATCACCTGCATAGTCACTGTCTGTGAAAGCAAGTAATTTTCCATTACCTTCCCGTTTATAGTGAATCCCATAATTCACTGTTCCTTTCAAGTATCACAGAGCCCTTTTTGCAGCTTGTAAATGAAGATTCGTAGGCCTCCCCATATATCTACTTATAAGACTTGTAACATACATCATGTCTGGTCTTGTAGCAGTAAGATACATCAGGCTTCCAACCAACTGCTTAAAATTCGTTTCTTCCATGAAAATTCCATTTTCATCCTTACTGATTTTGAAACCTGGAATAATTGGACTGCTCACCTCATTGCTTTCCAACATTCCAAATCTTCTCAAAATTTCTAAAGCATACTTTCTTTGGCAGATAAAGATACCATCTTTCCTCTGTAAAACTTCAATTCCCAGAAAGAATCGCATGCTCCCCAAATCAGACATATCAAACTCCTTTAACATAGAGTTTTTAAATTCTGCAAGCATATCATCATCATCACCTGTAAAGATTAAATCATCAATGTAAATACTTACGATTATAATCTTTCCAGTATTGCTTTTTTTTGTGAACAGTGTTTGTTCACACTCACACCTCTGAAACCCTTCCTTCAAAAAATAGGCTTCAATCCTATTAAACCAAGCTCTCGGAGCTTGTTTCAACCCATACAACGCCTTGTGCAATTTATAAACCAAAAGTTCCTTCCCCTTCTTCACGTACCCTTTTGGTTGTTCGACGTAAACATTTTCACTCAATTCTCCATGAAGAAAGGCTGATTTTACGTCTAATTGCCCAATTTTCAAACCCTTCTGAGCAGCCATGGCTATTATCATCTTTACAGTATCCATCCTCGCTACCGGCGCAAACACCTCATTGTAATCTATTCCGTGTTTTTGCGAATACCCCTTCGCCACCAATCGCGCCTTATATTTGTCAATCTTTCCATTCTCATCGTACTTAGTCTTGTACACCCATTTAACCCCAATCCTATTTGCATCTCTCGGCAAATCCACTAAAGTCCACGTTTTATTTTTTTTGATGGACATCATCTCTTCATCCATTGCATGTCTCCACTTCCTTTCTTTCACTGCATCTTCGAAGAAGAATGGATCTTCTTCAGCAACTGTCACTGCCATGTATACTTCATCCTCACTCAAACCTTCACCATGATCATATTCCCTCATCCATACTGGTGCACGTCGAACTCTCCCTTCAACCTGCATTCCAGCATTAATGATACCCTCTGCATTATCCCCTGCATATTCTCCATTTTCTGGATTTTCTTCAACTACTGCTGCATTTTCTTCTACTGCTGCTACATTTTCACTTGCATTTTTAACTGCATTTACATCTGAATTTTCTATTTCTTCCACTCCATTTTCATCTACATTCTCTTCACTCTCTACTGCTACTGGATTCAGACCATTTTCCACACCATTTTCATCAAAATCACTCTCATCTTCAACACTGTCAACAGGTTGTTCATCCCATTCCAGGTCTGCCAGAATCTGCTTCTGATGGCTTTCACCCCAATTCCACTCTTTCTCTTCTTCGAATATCACATCTCTACTCACTACCACTCTTTTTGCTATAGGGTCATATAATCTATACCCTTTTGTCTCCTCACTCACTCCCAGCAGCACACAATCAAAGCTCCTGTCATCCAATTTCCTCCTATTCTTTTTTATTTTTATTTTTATTTTATTTTGTTGGGCTGGGCTGTCAGCATATCTTTTTTTTTGAAAATTTTCTTTTTTTAAAAAAAAAATTATTTTTATTTTTATTTTATTTTTTTGGGCTGGGCTGGGCTTCCAGCCTCACGGGCTGGAAGCCCAGGATGGCTTGACAAAGATTGGAAAATAAAACATCTTAGCTTATCACAATTTAGACTAACATTTTAATAATACTAATGATGTCGCAATCAAAGTTGGAGTATCTCCATTATACTATAGCATCAATTTTTTAAACTGTGTTATTTTGTAAATATTTTTAAAATTGCTAATTAAAAAAATGTATTTCAATATTTGCTAATTAAATTTGATATTCGAAAGAGATTTGGTGGTCTGTTTTTTACTTTATATGCAAGTCATCAACTTGGTTGATAGAGACTGTACTTTTTTAACGCCTTTTTCTAGTAGAGTTCAAACTGTATACAAGTGAATTGTCTGGCAATTCTTGAAGTTCATCGTAAAAGTCATCTTCGAATGTGCTGTCTGTGTTCCAGGAAATATACAGTTTAGCAGACGGAATAGGCCTGAGAGTTCCAGATATCGACCGCACTATAATATGACAACTCTGATGACCAGAATCGCGATAACATGGTAATAGTCAGAACTCAGATGATTCAAGGACATGAACCCTAACAATTCTGCTCCCTATTTCTCTGCATGAATGGCTGGCTACCAGGTGAACTTTAAGCACATGTCAGTATCCATAAAAATAAATTACAAAGAATTAAATTCACTTCCCCTGCATGTAATATGCACAGAAGATGAACAGTAGATTCTGAATTTTCCGAGTATGATGAAATGAGAAAGTGTTAATACCTTCGTGTAGAGGACGTCAAGATGGTTCTTTTGGTCGTGGTTTCTTCGGAAATAATCGCCTGTGGTGGCCGGAAAAGGCAACGGAAGTCGCCGGTTTATGCTATGTTCGTTGCTGTCCTCTGCTGCTCCTCGTCCCCGGAGCTGGAGAAGGTGCCCGTGTGGTTTCTGGTTGCTGTTATGGGGAGGAAACTTCTGGCGTGGTGGCGAACGGTGGTCAGTGGTGGTGGCTGGAGCGCTGGCCGAGAGGTACTGCACCGTCGTTTTTAGAGAGAGAGAGACATGTCGGGGAGAGAGAGAGAGAGAGGGAAAATTTGCAAACCGAGAGGAAGAAAAAGATGGCTATTGCATGGAGAAAGAGATGTTGCACTTGTGGTGGCTGGAAACGGGAGGAAGAAAAGAGGGACAAGGCTGCCGGAGCCGGAGTTGCTTCTGCCGGTCTGTTGATGAAGATGATGATTATATAAAAAAAAAACTCTTGTCAAGTTTTCTCCTCAGTTTTTCAGCCCCTCAGCACAGTGAAAATTTCCAGCTTTATGATCTTCTTCAGTGTTTTTTTCTTTCCAGACCCCTTTCTTCCCCCCAGATTTTCTCTTCTGTTTTTCTTCTTTTCCTCTTCTTCTTTTTTCCTTTCTCCTCCTCCGTGAAAACCCGTTTTGCATGCAGGTTTTAATATTTTTTCAGTTTCCTTCCCCCCACTCCTCTGCTTGCTCGAGCTTGAACATTTATAGCAGGAAAACCAACCCTTCGTGCATGTAACCGAGGGGCGCCTTTTGCTTTACCTAGTAAAATGGAAGAAGGGACTTCCCAGGCAACGCATGCCCATGGGTGGCGTGCTGGCGTGCCTGCACTTGCACGCACAGAGATTCGGGAGAGGATGGCTAAAGATCAACTTGGTCCCTCAATTTTAATCAGCTCGATTGCACCCCTAATTGGTTCTAAATTTAAGATTTTGTGCAATCATGTCCCCGTGAAAAATTCAAAGTTATCCTTAAATTTTGCTCGCCTTTTTATTTCGGCCCTTGATTTCCAATCTATGCCATTTGACCCACGATTAACCATTAAACTCTCAATTGTTTCCAATTGGACTTCTGATTTTGCATAATTGGCTTGGAAAAATTCCATTTAGCCTCCGAAAATTCTCAACTTCTCAATTGAGCCCAAATTAAATTCACGGACTTGATTAAGCCTTCAATAAAATTATTTTGACCAACTTAAAGTATAATTAAGTCCTTGCACTTAATAAAATCCTTTAATTGGACCCTCAATTAATTCCCAAACATAATTATATTTTAAAATTGGCCGACGATTAAATCAAATTGGCCTATAAAAATATAATTATATCCTTTGACTTAATTTTTATACAGATTTTTTCGATCATAAAAATACTTTTGTCTTAAATATGTATTTTCCTCTATCCTGAGGGCAAAAGAGACACGATTGTTCTTGCGGAAACAATCAAAAATTTAACATTGATTTTTCTACCAACGCCGACCCTTTTTATTTTATTTTTGTTATTTTGTGGTATATTTTGGGGAGTCACCCAAAAATTGGGTGATGACAGTTGCCCCCCTCTTTACAATGCTTAGGACTAAAGTTTTGGAAAAGACTTTAGATAGTAAGCGTTGTAAAGAAAAAGAATGGTGACGGTGGTCTCATTGTTATGGGTGACCTACCCAGATGAAAAAATGGTGAAAATGGTCTCATTGTTATGGGTGACCTACCCAGGTGAAAAATGGTGAAGGTGGTCTCATTGTTATGGGTGACCTACCCAGGTGAAAAATGGTGAAGGTGGTCTCATTGTTATGGATGACCTACCCAGGTGAAAATGGTGATGGTGGTCTCATTGTTATGGGTGACCTACCCAGGTGAAAAATGGTGATGGTGGTCTCATTGTTATGGGTGACCTACCCAGGTGAAAAATGGTGTATGTGGTCTCAACACGCACTCAAAGATGGGGGGAAATAGGGCATGAAAGCGCACTATTTTGATGGATGGTCGAGGGTATGAAAACGCACTCGAAGATAGGGGAAATAGGGCATGAAAGCGCACTATTTTGATGGATGGTCGAGGGTATGAAAACGCACTCTCAGATGGGGGGGAAATAGGGCATGAAAGCGCACTATTTTGATGGATGGTTGAGGGTATGAAAACGCACTCGAAGATGGGGGAAAATAGGGCATGAAAGCGCACTATTGTGATCGATAGTCGAGGGTATGAAAATGCACTCGAAGATGGGGGAAATAGGGCATGAAAGCGCACTATTTTGATCGATGGTCCAGGGTATGAAAACGCACTCGAAGATGGGGGGGGAAATAGGGCATGAAAGCGCACTATTTTGATGGATGGTCGAGGGTATGAAAACGCACTCGAAGATGGGGGAAAATAGGGAATGAAAGCGCACTATTGTGATCGATGAACCGGGGATTGGAAAACTCATCAAGTTCTTGAAAGGGATAGGACTTAAAAGTGCCCTATCTGAGTTGGTTGATGGCTAAAAAGAGCATTCAAATAAGGAAAGAGATAGGGTTGAAAAACGCTCTATCTTCTAAATGAAAGGCTCGTAAGTGCACTTAGGGAAGTGAAAATGATGAAGGCTCAAAAGCGCACAGAAAGATGATGAGTAGAGATTTGTGAATTACAATTCCTCCAAAACATTTCTTGGATTCCTAGGGAGATGCAATGCATAATGACACTCAAAATCAAGAAACAAATAAAGTTGGAAAGCATACTCAAGAAATGAGAGAGGTGAGAGCTTGAAAGCGTGCACACAAAATGATGAATGAAGGTTCATAAATTACGATCCCTCCAAAATGTTTTTAGATTTTCAATGGGGATACAATGCATGATGTCACCCAAAATTAGCAAAAAGATAAAGCTGAAAAGCATCAAAGAGGTAAGAGCTTAAAAGCGTGCATACAAAATGAAGGAAAGTTCGTAAATTACGACCCCTCCAGAATATTTTTTAGATTTTCAATGGGGATGTAATGCATGATGATGCATGTATACTAACCTGAGAGATATAGGTCCCCTTTCGTCTTCCAGACCTTCTTTTCCGGGATTTGGACCTCTGGATTTGACGGCTTGTCGCTTCTGCATACTCAAGCAGCAACTTATGATTTTGACCACTAGGGATGATAGATTTTCCATATCAACATGCCCCCCGAGTTTGATCCAGATTCTTTAAAAAGGAATTATGGAGTCAACTTCATGATTTGACGGCTTCTCGCTTCTACATACTCAAGCCGCAACTTGCCTATTTTGACCACTAGGGATGATAGATTTTTCATATCAACATGCCTCCCGAGTTTGATCCAGATTCTTTGAAAAAGAATTATGGAGTCAACTTCATGATTTGACGGTTTCTCTCTTCTGCATACTCAAGCCGCAACTTGTTGATTTTGACCACTGGAGATGATAGATCTCAACATGCCCTCCTGAGTTTCATCCAGATTCTTGCAAAAGGAATTATAGAGCCAACTTCAATTGCATTTTAAATTGCCCCTCTGTTTGGTCATGCCCCAAAAGTGTTTTGGGCTTCAGGTGTTTGCAGGAAGGGGTTGGTTATTTGCAAAGAATATTTTCATGCGGGATTTTTGGAATTCCGAAGTTATTCCAAGCACAAAACCATTTTGATTCCCTAATTGGGTCATGTCACACCAGTGTTTTAGGCTTTGAGTATTTACATGAAAGGGATGGTTATTTGCAAAAATTATTTTCAAGTAAAAACCTTTGGAATTTCAAAGTCATTCCAAGCACAAAAACCATTTTGATATTTGTTTAACAAGCTTGTTCTCGAAAGAATTCAAGTGATCTCATCGTCAAGTATTATGTTGACTTTGACAAGAATGCAAAATGATATTTGTAGGTCTTGTATGTCAGGAAGGTTTCGATGAGTTTATGAAACATTTATAAGGATTGTTTCAAATGGAAAAGCACTGCTTATCGATCCAGATAACTCGTATTTGATCAGAAAGGGCTTTATTAGGCTTGTAACGTAGGCTTAGGTTACTGGCTACGAAAAAATGATATTTATAGGCTCAAAAAGTGTTTAAGGGTTTTTCGGACTAATGATCACTTAGTGCTTACTCTTAGAACTTCACTTAGCCCTCATGATTGATTTGCATAGTGACCTAGCATGCCTCCAGTGTTGGCTTGGGCTTTGACCTTGACATGCCCTCCCCAGTATTTGTTTGGGCTTTTTCATTGGTATTTGGCACTAACGTTGTGCTGACTTGACAAACCCCCCAAGTGTTTTGTTTGGTTTTTTTTTTCACGACATGTCCCCTAGCATTTTGTTTGGGCTTTTTATGTTAGGTTTTAGTACTACCAAAATGTTGAATTCATTCGATATAGTGTACTAAAACTCTTTTTATGCTTATGCCCCCCAGCTTTCTTTGGGTGTCACTTGTAATTGAGGACCTTTTTGCACTTGCCCCCCAGTGTAGGCTATGATCCTTGTCAGGGTTAATTATCAAGAAAATAAAATTAGGCTCAAATAGGGACTGCAAAGGATGTTTGAGACTTTGTGACGGGATATCAAAGATGGCCTTTCCTCATTTCAAAACATGCAATCTGAATCAATAAGCCTTGCTTTTCCATGCGAAACAAGTTTTTGATGGCCTTTCCTCATTTCAAAACATGCAATCTGAATCAATAAGCCTTGCTTTTCCATGCGAAACAAGTTTTTGATGATTTTTTTTTGATTATTTGTTTGGCTAAGAGGTTAGCCTTATTATGTGGATTTTGGTGGTATGAGATCACCCTTCAATGAAATCCTTTGAATTCCCAGAACACATTTATTAAATAAACATCAAATTGACATTTATTTTTGTACTAGACTTTGATCTGCCAAAAATATTTATGAAATCATGGGATCATGTATAATTTGGATGAAAGGGTCATACTTGTGTTATTTAAACAATAAGCAACGGTACAACAAAACATCATAACCACCGCAAGGAAATGTTTGCTTAACACCGAAAAGGTCTTATAGCATTACAAGCAAAATTGTTGACAAATCAAAATGCGGATATAATGTGCGGGCATGACCAAAACAAAAGGAAATCACGGAAGCAAACTTCATCTTCCAACATCGGCACATTTCCTTTTCAAAAGCTTTTGCTGACTTCACTTTAATTGGTGCAGACACTTGGTACCCTATTTCTGTGAAGCTTACTTGGATATCGGGCTTAGACTTCCTTCAGATGTTACCCACCCTGCTTTAATCAAATGCATGAGCATCTTTTTGAAGGCACCACAAGTGTTAATGCTATGCCCTACAGCACCGGCATGGTATTCGCAGCTTAAATCAGGTTTGTACCAATCAGGATAAGGTGGTTGCAAAGGTATATAAGGTTCAGGAGCTATTTTCCTAGTGCTTACAAGTTTTGATACATCTCATTCAAAGGCAATGGTAATGGAGGTAGCTGATCTTGGGTTTTCTGGTAATTTCTTTTCGGGAAATTTTTAGATGGATCTTTGGCTTGAAGATTGATGTTGGAGATTTGAGAAGAGGGGTGATGGGAGTTTTGGAATTGGTTGCTCCTACCCTTATAATCGTCTCCAGAATATTCGGCATCTTTTCTAAAGCCATTTTTCTCCGCAGGTGCGAGGATCCTTCCACTTCGAATTCCCTGCTCTATTCGCTCTGCCACAGCTATAGCATCCGTGAATTGTTGCGCTGAACTTCCCATTACATGTTCGTAATAAGCTTCAGTTCATTAACATTAATTCAAGCAACTATACATACTTGAGGTGCGACCACTGTTTTCAAGTAGCTTGCCATTTCACCAGTGGAAATAGAAGGTGGTTTCGGGCCAGGTACATCAACTAAACAACGAATTTCATTGCTGCTAATAGGATAAGCTATGGCAATTGTATCCTTCAAAATAAAGTAGGCACGATTTGCATATGGAAGATCATAATATTCCAGGACCAAACCTGGAATTTGTTTTGAATATTTATTTTTCAATTCCATCTCTTAAAATTGAATTTTTATATTAATTTTGGTCCTTATTTTTATAATTGCTATTTGCTTTTTTCTTATCATTTGTTTATTGAAATTTTTTATCTATCAAATTTGAAATTGCATCAATTTTTTTACAAAATTTTTATATTATTACATCAAATGATATGAAAACATAAAACAATATAAATTTGAAGAAAATGCATTGATTATTTTTTTAAAAAATAATATTAAAACATTAAACGATATGAATACATAAAAAAAAATTGAAGAAAAAAATTATCATTTTAAAAAACACTTTTAAATTACAAAAACAAAAAAGTTATTCTTGGATGAAGTACTTCTCTAGCATTTGAAACAAATTAGCTTTTCTTGTTCAAACAAATTTGTTCATATTTATCAAACCAACTGTGTACAAATATAATTCAAGTATTTAGATATGGATATTATGGTCCTTAAATGTTTGATTTCATTATTGAAGTCCTTAAATGCATCACTGTCTTGGATACATTGCTTGTTCTTGGAAATCGTCTTGTTACTCGTGTTCGCTAATTCTCCAGGTCAAAGCACGAATCTAACTAGCTAGCTAATCTCATCGCCAAATTTACTATAAACCATCTTTGGAAAAACATGAAACAAACTGTAGGTGTTCGAGATTATTGAAAATCCAGAGAAATGCTGGACTGGGAATGGGATGGGATTTGTGGTTGGTTTTTTAGGCTTGCTGCCCCAGTCCAGCAACTGATAACTGAGCTCTGGACTTTTCCTCTTCCAAGATATGTTTTAGTTGAGACATTTTTATTAGGTAAATCCATTAATGACCCCTTCGAATTTAGATAAATTAATCACGTGGTACCAAAAGGGTTTGAAAATTAGTTCAGAGGGTATTGATGCTGTGTTTCAAATGTTTTTTTTTTATTTGAAATTATTATTTTTTTGGTGTTTTTAGATCATTTTCATGTGATGATATTTAAAAAGCATTACTTTAATGCATTTTTGAACAAAAAAATACTTTTAAAAACAATCCCAATTACATTATCAAACAATCACTTAGTATTTCTACTTTAACTATAAACATGATAACCCTCGCATTTGGAATCTATGATCATGTGTGCTTCCTTCATCTGTTCAAATGTGTGCATCTTGATAGTTTGTGGCTGCTATCAATAGAAGAGATAGAGACAAAAGAAATATAAATATGTTTGGATGAAGATATATAGACATAAATAAAATTTATTGTTGACAGTAACAATACACGAATCTACCGCATCAAATAGTTGAACAATTCAATACACATATAATCTATCTTCAATAATAAATAAAATAACTACAATAATCGTATAATTTAAATACGATTTAATTATAGAATTTTCATAAATTAAAATGTTATAATGAAATGGATATCGTTGTCACCTCACCCCTATGCAGGAGATGGTTGCTTCTGCACAAAATTCTTTACCTCACCGATTATCAAAGACGATTCAGGCGATTCAGGAAAGCAATAAAACCCATGAAAAGCATTTGGATACTCTACCAAATGCACTTCTTTCCCAGCTTTCTTCAGCCCCTCATGGTACCTCTTCTGCCAATCTTGCAGGGGATCAAATCCTCTGACAAAAAGTAACGTTGCTGGGAACTTCACACCTGAAATATCCACCGCATTTGGTCCGAAAACATTAACCACCGAGTGGTTTCGGTCCGATCCCGCCGGAAGAAACGCCTTCCACATCCAGTCTGTACGTTCCACTGATATTAAAGGAACCCCAACAAGCTTGATTTCTGATTCTGTCCTTTCTTCCCCTCCAAAAAATGGCTGAACGGCTATGAGTCCCTTAATTTTTACGTTAGAAAATGTGTGCTCACAAGCTTTGAGGGCGACATGATGAGCCAAGTTACCCTCTACACTATCACCGGCTATAAAACACCTTCCAAGATCCAAACTTGCTGGAAAACTCTCAGAGCTCATGTCATCAATATATTTCAATGCATCAAAGCCATCCTCGTACTGGTATGGGTACTTGTACTCAGGAGCAAGCCGGTAGTTTACCGAGATAACAACAGCATTAGTCTCACGGGCAAGTCGCCGGCAGAGTATGTCAAAAGATCTTGAGTTAGCCGCCATGAACGCGAAGCCCCCGCCATGAAAGAATATGATCACAGGCAGAGCAGCGGTAGTGGCGGTGGATGTGGGGGCGCAGAGGCGGAACCACAGGTTGCGGGCAGGGTCAACACTGATGTCGAAAGAGGAGACCCCATTGATTGGTTTTGCGGAAGCAGCGGCCTTGCGGTCGAAGACGTTCAATACGCTGCGGTTTAGGGTGTCGTCGGAACGGATGGCTGCGCGTGTCCCAAAGGAGTACGCGGCCAGGAGGAGCCTGGTCTTCAATGAGAGGCGAAGAGTTGGTGTTTCTGCCAATATCAATCCTGGGTTGAATTGCAAATGTTAAAAAGAAAGGAAAGGTAATAATTGCTGCCCCACAACATGACAGAGCTGTCGTTGTAGTCATAATTTCCTGCTCCCTTTCCTTTATGTGATCAATGAGGTCTCCAAGTAGCTGGAATCCGACCACCTCACAAACACCATACGTACAAAGGTAAGGATACCATCAATGAAATGAACGAGACAAACTCGAAATAGCAACCCAAGCAGATAGGATACTGTAGCTACTTGTCAGTGAAATGGGCTATCACTGTCAACGATTCCATGGCCCATTAGACAATGTGATAAGCTTAACAGTTATACATCGAGTTGGGCTTGATTGGATGTAGAGAAGTGTCATCATTCCCATCACTTGGTATCACCGGCAAACATTCGAAAATAGTTCGGGCCAGTTAAGGAAAGTTGTCGGAGGGCAACCCGTTTTCCTAAAGGAGTGTTTGGCAAAGCATACAACTTGCATGAAGGAATGGTTAAGGCTCGATTTAGGATCGGACTTTGCTCCTATTAATTGTGAGTTTTCTAACCGTGATTTTTATGTTAAGGAACGAGAAACAGGTCATCCGGTGATGAGAGAGAGGCGCAAGGGTGATCTCTATGTTTTGCATAATTCTCCAGAATTATATTTTTCCAATCGGTTCAAATCATCCACAGCAGAAGTATGGCATCAATGCCTAGGCCACCGCAATCTTCAGCTCTTCAATTCCTGAAAAATAAAGGGTTTATTAATGTTATGGGAGCAATAAAATTACAGCATCTTTGTGATAGCTGTCAATTAGGGAAACTTAGTCGCTTGCCTTTCTTTAAATCCGAACATTCAAGCACTAGTATCTTTGAAAAAAATCATTGTGACTTATGGGGTCCTGCACCTATTTTATCACTTGCTAAATTCAAGTACTATGCATGCTTAGTAGATGATTTCTCGAAATATACTTGGATTATTACCCTACACAACAAATCAGATTTTTACGACGCATATTTAGCCTTTGAAAAATATGTCGCGAGACAGTTTGACAAGCAAATTAAAATTTTTCATTCCGATGGGGGTGGCGAATTTATCAACTCCAAATTACTAACCCATTTTTTGTCCACAGGTATAGTTCACCAAATATCATCACCATATACTCCAGAACAAACTGGTATAGTTGAAAGACGCCATAGAACCATAAGAGAACTCGGAATGACTATGTTATTTCATAGCGGGGCACCCTTATTCTTATGGATTGAGGCTTTCACAACTGCAGTTTATCTCATGAATTGTCTCCCTTCGTCATCTTTAAATTTTGACACAATTGTCTCCCTTCGTCATCTTTAAATTTTGACACCCTATTTTGCTCTTCATGGGACACATCCCAATTATTCTTCTCTTAGAACATTCGGATCTAAGTGTTTTCCCTACACTTGGGATACATGAAAAAATAAATTTGATCCAAAATCTATACCATGTGTCTTCGTAGGATACAGTGAAAAACATAAAGCTTATAAATGTTTTCATCCTACAAGTAGGAAAATTTTCATCTCAAGACATGTTGTCTTTGATGAATTGTTCTTTCCATATAAAATGAAGAGTCAATCATACGAGGCAGCCAAACAATCCCAGGCAATTCAAATTTTTGATTCATGGTTATCAAATACTAATATCTCCTCCCCTGCAGGAAAAGACTACACCACAGCCCCTTGCTCATTGATGCCACAGCAGGACAATACACTTCCTTCACCTCCACCGATTGCTACTCATAATCTCAGTGAACCACAACAGCGACAAAGGAACATTGAGGAGGAGGAAACACCTATTATTGCTGTGTATGAAGTTGCACCCTCACCTCCTGGAGCAAATATACCTCAACAGCAGCATTCTACCGTGACAAGCCCAGCGAGCAATACAAAATATATATTTGAACAGACTGAAGATGATCTCCTCACTACTTCATCACCACGGACAGAAATCCACAACACAATACCTCTAGAAATTCCTTCATCTCCAGCAACAAGTCCAGAATTAGAGAATGGGGTTGATCTCATCACAATCTCTTCGGATGTCTCTCTGTCACAGAGGCATGATGCTCTAGAAACAACCCAAGAATCTCCCACATTCATTCCAGACGCAGCAAACTCATGTCCCCAACACCCTGGCTCTTCAACGTCAGAACTTCCGTGTTCCTCTCGCCATTCCATGATCACTCGCTCAAGACACGGTATAGTGAAGCCAAACATCAAATATGCATTGATCACCAGCATCTCAAGAGACATACCCCGTGAGCCTCAAAATATCAAAAGTGCATTAGCACACTGTGGATGGAAAGCAGCGATGGAAGAAAAACTAGCAGCACTTCATCAAAATCAAACATGGCAGCTAGTACCTCGAACATCCCAAATGAATGTCATTGGCTCTAAATGGGTATTTAAAACCAAGCTCAAACCTGATGGCTCTCTAGATCGCCTCAAAGCTCGCTTGGTTGCAAAGGGATATCACCAAATTGATGGGGTGGACTATGTTGAAACCTATTCTCCAGTTATCAAACCAGGAACAATCCGCATGATCCTGACCATAGCTCTTATAAAGGCTTGGCCTCTTCGGCAGTTAGATGTCAAAAACACCTTTTTACATGGCACAATCTCTGAAGATCTCTACATGTAGCAGCCACCAGGGATGGCAGATGTTCAACATTCGTCACATGTCTGCAAATTACAAAAGGCTATTTATGGCCTTAAACAAGCACCACATGCTTGGTTTGATCGGTTTAGTACTTTTCTACTTCCATATGGTTTCTTTTGCAGTTTATCTGACCCCTCTTTGTTTATCTTTCATTCAGATCATGGGTCCTTAATCCTACTCCTTTATGTGGATGACATGCTAATCACCGGATCAACAACAAATATTGTGTCCAATTTTATGCTAGCACTGTTTAGAGTGCTAGAATTTGCAATGTTTCTGCTAGGTTGTGTTTAACAGATTCTACTTTTACTCATCCTTTTGTTCATTTATCCATTAAAAACTACATTTATTTCGCTTTGATGCAGCCACTTGCTGTGTTGAACTGAGTTCTGTATTTCCCAATTAGCAGAATTTAGCTTTTTCATTGATGAGAAGCACACCAAGATGTATACCCAACTGGAACTCAGAGATTCTCTGTGATTTCTAAGCCATATCCATGTCATACAGGCAAAAGAGCACTCACACCTTGCAGGATTATGCATTATAATAACCCATATACGCCAGCATAGTAGATCTACATGAGCTTTGTGCCTCAATCTGTCAAACCTACGACTCAAGTCGTGGACTCCATTGAATTTAATAAAAAAATATTATTTTTCTTTTTTTCTAAATATATAATAAAATAATTTGAAAAAAATATAAAAAGGAAAATTAAGTGAAAAAATAATAAAAAGACCAAGACTAGGTGTGTGGATCTGACCAGACATGTGGGCCACTCATACCGGGCCCACGCACCTAGGCCCTCTTATTTCTTTTTCAAGATTTGGAAGGGGTAGGCTCATCAATCTTTTTTTTGAAAAAATAATTTTAGACAAATAACTTATTGTTTGTTGTGGCTGATAATGACTCATTTGTCAGCCTAGAATCCTGATATTATTATAGCAATTGGAAAATCGATTCATAAAATGTTTTCCCCTAAAACATTTATTTTCAATATATTTTCATTTAAAAACACCTAATTAACACCCTTACAAAATAAAAGAAAATTCCATTTATCAATCCAAAAAACACCCTTAAAACACCAAATCAAACCAAGTAAGAGTTTAGTTTGTTGACCTAGATCTTTTTTTTAGGTAATATCGGAACTCAAAATAACCACTATTAAACATCTCTCATCGAAAAAATCTTATTTACATCAAGTTTAATTTGTTTTTTGTGGTTGAAATCGATGTTAATCTTGATTTTCCCTCTCTTGAGTCAAAATATAACAACTCCCTTTCTTTCTTCTCTAACACAGAGATTGATAAATTAAAAAAGATAAAGTTTATATTAAAAGTAAATTTTAAAGTTCCGCGTGTATATAAAAGAAAACCAAAGTTAATTAACTCATGAGGTTGGATTATAAAAGAAAATCTAGATTATGAGGTATTTTGAAAGAGAGGAATATAATGTTAATTGAACTCCATACTCATTGACTGGTGTGAATGCCATGTACAATTATATAAGAACTTCAATTTACATAAACTTTCTTTTATTTCTCAGATGGTTGTAAGATTCCTTTCAATACATGTGAAGCACATTATGCAATACATAGTTTGTATTGAAGGGTTGGTAGTGATTGCTTTTCAAAATGTTTTTTTTATTTTAAAATACATCAAAATAATATTTTTTTTTAAAAAAATAGTTATGACATTAACACATCAAAACAATCTAAAAATACTAACAAATAAATTAATTTGAAGCAAATAAAAAATTTTCAGCTATTTATTAAAAACAACCTGTTTGGCACTATGTTTTAAAAGCATTTTTGAAAAAAAATATTATTTTTTTATTTTAAATTAATTGTTTTAAATGATTTTTAAAAAATAAAAAAAATATCATTTTGATAAATCACTTTAAAAACAACCTCAATCACACTCCCCAACTAGAGATCTTTTGCTGCACCCTTTCCCCTTTTGAAGCATAAACCTTCAGCACTGGGGGCACAGGTTTTGAAAGTGAGGTTCAATTTGTTTGTTTTTTTTTTTGTTAATTTCTTTTCGTTTTTAATTATCTTTTAGTAATTTTTAGATTACTTATAATAAAAATATTAAAAATAATTATTATTTTTAAAATATCTACTAACACATTCTTAAACACCATCTCATCCAACCCCAGTAGCCTGAAGTATTTGTATCAGAAGCTTGTGAGACATGGCACACGCTACAATAATGTTTAGAATATTCAAAGCCTTTGCTTTCAAAAATGGTTAGCAACTGGAAATTAATTTTGATTTTTCTCGACATTTTTCCTTAATTGTTACTAATTCTTCAGCTGCATTTCCCCATGAACAATCAGAATTTAATTAATTATCTGGTGGAATATTGTTGCTGGTGGGTTCACACGTTAACTTAGTCAGCAATTAGCTTCTGATTCTTTTGTTGAAGTTTTAAATTAGAGGTGTGAAGCAAGTTGTTATATCTTATAATATAATAGGAGGTAAAGTTGTTATATCTTATAATATAATAGGAAGTAAAGTTTCTGGCTTGCTTCCTGTGGAACAATACAATAATCTGTGCTACTGTAAATCTCATCCCAACTTCCTAGACATTGACTTCTCGATTTCCCGATTTCCATAAGCTATCAAATGTCTTAAACCTTTGTGATGATCATTGCTTCCTTCTCTGATTGAATCGAATCACCTGGAGCTCAGCATCTTACAACCTCCTCCGTATTTTTAAACCATTTATTCAACTCTGTTCTGTGCTTTCTGTTCTTGATCCCCCCCGGAAAATTGCTTCAGCAAACCAGCACTTGAAGCACAACTTGAATCAAGGTAAATTATTTATACTCCATCTTCTTGATTTTGTTTTTCACATGTAGCTGTGGTTTGAATCTTTCAAGTAAAACCCAAGTTGTAGAAATTCTAATGATAAACTTTGGAAACATTCCATGCCTTATGGAGTTCATGCTAATTGGCCCCAAGTTAACCCTGGACTCATTGTTCTTTCTTTTTAATTTCTTTGCTGCTGTTTGTAACCTATTATTCTAGTTTCAACCTTTCCTTTTTCATAATTTTTTATTCAATATTTGGACATCTTTTTTTATGTAGGACAAAATGGATAGACCAAATGATCCGTTTTGGAATGATGTTGAAGATATGAATGATGGCAGCATGAAGTGTAAGTTCTGCGGGCATAAATTTGCCAGCGATACTTCCATTTCGAGGATCAAATGGCATTTGTCAGGAGAGAGAGGGCATGGTGTTTCCATTTGTGGTCAGGTGCCTAAAGAGGTTCAAGAAGCAGCATTTCTAGCTATGCGTGGTGGCAACAAAAGACATAAAAGCATACCAAGTTCAAGCAATGTTAATGATTATGCCATTTCCACCTTTCCACAAGAACAAGACAATGCAGGGGATGCTGGAAGGATGCAAGTGGGAGTTCAAGGCATGGAAAACACAGGTGAGGGATCTTTTCAGCATGTTGACAGAAGTGTCTCTCCTTCGAGACTCGGAGTTGATGCTCATGAGAGTCGAGGAGAAGCAGCACAAGGAACAGATGAATGGAGCTATGATGTTTTTCTAAGTTTTAGAGGAGAAGACACTCGCAAAACAATTACAGATCATCTCTATTCTGCCTTAATCCAAGCCGGAATTCATACTTTCAAGGACGATAATGAACTCCCTAGAGGAGAAGAAATCTCCCCGCAACTTGTCAGGGCAATCGAAGGATCAAGGATTTCTGTAGTGTTATTCTCCAGAAACTATGCTTCCTCTGGATGGTGTCTTGACGAACTAGTAAAGATTATGGAGTGCAGGCAGAAAACTCACCAGGTTGTTCTTCCAATATTCTATGATACGGATCCTTCAGTTGTCCGCAAACAGACTGGTAGCTATGCAAAAGCTTTTGATGAACATGAAGAACACTTCAAGGAAGAAATGGAGAAGGTCAACAGGTGGAGAGAAGCTCTTACACAGGCTGCAAATCTATCTGGAAGGGTTTTACACAATGAGACAAATGGGTATATCTTTATCTTCTCTGTCAAAATCCACTTGCACATATCAAAAGAAACAATCTTTTTATTATTATCATTTCGATATTGATATTTCCACTTCGATTAAATATTAGTTTTTAATTGCAATATATGTAGATGTAGCAAATATCTATGGTTTTTCAAAATAATTCTCCAACTAGTAGGGTTATAAAATTTAATAAGTTCTTTTTAATAATCATTATTATTCTCAAGCTTTCGTCTAAGTGATTGATGTGTAAACATTACTTTTTCCATCAATATTTTTTGTTATTTATCTTTTAATATTATGTTGATTTATAATTTAGAGTTAATAATTTATTTTAATCTATTTTTTCTGTGGTTATTTAATGTCAAAGTATTCCACTTTACTAGAGAGGGTTGCTGAGATATTTTTTGGTTTTTAATTTGTTAAACGCAAAATAAAACAAAGTTGAGAGGGATATTTTCCTATTTTATTTTATAAAATAAATTTTTTGAGTCTAATTTTCTTAAGGTAATAAGTGTTTTTTTTCGAGGTGAAAATAAGTTAAAAATTGAGTTTTCAGGAGAAAAAAAAACTTAGGCTTTATCTTTTTAAAAATTGAGTTTTCAATCTACTTTTTATGTGGTTATTTCAGTAAAAAAAAACAAAATGGTATTGGGTTGGATTCCATGATAAAAAAAAAACCAAAATTTAATGTCAGAGTATTCCACTTTACGAGAGGAGTGTTGCTTATATATTTTTGGGTTTTTAATTTGTCAAAAGCAAAAAAAAAAAAAGTTCAGCGGGATATTTTCCTGATTTGATTTTTTAAAATCAATTTTAAGATTTTCTTAGTTAAGAAATTATTTTCTTAAGGTAATAAGAATTTTTTTCATAAGTTGAAAAATGAGTTTTTAGGGGGGGTATGCACAATAGAGTACTCCTCCGAACTCACTGATTCTAGTCTCATAGATCTCATTTTCAATTCATTTATTTTTTAATTTTAAATTTTAGATCAACATTGAACAATAATTTTGTCCAGTAACACATAACTTAATCTATTTTCGGATTGTTTTTCCATAACTAACAACTTATACGCCGTTGATGTCTTTCTTTCTCTGAACAGATATGAAGCGGAGTTTATTAAAAGGGTTGTCAGTGAAGTAGCTTGTAAATTGGAAAACAAAACCTTTCACGTAGCCAAACACCCTGTAGGTATTTCTTCCAAGGATATGGTAAGAACTCATTAGGTTGTTCCATCAGATCCATTGTGTCTTGATCATGGAAGACACTATGATCAACCATTTGCTCTTTCAGTAAACAATGATATGATTATGAATGATGTGCAGAACATGGTTAGAGGGAGGACAGAGCTAGTGGAGGAGCACGATGTGGATAATAGTTTTTAAAATTATTATTGATGTTGTCGTCATCATTATCATAACTATTAAAAGACATGGTCATCCATAACCATTTTATCTTGAATTACAATAGTAATTCATTTTTTTTTATCTTTTTATAGGCTTTTATGGTAAAAAAACTGAAAAACAATTAAAAATATTATTACAAAAATAATCGCTATCAACGTAAAAACTAAACTTTCCATTTTCGAGGCAGCTTCTTCAAAGTTTCAGCACGGGATGGTCCACCCGTTAACTTCCCCAAATAAAAATAATCGCTATCAACGTAAAAATTAGAAGTGTTTTTTTTTCATGGAACACTCATGCCATCAAATAAAATAACTTTAAGAAAAACTACAAACAAAAGTAAGGTTTTTGGTTACTGGTGGACGAATTAACCTAGTAAAAAGCAAAATTACATTACATTATTTATTTATTGATTTTTAAAGGATTAAAATAAAAATGGTATTTTAATACTATTCTTTTAAATATTTTTATTTTAAAAAAGTTTCACATCGTTGTAGATAAAACCAAATATAACACAAGCAATACAATAATTAATTAATTTATTATTATTATTATTATTATTATTATTATCTAATCTCATAACAAAATTCTACTCCAGCTTTATTATTTTCTTAAATCATATATTCTTCTCTGATCTCTGTGCTGACTACTGCTTAAACAAACCAGCACTTGAAGAACATCTTGAATCCAGGCTCTACTTATTTATACTTCATCTTGTCTTCATCCTCAAAGGGTGTTTTGTTTTTTTTAATCCATAATAAATAAATTTATCTTTTTCTCAGATTTTATAATTCATGCCTTGTGGTGTTTATCTAAATTGAACTTGTGGATTTATTTTTAACAAAACAATATCTAGTTTTATATATATATATATATATATATATATATATATAAAACTAGTGTAACATTCTCATCCAAATCTCATCCCAACTTCCTTGGCATTGATTTCCTTCCTTGACATTGAATTCATCGCCAAATTTTTTGAACAATAAATACAAGATTGTCATAAATAATGGATGATCCTTTCGCAAGAAACCAACGCTAATAGATTGCAAGATTGTCATAAAGCTGTATCACAAGGTATTGGTTTAGATCTCTCTGATGAAGATGAGGAATTCTGATTTTAGATGATTTCTGGAAGACTTTTTTTTCCACATGGAATTAATTGATGTGTTGAATAATTGATGTAATCCTTTACTTTCTGCTTTGGCATCTGTGTGATGACTCCCTTCCTAGCAATTTCCTTGTACAATTCCCTCTTTTCCTTTCCACATCTCACCACTACGAACTAGATTCATGCATGCTGCAGCTTTATTATTTTATTTATTTAATTTAAGGAATTAAAATAAAAATGGTACTGTAATAACAAATTTCACATCGTTGTAGATAAAAACAAATATAACACGGTGGGTTCCTTCCTACCAAACACCACATGGAATTAATTGGCGTGTTGAATAATTGATGTAAAAGCAATGTGAAATAGACATTGCCTTGGTTACTGCAAAGACTTTATAAAATTAAAGGCATGGAAAGTGAATAGAGTGAGGACATGGTGTCTCCATGATCTATGGCTTTTCTTTCTGCTTTGGCTTCTGCGGTAAAAAAAAATATTATTAAAAAAACAATCGCTATCAACGTTACAAATAAACCATACATTTTCCATGCAGCTTCTTCAAAGTTTTGACACGGGATGCACCACACGTTAAATTCCCCAAATAAAATAATAGGTGTTTTTAATAAAATTCATTAAAGATAAATTATTTGTTTTTTTGCTGCACAAAAGATAGTAAAGCTACAATGGATAAAATCTATAAAAAAATAAGATTAAGGAAATCTTTTCCTTAAAAAATGAGATTAAATTAATCCAGGATAAGAAATTAAAGATAATATTGAGCCATAGAATTATTCTGGGATATTAGATTTGAAACATTATATATAGAGAAACTATAATTTTTTTTTTAATAAATATAACATCAAATGATAAATTATGTGAACTATTATTCTAATTGTTATTATCATGATTGAAGACAAAACTCAAAAAAATATTAGTAGCATAAAAAATATTATTTGATTTGTAATATAAATAAAAATAATTAAATGAAAAAAATAAAATTAGTATTATTATCATTATGAATATAATTATTATAATCATTTGGATTATAATGAAATTTGTTATTATTGATATTGTTGATATTATTTTATGAGTTATTTTCACCATTAACACAACAATTATAATTATTAATACCATAAGCACTACAATTATTATTGTTATTATTATTGTTGTTGTTGTTGTTTAAACAATATTAATAATTAAATTATCCCAAAAAACAAAACTTGTAACAGAAGAGAAAGTAAGAAAAAAATTATAAATAAAATCACAAAATTATTATTATTATTATTATTATTATTATTATTATTATTATTATTATTATTATTATTATTATTATTATTATTATTATTATTATTATGTAAACAATGCACATCATAAAATTATCTTGAAAACTAAAACAAAAAACCAAAATAACTTCAACAAGAAAGAAAATAAAAACAATTAAAATAAATGCATTCAGAATTATATTTTTTCAACGCAAATTTCTTTTTTCAGATTTTGAATTCCTAAACAACCATGTTATTTTTCTTATTATATAGTTAAATAAGAAATATTAAAAAAAATCATAATCATAATGGAGTCCATAATCTGGTTTGTGAGTTTTACAAGGTAGCTTGAGTTACCTGATTTATAGGAGTTTACCCACTAATCAAATATGCTTTATTTGTTTTTGGTGTCTTTTTATTTTGTTTTTATCATGATTTTGTCCTTTAAAAAAATGTATGTATGTATGTATGTATGTATGGGTAGCCTTTTCAATATAAGAGATGTATTTGCACAGAATATCAATGAAAAATACCATGATTTTTATTGATAATTGATGAGCTATATATATACATAAGAAATGTCTATACTTGGCAGTATTGTATGCCAATTGAATGTACAATAAATGTGCAGGATTTGTACAGAAAATGAAGGTAATTGCAACGGCTAGAAATGCCAAAAGAGGAAACAGACTGTTGAATGTTGCTGCAGATTTGCTTAATGAATCTTAAGCTGATTTTGTGTTGTTTTCCTCAATACGCCCCCTCAAGATAGGGCTTCCGTCGGTAAGGCCAATCTTGAATCGCAAGGTTTCAGTACGTTGTTGTGACAGCGGTTTCGTCAAGAGATCCGCAAGTTGATCCGTAGTGTGAACATGCTGAACTTGAAGAGTGCCTTTTTGTACTAAGTCACGGACGAAATGGAGGTCAATTTGGATGTGCTTCATGCGAGAGTGATCGACCGGATTGTAGCTGAGATGAGTTGCACCGAGATTGTCACATAACAGAGTAGGGGGAGCCTGAAGAGGGAACCCGAGTTCGGTCAGCAGATTTAGCAGCCATAGTGTTTCTGAGGCAGCATTGGCGAGTGATCTGTATTCAGCTTCGGTGGATGATCGTGCAACAGCTCTTTGTTTTTTGGAGCTCTAGGAGATTGGATTTTGGCCAAGGAAGCTGATGTAGGCTGAAGTAGAGGTGCGATCATCGACATTGCCAGCCCAGTCCGCATCTGAATATGTTGTGAGATGCCAGGAGGTGGTCTTCTTGATGTGAATTCCATGGAATATTGTGTGTTTGAGGTACCTGAGCAATCTTTTGACAGCTGTCCAGTGCGAGTATGTTGGCTTATGCATAAATTGAGACAATTTGTTAACAGCAAATGAAATATCAGGGCGAGTAAGGGAAAAATATTGAAGACTACCAATTACTCGACGAAATTCAGTGCTGTCAAAGGCAACAGTGCCATCAATAAGTTTCAGAGATGAGCTAGTGCTTAGAGGTGTGGAAACATTCTTAGCACCAACCATGTTTGTTTTAGATAGCAGATTTCTAATATATTGATGTTGGGAAAGAAACAAACCTGCTGTAGTGGGAAGAACTTCTACTCCCAAAAAATAATGAAGTGCACCTAAATCTTTCAAAAAAAATCTAGAGCTTAACTGTTGGACAATAGAGCATACAAATATTGAATCATTTCCAGTAATCACAAGGTCATCCACATAAACAAGTAAGTAGCAGATAGTATGACCATTACGATAGATAAATAGAGATGAATCTGCTTGGGAAATGAGAAAACCGAGAGTAAGCAGGGCATTCTTGAGAGTGGAATACCAGGCCCTAGGAGCCTGTTTAAGTCCATAAATGGCCTTTCGCAGCCTACAAACATGGTTTGGTTTAGAGGGATCTTTGAATCCCGGAGGCTGTGTCATATAGACATCCTCCTCAAGTTGTCCATGCAAGAATGCATTTTGGACATCCATTTGCCTTAAGGACCAACCTTGAATTACAGCTATGGTAAGTATAACCCGAATAGTGGCTGGTTTGACTACAGGGCTAAAGGTCTCAGTGTAGTCTAAGCCCGGTCTTTGAAGAAAGCCACGGGCAACTAACCTAGCTTTGAATCGTTCAATTTGGCCATTGGCCTTTCGCTTAACACGAAAGACCCATTTGCAGCTCACAGGGCTGCAATTAACTGGTGGGGGAACTAATTCCCATGTCCCGTGTTTCATTAGAGCAGTAAGCTCATCGGACATGGCTGCACGCCATCGGGGCAAGCTTAGGGCTTGACTAACACATGTTGGCTCTAGGCCGTGAGGGAGTGGGTGCTTAGTGACAGAATGCATTTGTTTTGGTTTATGTATGTTATTCATGGATCTAGTGACCATGGGGTGAGTTCTGACAGTGGGTGATGAGTGTGCGGCTGATGATGAAGATGAAGAACTGTGCTGTGAGGAGGGAGATGATACTGTGGCTGCGTGATGTGACTGTGAGGGAGGATCAGATTGATGATTAGATGCATGATGTTGTGCAGATGAACATGAATTTGAATGTAATGGCTCAGATGAATGTTGCAAATTTGAAGAAATTGAAAAAGAGGGAGAGTAACAGTTACCTGGAGGAGATGGAGGAACGGCGATAGCAGACGTCGAAATCACTGGTGGGACTGATGAAGACAGGGGAACGAAATTAATTTGGGTTTCGGGTGGGATGGACGGGTCTGGCGACGAAGAGGAAGGTTGAATAGAAATTAGGGATTTTGTTTCATCAAACAAGACGTGCCGAGAGATATAAATCTTTTGGGTTTCGGGCTCTAGACATTTGTATGCATTTTGGGTTAAGGAATACCCAACAAAAATACATGGAATGGATTTTGGTTCTAATTTATGGGATGTGTATGGTTTGGTGAAGGGGTAGCAAATGCACCCAAAAATTTTTAATTTTAAATAGTTAGGTTTTTGGCCAAAAAGGGCTTCAAAAGGAGATATGTTTTGAAGAAGTGGAGTTGGTTGACGATTTATAAGATAAGTGGCGGTATGGAAGGCATAAGGCCAAAATGATAATGGAAGTTTGGCATCAGTAAGCAGGGTGAGACCTGTTTCAACTAAGTGGCGATGACGGCGTTCTGAGACACCGTTTTGTTGAGGTGTATGGGGAGCAGTAGTATAATGACTGATGCCATGAGTTGACAAAAAAGATTTTAAACTAATAAATTCTCCACCATTGTCTGAGTAAAGATTTTTTATGCTTGTTTGAAATCGTTTTTCAACTAGAGTTTTAAACTGAGGAAAAATTGTTTTGACAGAAGATTTTGCTGGAATAGGATAAAACCACATGTATTTGGTGTAGTGATCTACAAAAATTAGATAATATTTAGAACCATCTAAACCCAAGCAATGAGCAGGTCCCCATACATCAGTATAAATAATATCAAGCGGTGCATGACTTTTAATACTTGTGGGCCGAAATGGAAGTTGATGGGCTTTATTAATTGAGCAAGAAGAACAAAGAGAATTAAAAAATTTTTCTTGTTTTTGAATGGGTAAAGAAAAAGCATTGATAAGACTAAGAACTATTTTGGAGGTTGGATGTCCAAGACGCTTGTGCCAACCATCAAGAGAAATTCTTTCATGCACATTTGCAGTAAATTTGGAAGTTGTGCCCACCATTGAATTCGGAAACTGATATACGCCATCCTCACATGCACCTCTTAGCAAAGTCGCCCTCGAATCTTGGTCCTTCACAAGAAAATAAGATGGGTGAAGTTCAACAAATACATTATTTTGAGATGTAAAATGATGAACAGAAATTAAATTTTTAGAAATATTAGGGACACAAAGAGTATCATTAAGAACGAAAGTTCGTAAAGGTGATTCTAAGGTCAAAGATCCAACATGTGAGACGGTCAAACCTGTCCCATCACCGATGACAACTTCGTCGGTGCCATCATACTCGGAATGAATGGATAGATTTGCCAAGTCACCAGTGATATTGTGCGAGGCAGCTGAGTCAAGAAGCCATTTTTGATCTTGGGCAGTGTTTGTATTTGCACAATTTGCCGTCATTGAATTTTGACGGAGCTGTGAGCAAGTCTTAGCAGTGTGTCCCATTTGGTCACAAAATTGACATTTTGGACTGAACCTTCTCTGAGTGGGCTGAGGATACTGTCTGTGGGTCTTAAATGGGCCAGTGGGCCTGTTGGAAGTATAGGCCTGTTCGGGTAAGGGGCCTGTTTTTTGCGGTGGCCCATTATGCCTATACATATGGCGCCTGGCAGACCCATTTGGGCTGTAATTGTTTTGTCGGTGGCGATGGCTGTAGTTCGCCGTCGCAAGCAGCTGCTGAGTGGATGATTCCAGACGGCGCAGGTAGTTGTCATGCCCAACAAGGATGTCATGCAACTCTTCAAAAGCCAAGGAAGTTGGCCGTGCTCTTATGGTGGTGGCGATGTCCCTGAAATCAGAACCCAAACCATTTAGTATATAGAGAGTTAGATCATCATCGGAGATAGGATGATCGATTAAAGCAATTTCATCTGCAAGGGCCTTCACGGCGTGCAGGTAGTCAGGCACAAAGCGATTTTTGCGTTGAATTAAGGTAAGTTCCTCCTTCAATTGCATAGCTCTGGTGCGCGATTTACTGGCATACATATGATGCAGTTTTTCCCAAGCTTCATGGGAAGTCTTGGCAGAGGCGATGAGAGGTGTGATGGTGGTTGATGTTGAGGCCAAGATAGCACTTAGGATAAGCTTGTCTTGACGAACCCAATGGGTTTTGTTGAATTCACTACTGGAAATGCCCACTGATGAGGGACACTGTGACACTCCTTGAACATAGTCAAGGAGGTTGTAGCCGATGAGGAGTGCCTCAAATTGAGCTCTCCACTGTGGAAATGTTGATGGCTTGAGTTTCTCATTGATCTGTGTAGAAATGTTCAGTGCGATAAGTGCAATGTCAGGGGAAGACGTGGGTTGAGTGGGTTGAGAAATTGGGTTTGATGCAGATACTTGTTCTGCAATATGTTCTGTGGGGGAAGACATGGTGTTTGTATGAAAAAAGGAAGGATCTTTTTACTCGTTAGAGAGAGGCTGCTCTGATACCATATAAGAGATGTATTTGCACAGAATATCAATGAAAAATACCATGATTTTTATTGATAATTGATGAGCTATATATATACATAAGAAATGTCTATACTTGGCAGTATTGTATGCCAATTGAATGTACAATAAATGTGCAGGATTTGTACAGAAAATGAAGGTAATTGCAACGGCTAGAAATGCCAAAAGAGGAAACAGACTGTTGAATGTTGCTGCAGATTTGCTTAATGAATCTTAAGCTGATTTTGTGTTGTTTTCCTCAATATTCAATTCACAACCTCCGACCAACATCCCAATTTGCTATAGACAGTAGTGCCTTTGTATGGCTTCCTCTGAGTCTCCGCTCTCATCCTCGTCTTCGTCCGATGAATGGAGCTATGATGTTTTTCTAAGTTTTAGAGGAGAAGACACTCGCAAAACAATTACAGATCATCTCTATTCTGCCTTAATCCAAGCCGGAATTCGTACTTTTAGGGACGATAATGATCTCCCTAGAGGAGAAGAAATCTCCCCGCAACTTGTCAGGGCAATCGAAGGATCAAGGATTTCTGTAGTGGTCTTCTCCAGAAACTATGCTTCCTCTAGATGGTGTCTTGACGAACTAGTAAAGATTATGGAGTGCAGGCAGAAAACTCACCAGGTTGTTCTTCCAACATTCTATGATACGGATCCTTCAGATGTCCGCAAACAGACTGGTAGCTATGCAAAAGCTTTTGATGAACATGAAAAAAACTTCAAGGGAGAAATAGAGAAGGTCAACAGGTGGAGAGAAGCTCTTACACAGGCTGCAAATCTATCTGGAAGGGTTTTACACGAGACAAATGGGTATATCCTTATCTTCTCTGTCAAAATCCACTTGCACATATCGAAAGAAACAATCTTTTTATTATTATCATTTTGATATTGATATTTCCACTTCGATTAAATATTAGCTTTTAATTGCAATATATGCAGATGTAGCAAATATCTATGGTTTTTCAAAATAATTCTCCAACTAGTAGGGTTATAAAATTTAATAAGTTCTTTTTAATAATCATTATTATTCTCAAGCTTTCGTCTGAATGATAGATGTGTAAACACTACTTTTTCCATCAATATTTTTTGTTATTTATCTTTTAATATTATGTTGATTTATAATTTAGAGTTAATAATTTATTTTAATCTATTTTTTCTGTGGTTATTTAATGTCACAGTATTCCACTTTACTAGAGAGGGGTGCGGAGATAGTTTATGGTTTTTAATTTGTTAAACGCAAAATAAAACAAAGTTGAGAGGGATATTTTCCTATTTTATTTTGTAAAATAATTTTTTTGAGATTTTTTGAGTTTAATTTTCTTAAGGTAATAAGAGTTTTTTTTTTTCAGAGGTGAAAATAAGTTAAAAATTGAGTTTTCAGGAGAAAAAAAAAACTTAGGCTTTATCTTTTTAAAAATTGAGTTTTCAATCTACTTTTTATGTGGTTATTTCAGTAAAAAAACAAAATGGTTTTGGGTTGGATTCCATGATAAAAAAAAAGAAGCAAATTTAATGTCAGAGTATTCCACTTTACGAGAGGGGTGTTACTTATATATTTTTGGGATATGTACAATAGAGTACTCCTCCAAACTCAATGATTCTAGTCTCATATGAAACATAACACCCTAACTCACAATTTTTATGAAGGATCTCATTTTCAATTCATTCATTTTTTAATTTTAAAGTTCAGATCAACATTGAACAACAATTTTGTCCAGTAACACACAACTTAACCTATTTTCGAATTGTTTTTGCATATCTAACAACTCATACACCATTGATGTCTTTCTTTCTCTGAACAGATATGAAGCGGAGTTCATTAAAAGGGTTGTCAATGATGTAGCTTTTAAATTGGGAAACAAAACCTTGCACATGGCCAAGCACCCTGTAGGTATTTTTTCCAAGGAAATGGTAAGAACTCATTACGTTGTTCCATCAGTTCCATTGTGTCTTGATCATGGAAGATACAATGATCAACCATTTGTTCCATCAGTAAGCAATGATGTGATTTTGAATGATGTGCAGAACATGGTTAGAGGGAGGACAGAGCTAGTGGAGGAGCACTATGTGGAGAATAGTGGAAGATTACTGCAGCCTGGCGCAGGAGCTACATCTTTTAGAATTCTTGAAAACAACATAAGTGAGACTAGAGGAGTTCCGTTTCCTACTAGCTCTAATAAGCCAGTGGGTCAAACATTTGAAGAGAATATGAAGGTGATATGGTCTCTGTTGATGGATGATGAAGTTTCAACCATTGGCATTTACGGGATGGGGGGAGTTGGTAAAACAACATTACTCCAACATATCCACAATGACCTTCTACGAAGACCATATATTTGTGATCATGTTTGGTGGGTGACTGTGTCTCAAGATTTCAGCATTAATAGACTGCAGAATCTTATTGCCAAACGCCTTCATCTAGACCTTTCAAGCGAGGATGATGATCTGCATAGAGCTGCCAAATTGTCAGAAAAGCTAAGGAAGAAACAAAAATGGATTCTCATTTTAGATGATTTGTGGAACAGTTTTGAGCCACACGAAGTGGGAATCCATTCCTTGTTGAAAGGATGCAAGTTGATTTTGACAACTCGATCACAAACAGTTTGTAATCAGATTGCTTGCCAACACAAAATCCAAGTGAAGTCGCTTTCTGAGGGAGAAGCTTGGAACTTGTTCATGGAACAACTTGGACATGACATGGCAATTTCACTAGAAATTGAAGGAATTGCAAAAGATATTGCAAGGGAATGTGCTGGTTTACCACTGGGAATTATTACAATTGCAAGAAGCTTAAGGGGAGTGGGTGACCTGCCTGAGTGGAGGACTACATTGAAGAAATTAAGAGAATTGAAATTTAGGGACATGGAAGAGAAGGTATTCAAGGTATTGAGGGTTAGTTATGATCGGTTAGATGATGGGTTAGCACTAAAACAATGTCTCTTATACTGTGCATTATTTCCTGAAGATCATGAGATTGAAAGGGAGGAGCTGATAGGTTATTTGATCGATGATGGAACAATTAAAGGAAGGAGCAGGAGGCAAGAAGCATTTAACGAGGGCCACACGATGTTAAATAGACTTCAATGTGTCTGCTTATTGGAAAGTGTTCATGAGGAGGAGGATGGTAGAAGATATGTCAAGATGCATGACTTGATTAGGGACATGGCCATCCACATATTGCAAGAGAACTCTCATGTCATTGTTAAATCTGGTGTACAATTAAAAGAACTGCCAGATACAGAGGAGTGGACAGAGAATCTGAAGATAGTTTCACTAATGCAAAATGAATTTGAAGAAATTCCTTCCAGCCATTCACCAATGTGTCCAAAACTGTCAACTCTATTGCTTTGTAAAAATGATCAGTTGCGATTCATTGAGGATTCATTTTTCAAGCACTTGCATGGGCTCAAGGTCCTCGATCTGTCTGACACATGTATTGAGAATTTGCCAGACTCCGTCTCTGATTTGGTGAGTCTCACTTCATTGTTGCTTTATAATTGTGGGGAGTTAAGAGGTGTTCCATCTTTAGAAAAGCTGAGGGCACTAGAGAGTTTAGATCTCTATGGAACCTCACTTGAAAAGATGCCTCAAGGCATTGAATGTTTATCCAACCTTAGGTATTTTAGAATTAGTGGATGTGGTGAAAAGGAGTTTCCTAGTGGGATATTACCAAAACTCTCTCACCTGCAAGTCTTTGTAGTTGAAGGGTTTCCTGCTGAATGTTGTACAGTTGAAGTAATGGAAGTAGGATGTTTGGGGAAGTTGGAAACTTTGGAATGCCACTTCAAAGGCCTCTCTGACTTCGTGGAGTATCTCATATCTCGGGATAAGATCCAATCATTAAGCACATACAAAATTTCAGTAGGGCCATTTAATAGAGAAAATTATTTTTATTGTTATAATTTCCCAGATAAAACAGTTTGGTTGTGTAATTTGAATATCAACGCAGATAGAGATTTTCTGGTCAAGTTCTTAACTGATATTCAAGGAGTGTATTGTGAAGGCATCGATGCAAAATGTTTATGTGATGTTTTGTCATTAGAGAATGCAACTGAACTGGAGATCATCTACATTACGTCTTGCGATTGCATGGAGAGCCTGATTTCATCTTCTTGGTTCTGCTCTGCTACACTACCATTGCCATCATATAATGGTATGTTTTCTCGTCTTAAAAAGTTTACTTGTATTGGATGTAACAGTATGGAGAAGTTGTTCCCTCTTGAGTTGATCTCATACCTCGTAAACCTGGAAGTGATTTATGTTAGTAGTTGTGAGAGAATGGAGGAGATAATAGGAACAACAGATGAGGAAAGCAGCACCTCCAATCCCATCGCGGAATTAACACTCCCAAAGTTAAAAACTCTGGATTTGAGTTATTTACCGAAACTGAAAAGGATTTGTAGTGTGAAATTGATTTGCAATTCTCTTGGAGTAATTGACGTAAAAAGATGTGATAAGCTGAAGAGGATGGCGATTAGACTTCCGTTGCTTGAAAATGGCCAGCCATCCCCTCACCCTTCTCCTTTTCTTAAAAGGATTAGCTGTTCAGAAAAATGGCGGCTGCATTCTCCTAACGCCAAGGAAGTCCTTCTTCCCCATGTAAGCTTTGATGGCGATTGGTCTTCCGATGAAGAGGATGGCGATGTTGGAAGATAAGTTGCTGGGCTGGAATTGCACAAGGATGAAGATGCTTGCTGCTTAAGTAGTTGATGATGTAATAGTTAGTTAGTATTCTGTTATGATGTAACTAACTAACAAGTAAGCATGCATAAGGTGTGTGTGTGTTCTCATAGTTGTAAAGCATGCATAATGTGTGTGCTGTGTGTGCTCTGTCTCAATCATATATAAGAGGCAAGAAGTCAAACACTTTGTAAGCAATTCACTTCAATACAATAAGAAGACTACGAAGTTAGTAAAAACAGACTTACCTTCTTTTCTCTCTGCCAAAATTTCTTCTTCTTCTCATCTGCCACAAATTACCCAACAATCAATTCAACAAAATCAACATGGTATCAGAGCAAGCTTGATCAACAAGGAAGGGAGTAAAACAATCTGTGATCAATCAAATCAGAATTCAACAGCAAGAACAATGACTGGATCATCAGACCTGCGAACACCACAATTTAATGGTGAGAACTATGACTTTTGGTCAGTTAAAATGAGAACAATCTTCAGAGCTTATGATCTCTGGGATGTGGTTGTATGTGGTGATACATCACCACAAGAATCTAGTGAAAGTAGTAGTGGAGAATCTTCTGGTTCGAAAGACAAGAAAGCTGAGTCAGGAGAGACTGCTGCTGAGATTAAGGAGAAAAGGATCAAGGATGCCAAGGCTCTAAGCATTATCCAAGGAGCCTTGACTGATGATATTTTTCCAAGAATCAGAAATGAAGAGACAGCTAGAGGAGCATGGGAGCTGTTGAGAAGAGAATTCAGAGGTGATGATAAAGTTAGAGAGATGAAATTGCAGGCTGTAAGAGCTGAATTCGAGTACATGAGAATGGCTGAAGGAGAAAGCCTAGATCACTACTTGACTAAGTTCTTTGGAGTGATAAATGACATCAAGTCTCTAGGAGAAGAGATAACTGAAGCAAGGATAGTGCAAAAGACTTTGATGAGTCTTAGCAGAAAATATAAATCCATAGTTTCAATTATTGAAGAAACAAAAGATTTGAAAACACTTAGAAGTGAAGAAGTTATTGCTTCACTTAAAGTGTATGATAGAAGGGAAGATATGCATGATGAGAGGGAAAGAGTAATGAATACTGAAAGAGCATTCAGTTCCCTAAGAATCAAAGGCAGCAGTCATTCACATAACAAAAGCACACAGATGAGACCATGGCCAAAATGGCAGAATCAGCACAGAAAGTTTGGAAACTGGAATCAAGGAGGAAATTTGAGTAATGTGCAGAACTCAAATTGGAATCAGAAGGCTGGTATGAATTACAACAACTACAACAAGAGTGAAGGTAGTAGTCAGCCAAGCATAAAGCCACAGTGCAGCACATGTCAGAAATTCCATTATGGAATATGCAGATTTAAAGGAAAACCAAAGTGTGCAAAGTGCAGTCGTTTTGGACATAATCAAAAGGACTGTGATCTCAACAGACAACTTGCTAATTGTGCAAAGGAAGAAGATGCATGTACAGGCACCATGTTTTATGCTTGTCATGCTGCCACTATGAAGGATGAAAACGTGTGGTTTGTTGACAGTGCATGCAGCAACCACATGACCTCACAAGAGTCAATTTTGATCAACATTGACAGGACCATTACTTGCAAAGTGAAGATGGAGTCAGGGGATCTTGAATCCTGGCCTCGAAACAGTTAAATATATAAGTCTCCCAACTAGTCGTCTATACTGTCCCGGTTCTTTGAGCAAGTCACTCTTGTCCGACAATTTTAGACCACGTTCCATGGGAGTGCTATTAGGGGCAGCACCTAATAATCCTACATCCTTAATTATTTCCAGTGCATATTTGCGTTGAGAAATAAAAATACCATTCTTAGATGAGGATACTTCAATACCAAGGAAATACTTCAACACACCAAGGTCTTTAAGGTGAAAGTGACTGTGCAGGAATTTCTTAAGCTCATCAATGCTAGCAGTGTTATTACCAGTGATTAAAATGTCATCGACATATATCAATTGGGCTGTGAATGACTTGCCTTGATTTTTGATGAATAATGAGTAGTCTGCTCGGGATTGCTCATAACCAGCAGAACACATTGCTTCGGAAAATTTTGCAAACCATTGGCGGGATGCTTGCTTCAGTCCATACAATGACTTATGCAGGCGACAAACCAGTTCTTCCTCCCCCTGTCACCGAAGCCCTGGCGGTGGTGACATATATATCTCCTCAGTCAAGTCGCCGTGAAGGAACGCATTGTTAACGTCCAACTGGTGGAGAGGCCAATGTTTAGCTGCTGCCAAAGCCAACAAGCAGCGGACTGAAATTATTTTCGCAGTTGGGGAGAAGGTATCCTGGTAGTCCACCCCCTCCAATTGAGTGAATCCCTTTGCCACCAACCTAGCCTTGTACCTCTCGACGGACCCATCCGAACGGTGCTTCACCTTGTAGACCCAACGACACCCAATTGGTTTCTTGCCGACGGGAAGTTTAGTGAGAGACCATGTTCCATTGTCCTGTGATGCCTGCAATTCAGAACTCATAGCATAACGCCATTCAGGAAAATTTACAGCCTCTGAATAAGAATTGGGTTCAGTAATGGCACTGATTTGTGCAACAAATGAACGCAGCCCAGGATGATATCTGTGATAGGAGACAAAATTCACAAGTGGATAGCGTGTACCTTTGTTCGGACTAGGCAGCAAGGAGAGTGATTGGTCTAGGGAAACATGTGAGCAGATGTAATCGGAGAGCTTGACCGGTGGATGAACATGTCGGCTTGAGCGACGAAGTGCAAGTGGTTCTGGTGAAGGTGCAGTAGATGGGTGATGTGGTGTGGAAGATGGGTCGATGGAGTCGGGATTTGGTGATGAAGGAGAGTGAATGGTATCGACGGGAAGTGGCTGGTCCGTCGTTGAGCAGATGGGGTGATGGTGCGATGGTGGGGCTGTCGGAGTGGAGGGCTGTGGGCTGGTGGGTTTATTGGGCTTTGGGGAGGTAGTGATGGGCTACGGGTTGATGGGCTGGTGATTGTTCGGTTTGGAGTGTGGAGTGGATCGGGAGGTAAAGGGATGATGGGCTCCGGGTTTGGTAGTTGGGCTGGGTCTTTCGGGGGTATTATTGTCTGGGCTGGGAAGGTTCGGGCTTGGTCAATGGGCAGTGCTGTTTGGGCCGGACTGGGTATTTCTGATGCAAAGGGAAAAATATTTTCATGGAATTTGACATCTCGATTTGTAAAAATCTTTTTGGTTGACAGATTGAATAACTTGTATGCTTTTTGACCGAGAGGATATCCAATAAAAATTGATCGGATGGAACGATGATCAAATTTATGAGATGGATGAACATTTGTAGCATATGCAAGTCATCCAAAGACACGAAAATGAGAAAAAGAAGGGGATTTGGAGTAAAGGAGTTCAAAAGGCATTTTGAAAGAGAGTACTGGAGAGGGGAGACGGTTGATAATGTGCACGGCAGTGAGGGTACACTCACCCCAAAATTTAGCAGGAAGTTGAGCTTGGAATTTTAATGCTCGGGCAACTTGAAGAATATGACGATGTTTGCGTTCCACAATCCCATTTTGTTGAGGCGTGTAAACACAAGAGTGTTGAAAAATGACGCCAGTGTCTTGAAAAAAAGAATGGAGAGATATAAACTCACCACCATTGTCACTGCAAAAAGTTTTAATGCGTGTTTCAAATTGAGTAGAGACATAATTGAAGAATTGTTTTAAAAGAGATTGTGTCTCATTTTTATGACGCATTAAAAAAATCCATGTAAAACATGTATAATCATCGACAATGGTAAGGAAATAATGTGCACCAGAAAGAGAAGGGTGTTGATAACGACCCCAAATATCACAATGAATTATTTCAAATGGTTTAACGGATGAAATTATACTTGGACGGAAAGGTAAACGACTTTGTTTAGCCAATGGACAAATATGGCAAATTTTATTTGACTCAACGGGAGAATTTAAAAAATGTTTAGCAATGAAATTTAAACAAGAATGAGATGTGTGGCCCAAACGATTGTGCCATAGGTCGGTGGATGATGTGGTAAGATGGCATGATGGTCGGCTTATGAGTGGGGGCAAGGGTTTCTTCGTCGCCAGTGCCACCAAGTAGTATAATCCGTCACGTTGTTTACCCAAACCAATCATCTTCCTCGTAGCCAGATCCTGCAAAATTCACCAATACGGTAAGAATGTAATCGAACAATTCAGGCTTCTGGTCAGTCGACTAACTGACATTAAATCCACTTTGAATTTAGGTACATGGAGTACATCATGCAAATAATAAATGGTATTTAAAGGCACTGATCCCTTTGCAATAATTTCAGCAGTTTCTCCACTAGGTAGTAGAACAGGCGGCAAAGCACATTTTTTATTATTGCAAAATAATGTAGACGAAGAAGCAATATGGTGGGTCGCGCCACTATCAATAACCCAATTACGTGCTTTAATTTTAGAAAAACCTGGCTTTGTCACTGGTGTCACGGCATTATTATGCACATTCGGTTCTTCATTTTTCTTGTCAATTAAAGACAAGAGTTGCTGCAGTTGGGTCTCGGAAATTCCAACCAAGTGAGTCCCGGCCATTTTAGATGTGAGATCAGAGACTTGGTTCGCTGCGTGTGGAGTGTAACGCCGGGGTCCAGAACTACAGTTGTTCTTTCCTTTTGGGTGGCCGACGGGATACCCATGGATTTCGTAGCATGTCTGAATCCAGTGCCCTGGTTCCCCACAGTGGCTGCAATATGGACGACCTCTGCCGGAGGTAGCACGACGCCTATCATGGCGACCTTCACTGAAGTTTTCAGTGGTCCTTGCTTGCGATCGGAAATTTTGAGACCCATATGACTTGTTGGGTCTGTCAAATCGTGGGTTCGCAGTGGGTTTGGGAAACCCCCGAACCGCCATGGCTGCGCTACTTGGAGAATCCGTCGCGGCAAGGGTGGAGCTAAGGAGGCGCTGTTTCTCTTCTTGAGAAACAGAGGAGTAGGCCTGACGGATGCTTGGAAGAGGATGCATGAGGAGAAGTTGACCTCGGATAGCACTGTAAGAATCATTGAGCCCCATCAAAAATTGCATTAATTTTTGTTGGTCTTGCTGTGTGTTTTGTGTTGCATTGTTGTATGAGGCAAGTTCGTCCCATAACCCTTTGAGCTTTGTGTAATAACAAGAAACTGAGAGTTGTTCTTGTCTGAGGTATGCTATTTCTCTCTGAATTTCAAATATGCGGGGAGCATTACCTTGGGAGAATCGTTCACGCAGATCGTCCCAAACTTCAGTTGCAGTGGAGTAGTAGATGACGCTGTCAGAGATATCTGGGTTGATAGTGTTGATTATCCAAGAGTGCACCATGTCGTTGCATCGAGACCATGATGCATAGCCTTCTGGATCAATTTCTGGTGAAGGGGCTGTGATGGAGCCGTCGACGAAACCCAGTTTATGCTTGGAATTCAGGGCTAGAGTCATGGCCCTTCTCCAAGTGGAATAATTGTCTCCATTCAATGGTTTGGAAATTAGCACCAAGCCTGGATGATCTGAATGATTGAGACAAAAAGGATTTGAGATGGTTGATTTTGATGATTCTGTAGAACTGATGGAATTGATGACTTCTTTGCCGTTTGATGGCAGAGTTATTGGGACTTCGTCACTGGACATGGTTAAAGAGTTTTTGTGAAGGATCTGGGACGTAGAATTGGGTTGAGCTTTTAGTCCAGCTCTGATACCATGAAAACGATGTAAAAGAGATGTATATTGCGGAAGTGTATTCAATTCTTGAATTAAGGTATCAATATATACAAGAGTAGGTTGATGACAATTAACCTACTAGGACTCTAATCATTCCTATAATGTAGGAATGGAATACTGTAAAACAGGAAAGTAAATATACATTATCAATTACAGAATATATCTAATTTCCTAACACGTTGTTCCATCAGATCCATTGTGTCTTGATAATGGAAGACACTATGATCAACCATTTGCTCCATCAGTAAACAATGATGTGATTATGAATGATGTGCAGAACATGGTTAGAGGGAGGACAGAACCCGTGGAGGAGCACGATGTGGAGAATAGTTTTTAATATTATTATTATTATTATTATTATTATTATTATCATAACTATTAAAAGACATTATTATTATTATTATTATTATTATTATTTATTATTATTATTATTATTATTATTCTAGCTATTAAAAGACATTGTCATCCACAACCATTTTATCTTGAATTACAATAGTAATTCATTTTTTTTTTATCTTTTTATAGGCTTTTGTGGTAAAAAAACTGAAAAACAATTAAAAATATTATTACAAAAATAATCGCAATCAACGTAAAAAATAAACTTTACATTTCCAGGCAGCTTCTTCAAAGTTTCAGCACGGGATAGTCCACACGTTAACTTCCCCAAATAAAAATAATCGCTATCAACGTAAAAATTTAAGAGTGTTTTTTTTTTTTCATCGAACACTCATGCCATCAAATAAAATAACTGTAAGAAAAACTACAAACAAAAGTAAGGTTTTTGGTTACGGGTTGACGAATTAACCTAGTAAAAAGCAAAATTACATTATATTATTTATTGATTGATTTTTAAAGAATTAAAATAAAAATAGTATTTTAATACTATTCTTTTAAATATTTTTATTTTAAAAAAGTTTCACATCGTTGTAGATAAAACCAAATATAACACGGTGGGTTCCTTCCTACGAAACAATACAACAACTAATCAATTTATTATTATTATTATTAGCTACGGTGGTTCCTTCCTAGCAATTTCATTCATAGCAAACAATAATTAATTTATTATTATTATTAGCTACTGGAACATTCTCTTCCACATCTCATCTCATAACACAATTCTACTGCGGCTTTATTATTTTCTTAAATCATATACTCTTCTGTGATCTCTGTTTTTTTTTCTCTTGCTGATTACGGCTTGAGCAAACCTGCACTTGAACATCTTGAATCCAGGTTACTTATTTATACTTCATCTTGTCTTCATCCTCAAAGGGTGTTTTCGTTTTTTTAATCCATGATAAATAAATTGATCTAAATTGAACATAACAATATCTAGTTATACATATATATATTTTCTTCTCTTATGACACCGAATGCAACCACTGAGCACTATTCTAAATTCTAATTACAGTAATAATCTGCAGCAATCCTTATATTTTCAGACCACCTTTTCAAAGTTTCAACAATGGGATGGGTCCACACGTCAACTCAGTCAGCAATTAGCTTGTGATT
Organism: Salix suchowensis; assembly: GCA_029030765.1. Lineage (NCBI taxonomy): Eukaryota > Viridiplantae > Streptophyta > Magnoliopsida > Malpighiales > Salicaceae > Salix > Salix suchowensis. Next base: position 12,326,664 of record CM054998.1, on the reverse strand, counting down.
CTTTTGTTGAAGTTTCAACAAACTAGACAAAAGAAAAGCAAACTAGAGGTGTAAAGCAGCTTTGGGAGGTAAAGTTTGTGGCTTCCTTCCTGTCAAACAATACAATAATCTTTGGTTTTAGACGATTTCTGGAAGACTTTTTTTTTTCCCACAAGCTGGGAGTTCCTGTCCCAATAATCTAAGTTGTCATCTAATAATTTAATTTAAACTAATTTATAAGAGAAGACATCGAGAACAGAACGCAAAAACTAAAAGTATTAGAAAGCTTCCATTCATATTTCATGCGCATGGTCTTAATTATGTGCTCATTAAGAGCAAACCCCACATGGAATTAATTGATGTGTTGAATAATTGATGTAAAAGCAATGGGAAATACACTCTGCAAAGACTATAAAATTAAAGGCATGAAAAGTGTCGGTTTCTCTCTGAAGAGAATAATAGAGTGAGGACATGGGGGTAGGGTCTTATGTCTCCATGATCTAAGCCTTTTCTTTCTGCTTTGGCATCTGTGTGATGACTCCCTTCCTAGCAATTTCCTTGTACAATTCCCTCTTTTCCTTTCCACATCTCACCACTACGAACTAGATTCATGCATGCTGCAGCTTTATTATTTTATTTATTTAATTTAAGGAATTAAAATAAAAATGGTACTGTAATAACAAATTTCACATCGTTGTAGATAAAAACAAATATAACACGGTGGGTTCCTTCCTACCAAACAATACAATAATTAATCAATTTATTATTATTATTAGCTACGGTGGGTTCCTTCCTAGCAATTTCATTCCTAACAAACAATAATTAATTTATTATTATTATTAGCTACTGTAACATTCTCTTCCACATCCCATCTCATAACACAATTCTACTGCAGCTGTATTATTTTCTTAAACCATATATTCTTCTCTGATCTGTTTAAGAAAAGCTGTATCTTATATCCGCTCATGCTCACTGTTTCTGGTTGGGCTCCGGCACCAAAAAAGAAAGAGACAAAAAAAACAACGACTCTTAATTATTTTATTAATTAAATAATTTTTATATTGTATAAACTAAAATATAAATTATATTTAAGTTGTCATCTAATGATTTTATTTAAATTAATTTATTAACAAGTTATCATGTAATTAATTGATGTGTTGTCATGTGATTAACTGATGTAAAAGTAATAGGAAATACACATTGACTTCGTTACTGCAAAGACTTTATAAAAGTAATTTGCTGGAAAGTGTCGTTTCTCTGCAGAGAATAGAGTGAGCACATGGTGGTAGGGTCTTATTATGTCTCCATGATCTAAGCCTTTTCTTTCTTCTCTCGCCTTCGGAAAGAATCTTGCTTGGGCACTTTACTTTCGAAAATTGGGTAGGGCTGTGTTTTCGAAAATATATATATACATATTTTTAATTGGATACTCACACACACACATATACATATATATATATATATATATACACTTCTTATTTATTCAAGTCGCCGAGGGTGATTGAGGTCAACGCCACCAGCTGGATGGGATTTCAATTTATTATATATCAGTTGTTGCTACCTTGTCAATTCACAACCTCCGACCAACATCCCAATTTGCTATAGACAGTAGTGCCTCTGTATGGCTTCCTCTGAGTCTCCGCTCTCATCCTCGTCTTCGTCCGATGAATGGAGCTATGATGTTTTTCTAAGTTTTAGAGGAGAAGACACTCGCAAAACAATTACAGATCATCTCTATTCTGCCTTAATCCAAGCCGGAATTCGTACTTTTAGGGACGATAATGATCTCCCTAGAGGAGAAGAAATCTCCCCGCAACTTCTCAGGGTAATCGAAGGATCAAGGATTTCTGTAGTGGTCTTCTCCAGAAACTATGCTTCCTCTAGATGGTGCCTTGACGAACTAGTACAGATTATGGAGTGCAAGCAGAAAACTCACCAGGTTGTTCTTCCAATATTCTATGATACGGATCCTTCAGATGTCCGCAAACAGACCGGTAGCTATGCAAAAGCTTTTGATGAACATGAAGAACACTTCAAGGAAGAAATGGAGAAGGTCAACAGGTGGAGAGAAGCTCTTACACAGGCTGCAAATCTATCTGGGAGGGTTTTACACAATGAGACAAATGGGTATATCTTTATCTTCTCTGTCAAAATCCACTTGCACATATCAAAAGAAACAATCTTACATTATTATCATTTTGATATTGATATTTCCACTTCGATTAAATATTAGTTTTTAATTGCAATATATGTAGATGTAGCAGAGATCTATGGTTTTTCAAAATAATTCTCCAACTAGTAGGGTTATAAAATTTAATAAGTTCTTTTTAATAATCATTATTATTCTCAAGCTTTTGTCTGTGTGATAGATGTGTATACACTACTTTTTCCATCAATATTTTTTGTTATTTATCTTTTAATATTATTTTGATTTATGATTTAGAGTTAATAATTTATTTTAATCTATTTTTCCTGTGGTTATTTAATGTCAAAGTATTCCACTTTACTAGAGAGGGTTGCTGAGATATTTTTTTGGTTCTTAATTTGTTAAACTCATAATAAAACAAAGTTGAGAGGGTGATTTTCCTATTTTATTTTATAAAATCAATTTTGAGATTTCAGAGGTGAAAATAAGTTAAAAATTGAGTTTTCAGAAGAAAAAAAAAACTTAGGCTTTATCTTTTCAAAAATTGAGTTTTCAATCTACTTTTTATCTGGTTATTTCAGTAAAAAAATTGTATTGGGTTGGATTCCATGATAAAAAAAAGAAGCAAAATTTAAGCGGAAAAAAAAGTTTAGCGGGATATTTTCCTGATTTGATTTTTTAAAATCAATTTTAAGATTTTCTGAGTTAAGAAATTATTTTCTTAAGGTAATAAGAATTTTTTTCATAAGTTGAAAAATGAGTTTTTAGGGGGGATATGTACAATAGAGTACTCCTCCGAACTCACTGATTCTAGTCTCATAGATCTCATTTTCAATTCATTTATTTTTTAATTTTAAAGTTTAGATCAACATTGAACAATAATTTTGTCCAGTAACACATAATTTAATCTATTTTCGGATTGTTTTTGCATAACTAACAACTTATACACTGTTGATGTCTTTGTTTCTCTGAACAGATATGCAGCGGAGTTCATTAAAAGGGTTGTCAGTGATGTAGCTTGTAAATTGGAAAACAAAACCTTTCACGTAGCCAAGCACCCTGTAGGTATTTTTTTCCAAGGAAATGATAAGAACTCATTACGTTGTTCCATCAGATCCATTGTGTCTTGATAATGGAAGACACTATGATCAACCATTTGCTCCTTCAGTAAACAATGATGTGATTATGAATGATGTGCAGAACATGGTTAGAGGGAGGACAGAGCCCGTGGAGGAGCAAGATGTGGAGAATAGTTTTTAATATTATTATTATTATTATTATTATTATTATTATTATTATTATTATAACTATTAAAAGACATTGTCATCCACAACCATTTTATCTTGAATTACAATAGTAATTCATTTTTTTTTATCTTTTTATAGGCTTTTGTGGTAAAAAAACTAAAAAGCAATTAAAAATATTATTACAAAAATAATCGCTATCAACGTAAAAAATAAACTTTACATTTCCAGGCAGCTTCTTCAAAGTTTCAGCACGGGATGGTCTATTAACACCACACCACATCCACGCAGAAATGAAGAATGCAGCAGTGAAGAATGCAGCAGAGAAGAAGATTGCATTCCATGCAATCCATGCATCACAAATGAAGAATGTAATCCCAATAAGGAAAGCAATCCATGCAATAAAGAAGTGAAATCTCAAGGCTATCAGCATCCATTATGCAAAGATGAAAACAGGAAACAGAATCAAAGGGAACAATCACAGCAACTAGATACTGGATCCCAAGTTTCATGCTACAACATTGAAGAAGCAACGGTAACATCAACCCAGAATGGCAACAGAAACAATTAAGGGAACAAATATCATTTGTTCCTCTATTGTAGCCCTTGATGTTCAATTCTCCATGTATTTAAATAGTAGCAGTACACTCAAGAAATGTATCCTCTGGTTTTTTACAATATAGCAGCAATAAAGTCTCTTAATTCTCATTCAAAGAAATTGTGTCCACGATCTTCAAACTCTTTCTGCTCTAAGTTTCTTATTTTTCTCTTGGTATCAGAGCCTTTCTTCATGGTCATAACTAAGATCCAGTTCAAAACAAAAAAAAAAAAAACACAGACATGACTTCCCTCTCACTCAACGTAGGGAATTTTGTCACACTCAAGCTCAGTCCCACAAATTACCCACTCTGGCGTGAACAAGCCATGGGTCTTGCAGAAAGCCAAGAACTACTTGGCCATCTCACCAATGAGGACCCAGCCCCACCCAAATATTCCACACCAAATCCCTCAAATACAGAAAATTCAGCACCCAGTATGAATGAAGCATACATCACATGGAGAAAACAGGATCGTCTCCTTCGAGGGTGGTTAATTGGAACACTCTTTGAGGAATCACTTGGACTTGTTGTGGGATTAGATACAACACATGCTTTATGGGATGCACTCAAAAATGCATATGCTGAGGACTCTCTTGAACGAGAATTCACACTTAGACAACAGGTGACATACCTTCAAAAAGATGACAACAAGACAATTGGAGAACACATTCAAATGTTTAAGAGCCTATGTGACAACCTAGCTGCCATTGGGAAATCAATCCCAGATAAAGAAAAAGTGTTCTGCCTCCTTACCAGCCTTGGTCCTCAATATGAAACTTTCACCACTACCATGCTTAAACCACCAAGACCCTCATACTCTGAACTCATATCACAACTTCAAAACCTTGATCAAAGACGAAATTGGTTCTCAAATCACACCAATTTACACACTTCTCAAATAGCCTTCTATGGGCAGCACCAACAAAAGTATCAGAAAACAGGATACCAAGGCAAACCAAGTTTTATCTCAACAGGGAGAGGGTTCCAGGCACAGCAGTCAAAAAATCACAACCATGGATATCTATCCAAAGCTGATCCTAATTCTCAACACAGACGACCTCCACCACCAGGAGAACGACGCATGACTGCTACAGAGAGGGATCTCTATCGTGAAGAGAAATGTCAATACTGTGGGACAATGGGACACATTGCAAAAATATGTTGGTGGATTCCAAAAAAATCAACAACTCCACGCAGCAGCATCCCACAAGCTCTAGCAGCCCTCACCTTGGACAACACTGTCACTGAAATAGAATGGACCTCTGACACAGGCGCCTCAAACCACATGACAGGTGAGCAAGGTATGTTAACCAACATTCAAGAATACACAGGATCTGACTCAGTTTTAATTGGTGATGGATCCTCTCTACCAATCATTGGTATTGGGGATTCCAGCATCAAACAACACATGCCATGGTCACACGATCTTAGAAAGGGATAGTCAAATCTAATCCCAAATATGCTCTGACTAGTGATCTGTTCTCGGCTAACATTCCTCGTGAGCCTCGTAACATACGCATTGCTCTTGCTCATCCTGGCTGGAGGGCAGCAATGGTTGAAGAACTTGAAGCTCTACACAAAAACAAAACCTAGAAATTAGTTCCATGAACCTTGGACATGCATGTAATTGGATCCAAATGGGTACTGAAATCGAAACTCAAAACTGATGGATCATTAGATCGTCTCAAGGCACAGGTTGTAGCAAAAGGGTATCATCAAGTGGATGGCCAAGATTATACTGAAACTTTCTCCCCAGTCATTAAACCTGGGACCATTCGTCTGGTCATCACCATTGCTCTCGTTAAAAAATGGGAGCTGCGTCAACTAGATGTAAAAAATGCCTTCCTTCATGGTTTAATTTCTGAAGAAATATATATGGAACAACCTCCAGGCATGGCTGATCCAAATTATCCTCATCACGTGTGCAAGCTTCAAAGAGCACTCTATGGCCTCAAACAAGCACCTCGTGCTTGGTTTGATAGATTTAGCACTATTCTTCTAACATATGGTTTTTTTTGCAGCTTGGCAGATCCATCTTTGTTTATCTTCCACTCACAACTCGGAACACTTGTTCTACTCCTCTATGTCGATGATATACTTCTCATAGGGTCATCATCCACACTTGTTTCATCATTCATCCAACTCTTAAGTTCTGAATTCTCTATGAAAGACTTGGGGCAGCTTCATCACTTCCTCGGCATTGAAGTTACAAATACCATTGATGGACTTCATCTCTCTCAATCACATTATGCTCTTACTATACTTGAAAAAGCTCAAATGGTTGATTGCAAACCCATGAATACTCCACTTGAAACAAAATTGCAGGTCTCACCCGAGTCTGAGCTTCTTGATGATCCCTCCTACTTTCACGGACTTGTGGGTGCTTTACAATATTTAACCCTCACCAGACCAGACCTCTCCTACAGTGTGAATTACGCATCTCAATTCATGCATGCTCCCACTGCTGCTCACTTAAAATTAGTTCACAGAATCCTCAGATATGTCAAAGGCACAATAACCACGGGTTTGCATTTTACATCTCACACCACACTTGATCTTTGTGCTTTTTCTGATGCAGATTGGGCAGGTTGTCCCACCACCAGGAGATCAACAACAGGCTACTGTACATTTCTTGGAAAAAATCTAGTTTCCTGGTGTGCAAAAAAACAACATACCATCTCTCGATCGAGCACCGAAGCGGAGTATCGAGCTATGGCCAACACAGCTGCAGAACTCACATGGCTGTCATTCCTCCTTGCAGACCTTCGCATCCCACTAGCATCACCCCCTCTACTATACTGTGACAATTTGAGTGCCCTGCACATGACTATCAACCCTCTGTTCCATGCTCGCAGTAAACACATAGAGTTGTGTGACGCCCCCAGCTCCTTGCCAGTTACCTAACTGGCGTGACCAGGTTCGCCACACTATTGGGACTAAGTCCCCTGTTTCCTCCATCATAAACAACAAAATACATAGATAACTACATTGTTGAAAACATACGGAATAATTTACATCATCCTTAGAACAATTCTATAATTTACAAAATACTCAAATGCCTAGATATTTAATTTACAAATTTGGCTCGTACCCCTTTTTTTTTTTCCACAAAAGATATTCCTATTTTTATCAGTGACACATGAGCCTCTTTTAGCGAGAACCGGTAGCATCCTCAAACAGCTTAACCTTACCCTTGCCTGAAATAAAAAAAATACAATAAATGTAATGAGCCAAAGCTCGATAAGTAGGGTGATGCACATGATATGCAATGCTATTGTGTTTCCCACATTTTCATCTATTTTTAATCCGGGTACCCTAGGCATATGCAAGTCCGTGCAAACTATCACTCGGTGATCATGTTATCACCTACTGCTCTATTACTTTCTCTCAGTGATCTCAATATCACTTACTGCTCGCAACGGCATTATCCCTCGTTGTAGCACACGGTTAGCGGAATTATCCCTCGCTTAACGGTGTTAGTAAATAGAGCTCGCACTATGGATTTCTTGCTATTACCCATTCCACTCAATTCGGTTATCAAACCGTGTCAATTCAAGACTCAATGATTTCTCTCAAATTAATTTCTCCCAATGCACGCGATGCACGTGATGACATGTTTAATCACATTCAAACAAACTAGGGTACCAATCCTTATTTCTCAACCATACTCACGGTCCAACTCACACTCGGGATTCACCCATCGTTCACATACCAATCATGGTACTCATAGCGGGAACACAACCTCCGCTCATTAATATTGCTCATTAATTCCATTACTATTAAGATCTAATTATTTCCATTATTAAAAGAATAAATTTATTTATTTATTTATTATTATTTATTTATTTATTTATTTTGTCCAAGCTCATTTCTTTTAATCTTAGCCCATCTATTTTTAAAACCAAGCTTTTTATTGTAGTCCAAGTCCATTTAAATTGTTCTAGGCCCATTAGCTTGATCCAAGTTTATTAAATTTATCTTAGTTCAAACTCATTTATTTTAATCCAAGCCCACAAGCCCATATGTCTTAGGTTAAATCCATGGGTTTATTTCATGCCCACATTCATCTAAATCTAAGCCCACTTAATTTTACATATTTTTATATATATATATATATTTTTTTTTTTCCAACAATAGTATGCCTACATATCCCATACCCATTTGGCCATAATTCCTTACATATATATCTAAAAATTACGAAATTAAGGAGAGATAGTAGACATATAGATAAACAACTTTCCTTCTTTGTATTTTTCCTAAAAATCACTCTAAGATCTCGAAATAACTCATACACAATTTCGGATGGAAAATATTTTTTTCCACCAGGTATCTATTTGAGCAACCCACGCTATATCAGTCATAACTCCATGTATATTTTTATAAAAATCAATACATTTAACAGGGATATAGTAGACATATATATCCACAACTTTCATTCTTTTCATTTTTCCTAAAACTCACTCCAAGGTCCCTAAATAATTCATGCACCATTTCGGACAGAAAATATTTTTCCCAACAGGTATCTATTTGAGCAACCCACACCATATCAGCCATAACTCCATGTATATTTTTCTACAAATCACGAAATGTAACAGGGGTGTAGTATACATATATATACACAACTTTCATGCTTTGCATTTTTCCTAAAACTCACTCCAAGACCCCGAAATAATTCACCCCAATTTCAGGTTTTCCATCCCTAAAAGAAATTCAGACCAAGCACACTTTTCATCATACATGTTTAACCATCCATCATCAAACATCAAGAGTAAAAATAATTACAAAACCATCATAATCACATTGACATTAATGAAACAACTCATAAAAATGGAAAGCATAAACAAACAAAAATGAAATGAAACCTACTTACCTTAGATTAAGTTTCCTAAAGTCTTTTTAGCTTTTTCCTTGCTTTTCCCTTCTTCTTCTTCCCTTTTCCCCTTCTCTTTCACTCTTTTTTTTTTTTTTTGTAAAATTTCGGGATACAAAACCTCCCTCTCCCCCATGTTTGCTTTACTTAAACATCTTTTCCATTTAATGCTTATGCCATGTGTCAATGAGTTATGGTGAAATGCAAAGTTAAATTAGGCTTAAATTTTTATGGATTTCAAGGCAATTTATTTAGTTAGTTTCTATGAATTTTATTATTATTTTTTTTTTTGGCTATCATCATTTTATATACTATAATTTATACTTATTACATATACAAAGGATTTACTAATTAACTCTCCTAAAATTATTTTTCCTAAATATTTACGTACATTAATTAATCCCAGCAATCACGTACATAAATGCCAATTACGTACATACCATATATTCTAGTATATATTTTTACCCAGGGTTACTGATTATCACGTACGTATTCTATATACTATATACATACGTACAAATATAATTATCCCGATCAGTACACTTATACGGTTACAAATTTTATGCTAGTTACATTTCTCCCCTCCTTAAAAGAAATTTCATCCTCGAAATTGACCTATTCGAATAATATCGGGTATTTTTCTCTCATCTCATCCTCCAGCTCCCAAGTCATTTCTTCGCGACCGTGATTCTCCCACATAACCTTAACTAGCCTAATTTCCTTGTGCTTTAACTGTTTGACTTGACTATCCAAAATCTGGACTGGTCTTTCTTCATATGTCAAGTTAGGAGTGAGGTTTGGTATGTCTGTCTCCACAATTTGGCTAGGCTCTCCAATGCACTTCCTTAGCATAGATACATGAAACACATTCTGCACACCCGCTAAGGATGATGGTAGCAACAGGCGATATGCCTTATCGCCTACTCGATCCAGTATCTCGAATGGCCCAATGTATCGGGGACTCAGCTTTCCTTTCTTTCCGAATCGCAGCACACCTTTCATCGGTGAAACCCTTAGGAACACATAGTCACCGATTTCAAATTCTAGATCCCTTCGTCTCCTGTCGGCGTAGCTTTTCTGTCTGCTTTGAGCCGTTTTTAATCGTTGACGGATTTTATCCACTGCTTCAGCTGTTTGTTGCACCAACTCTGGTCCCAGCAACTTTCTTTCTCCTACTTCATCCCAATGAACGGGAGATCTACATCGACGTCCATACAAAGCTTCATACGGAGCCATTCCGATTGAAGCTTGGTAGCTATTGTTATACGCGAATTCAGCTAAGCGTACATATTTCTCCCATTTTCCGGACCAATCTAGAACACATGCTCGCAACTTTGTCTTCTAAAATCTGAATTACTCGCTCGGATTGCCCGTCGCTTGCGGATGATAAGTCGTGGCTGAAGTTTAGCTTCGTGCCCAAGGCTTTATGCAAACTCTTCCAAAATACAGAAGTGAACCTTGGATCTCGATCAGATACAATTGAGATTGGAATCCCATGTAATCTTACAATTTCATCAATGTACAACTGGGCAAGCCGGTTCGGATTATAGGTGGTCTTAATCGGAAGAAAATGGGCTGACTTGGTTAACCTATCCACAATCACCCAAATAGCATCGGACCCCTTCTCCGACCTTGGCAATCCCATGGCAACATCCATAGTTACATGCTCCCATTTCCATTCTGGAATTGCTAGTGGTTTTAACGTTCCCGAAGGTCTTTGGTGCTCGCTTTCACTTGCCGACAAATCGACATCTTGCTACATGATTTGCCACGTCTTTCTTCATTCCAGGCCACCAATAACATTTTCGTAAATCCCGATACATTTTTGTGCTTCCTGGGTGTATCGAGTATGGAGTTGCATGTGCTTCCCTTAATATCTCTTCCTTCAAGTCCTTTACCGAGTGAACACACAACCTTCCCTTAAATTGGATTACGCCTTTTTCATCCATCGTAAAATTAGACTCTTTCCCAGCCTCTATACTTTGTTTTATTTCTGTCAGCTTTACATCATTCTGTTGCTCCATCTTGATTCTCTCCTGCAAAGTCGGCTGGACTATCAAAGCTGATATAATATTCTTGTGGCCCACAGGAATCACTTCCAGTTCCAACCTTTGAAGGTCCCTCGCTATCGGCTGTTGAATTAATCGCATCGGTGCCATCGATTTTCTACTTAAAGCATCGGCAACAACGTTGGCTTTTCCCGGGTGGTAGTTGATTATACAGTCATAGTCCTTTACTAGCTCTGTGGTAGTTGATTATACAGTCATAGTCCTTTACTAGCTCTAACCACCTTCTTTGCCTCATATTCAGCTCCTTTTGTGTGAAGATATATCGTAAGCTTTTGTGATCCGTATATATCTCACACTTTTCTCCGTATAAGTGATGTCTCCATATTTTTAAGGCAAATACTACCGCCGCTAATTCCAGCATCATGTGTTGGATAATTCCGTTCAGTATTCTTTTCAAACCTGCTGCGATGCATAGGCTATTACTCTTCCATTCTGCATTAACACCGCTCCTAGCCCATTTTTTAGAAGCATCGCTATATACCACGAAGTTTCCACTTTCAGACGGAATGGTTAGCACTGGGGCGGTGACTAGTCTTTGCTTTAATTCCTGAAAACTCTTCTCACAAGCATCCGTCCACTGAAACTTGGCATTCTTTTTCATCAAGTTAGTAAGAGGCCTGGCTATCTTGGAGAAGCCCTCCACAAATCTTCGGTAGTAACCAGCTAGCCCTAAGAAACTTCGTACCTCTGTCATGTTCTTTAGGGTAGGCCAGTTTTGGATAGCCTCTACTTTTCTCGGATCTACTGCTATACCCTCTTTTGTCACCACATGACCAAGAAAAGCAACTTGCTTTAGCCAAAATTCGCATTTCTTGAATTTGGCGTACAATTTCTGCTCCTTTAATAGCTGTAAGGTAGCTCTTAAATGTTCCTTATGCTCCTCATGACTTCGAGAATAAACCAGAATATCATCGATGAATACAATGATAAATTTATCCAAAAATCCTTTAAAGACTCGATTCATCAAGTCCATAAAGGCGGCTAGAGCATTAGTCAATCCAAACGGCATTACTAGGAATTCGTAGTGGTCGTATCTCGTTCTGAAAGCTGTCTTCTTCACATCCTCCGATCTTACTCTCAGCTGGTGATATCCTGATTGTAGATCTATCTTGGAGAACACCATTGCACCTTGCAATTGGTCGAATAAGTCATCAATTCGGGGCAACGGATACCTATTTTTAATTGTCACCCGATTCAACTCTCGATAGTCAATGCATAACCGCAAACTATCATCCTTCTTCTTCACAAACAGTACTGGAGCTCCCCATGGTGAGGAACTAGGGCGTATGAATCCCTTATCCAGTAAATCTTGTAGTTGCATCTTTAACTCCTTCAACTCCACCGGGGCCATCCTGTAGGGAGTCTTAGAAATTGGAGTCGTGCCCGACTCTAATTCAATCTCAAATTCCACCTCTCTCTCCGGTGGCAACGTAGTCAAACTTTCTGGGAACACATCTAAATACTCCTGTACAACCTCTATATCTTTCGATTTTGACTCTTGCTCTACCTGACTATCCAGCACATGTGCTAGGTACCCTGTACACCCTTTTCTTAGCATCTTTCGAGCTTTTACAGCTGAGATGATCGGTATTGGTTGAAACTTCATATCAGCCTTAAATTCTAACTGCTCACCTCCAAGTAGCTTAAAAACTACTCTCTTACCCCGACAATCGATATGGGCACCGTACTTCGATAACCAATCCATTCCTAGAATCAAGTCAAAATCTTGAAGGTCCAGTACTATCAAATCTGCCTCCAAACTCCTATCCTCAATCTGTATTGGACACTGTTTTACTAGGCTTGTCGACTCCATATACTCTCCAGAAGGGACTACTATAAGATATCCTACTGCCAATGTTTCGGGTTTAATACCTAGGCTTTCTACCAATGTTTTTGATATGAATGAATGAGTAGCACCAGAATCAATCAAAACATAAGTAACCAAGCCAAGGAGTGAGACATTACCACAAATCACTGTCGAGTCCTTCAGTCGCCTTCCTCTTGAGTCATCGTATACACTCAGGGCGAGTACTCTTCCCTGGGTCCCTCGTTTCTATACTTGGGGACAGTTAGAGGCTATGTGCCCTTGCTTGTGACAGATATAGCAAGTTCTCAAATCCGGTGGACACTCCCCAGTGTGAAACCTCCCACATTTATTGCACCGAGGGTGGTTACCCAACATTGGTCTTGGTTGACTACCTGGTAGTAACCTTAGGGTATATGGTGTTGGTCTGACAGCTCGTGCACTTCTTGGACCACCGCTTCGGTTGAAGTTTCTTGGCAAGGCTCGTCTTAATGGCCCAGAGGAAGAAGTTCCAGATTTAAATGTTTGCCTTTTCTATTGTATCTCCCTTGAAATCTCTTTCTGATCCTCGTCTGCTAGCAGTGCTTTGTCTACCATTTCCGGAAAAGTATTAGCAGCAGACATCCGTACCATACTCCGGACTCTCGGGTTCAGTCCTGTTAAAAACCGATTCTTTTTCAAGTTTTCATCCTCGGCAATGAATGGAACAAATCGACACCCTTGTTCAAATCTTCGTACATATTCTCCTACCGACATTCCATTTTGCTTCAATTCTAGAAAGTCTTGAATCTTCCTAGCCTTTACATCAGCAGTGAAATACTTGTTGTAAAACATTTCCTTAAGCTTCACCCAGGTTAAAGTGGGTACATCAACTGTTACTCGTGCACTTTCCCACCAGGTGCGGGCATCTGTGGTTAGCATGAAGATAGCACACGACACTCTTTCATTATCATTGAAGTGTAGATACTCAAATATTGCCTCCAAGGATTTAATCCACTCTTCCGCTTTCATCGGGTTATCACCTCCAGAGAATTCTTGAGGATTCATTTTGCAGAATCTCTCCACGGCATCATTCCTATGCTGAGGCGACGGAGGTGGAGGTTGTTGTCGCATAGCCAGAAGTTGTTCCATCTGTTCCGTATGAGTTTGTTGTTGTTGTTGCATTGCCTGTTGTTGTTGCTGCAGTATGTCCAGCATACGATTCAACGCATCTTGTTGGTTTACGTTGTTATCATTGGAGGTTCCTTCTCCTCCTTCTCGCACCGGGTTCCTTCTTAGCGGCATGTTTTAGCTTAGATTATATGTCATGTTATATCTAGGTTAGTTATGATATCGATAACCTTTCAGATCATATGCAATATATAACAAAAGTCATTCAGATATATATACACGAAAATTTATATATTTTTTCATATATACATATTAAACATTTTATACAAAATCGGCTTTTATAAGCACATCAACTCCTAAGGGTTTTCGTACTCATAATTATAACCAAAAAAGGGTATTCCTATTCATATCAAAAAGGGTACTGAGGCTACTACATCGTACTATTTCTTAGTAGTGCGGCTCATAGATCAGAATATGTATCGGACGCTGCCGTGGAAAGGCGCCCTCTACCCTCCACCAATCAATAGCATCAACCGATGCAATACGTCCGATCTCACTAGCAATCTCCACAGGTAGACCCCAATTATACATCATCCTATTGAGGGTCCGTCTAATCTGGGTTGATAAGAAGGCTCGGATTATATTCCGATAACAATTTTGGTTGATTTGACCCTCCCATACCTCATCCAACAACTGCTGATCCATGGGTAGGAGAGTCCTGCGTAAAGTCATCCGCATATAATCATGGTTGCGGTACTGAGTAAAACTGGCATCGGCAAATACTATCTGCTGAATCAAATCATGTACTCTAGTCACGTGAGTAACTATGTCCTGATCCGGTGTCATAGTAAGGTTATTTAGTTCCACCCAATTAGCAGCTAGAGTGACCCTCCGCCTACGGTCCTAGCAACTCGGGGTACGCTGTCGTATACACGGCATCTACAACGCGAATATTTATAATCGTCATTATTTTACGGTGTATAATTGTGTAACAACACAAAACATATACAACAATCATATACAATTATTGAACCAAACAGGAAATAAATCAGAAATTTATTTATTTATTTACCGTCGAAGAGTGTACTGGTTCTCGGGCTCATGTGACACTTAGGACTCTACCCAACTTACTAAACCTAAGCTCTGATACCACTAAATGTGACGCCCCCAGCTCCCTTGCCAGTTACCTAACTGGCGTGACCAGGTTCGCCACACTGTTGGGACTAAGTCCCCTGTTTCCTCCATCATAAACAACAAAATACATAGATAACTACATTGTTGAAAACATACGGAATAATTTACATCATCCTTAGAACAATTCTATAATTTACAAAATACTCAAATGCCTAGATATTTAATTTACAAATTTGGCTCATACCCCCTTTTTTTTTCCACAAAAGATATTCCTATTTTTATCAGTGACACATGAGCCTCTTTTAGCGAGAACCGGTAGCATCCTCAAACAGCTTAACCTTACCCTTGCCTGAAATAAAAAAAAATACAATAACAGAATGAGTCAAAGCTCAGTAAGTAGGGTGATGCACATGATATGCAATGCTATTGTGTTTCCCACATTTTCATCTATTTTTAATCCGGGTACTCTAGGTATATGCAAGTCCGTGCGAACTATCACTCGGTGATCATGTTATCACCTCATCGCTCTATTACTTTCTCTCGTTGATCTCAATATCACTTACTGCTCGCAACGGCATTATCCCTCGTTGTAGCACACGGTTAGCGGAATTATCCCTCGCTTAACGGTGTTAGTAAATAGAGCTCGCACTATGGATTTCTTGCTATTACCCATTCCACTCAATTCGGTTATCAAACCGTGTCAATTCAAGACTCAATGATTTCTCTCAAATTAATTTCTCCCAATGCACGTGATGCACGTGATGACATGTTTAATCACATTCAAACAAACTCGGGTACCAATCCTTATTTCTCAACCATACTCACGGTCCAACTCACACTCGGGATTCACCCATCGTTCACATACCAATCATGGTACTCATAGCGGGAACACAACCTCTGCTCATTAATATTGCTCATTAATTCCATTACTATTAAGATCTAATTATTTCCATTATTAAAAGAATAAATTTATTTATTTATTTATTATTATTTATTTATTTATTTATTTTGTCCAAGCTCATTTCTTTTAATCTTAGCCCATCTATTTTTAAAACCAAGCTTTTTATTGTAGTCCAAGTCCATTTAAATTGTTCTAGGCCCATTAGCTTGATCCAAGTTTATTAACTTTATCTTAGTTCAAACTCATTTATTTTAATCCAAGCCCACAAGCCCATATGTCTTAGGTTAAATCCATGGGTTTATTTCATGCCCACATTCATCTAAATCTAAGCCCACTTAATTTTACATATTTATATATATATATATATATATATATATATATATATATATATATATATATATATATATATATATATATATATATATATTTTTTTTCCAACAATAGTATGCCTACATATCCCATACCCATTTGGCCATAATTCCTTACATATATATCTAACAATTACGAAATTTTAAGGAGAGATAGTAGACATATAGATAAACAACTTTCCTTCTTTGTATTTTTCCTAAAAATCACTCTAAGATCTCGAAATAACTCATACACAATTTCGGATGGAAAATATTTTTTTCCACCAGGTATCTATTTGAGCAACCCACGCTATATCAGTCATAACTCCATGTATATTTTTATAAAAATCAATAAATTTAACAGGGATATAGTAGACATATATATCCACAACTTTCATTCTTTTTATTTTTCCTAAAACTCACTCCAAGGTCCCTAAATAATTCATGCACCATTTCGGACAGAAAATATTTTTTCCAACAGGTATCTATTTGAGCAACCCACACCATATCAGCCATAACTCCATGTATATTTTTCTAAAAATCACGAAATTTAACAGGGGTGTAGTATACATATATATACACAACTTTCATGCTTTGCATCTTTCCTAAAACTCACTCCAAGACCCGTAAATAATTCACCCCAATTTCGGGTTTTCCATCCCTAAAAGAAATTCAGACCAAGCACACTTTTCATCATACATGTTTAACCATCCATCATCAAACATCAAGAGTAAAAATAATTACAAAACCATCATAATCACATTGACATTAATGAAACAACTCATAAAAATGGAAAGCATAAACAAACAAAAATGAAATGAAACCTACTTACCTTAGATTAAGTTTCCTAAAGTCTTTTTAGCTTTCCCCTTGCTTTCCCCTTGCTTTCCCCTTCTTCTTCTTCCCTTTTCCCCTTCTCTTTCACTCTCTTTTTTTTTTTTTGTAAAATTTCGGGATACATAAAAAAAAAAGCCTCCCTCTCCCCCATGTTTGCTTTACTTAAACATCTTTTCCATTTAATGCTTATGCCATGTGTCAATGAGTTATGGTGAAATGCAAAGTTAAATTAGGCTTAAATTTTTATGGATTTCAAGGCAATTTATTTAGTTAGTTTCTATGAATAATAATAATAATAATAATAATAATAATAATAATAATAATTAAGAAATCAATGGAGCGTGTGGATCACGAGCACACCGAATTTCAATAATTAAGAAATAAATCAATGGAGCGTGTGGATTTCCTAGATGGTCACAACTTAAGAAAAGCTGTATCTTATATCCGCTCATGCTCACTGGTTCTGGTTGGGCTCCGGCACCAGAAAAGAAAGAGAAAAAAAACGACGACTCTTAATTATTTTATTAATTAAATAATTTTTTTATTGTATAAACTAAAGAGAGAGAGGATTTCCCCTATAACTATGATTAAAAATAATTATGATAATTAAATACAAGTATATCGGCTTTTGTAGATTATAAAGCCGACAAAATGGGAGCGGTGTCGGCAACGCTCAAGTCGATGTGGTTAATGAAAGCATGGAAATGGTGTGAAAAACATGGGTCACCTTCAGCTTAATTTGAAAAAGAAATTGCTCCCTCCAATCACGTCGTGACATCTAATTATTTTCATAGGATTCTCTTATATTTTGATTTTCTTAATTGGAAGCCATTTGTCTGTTTTCCCTTTATTTCTTTTTTCGTCTTCTTTATTCTCTTTTTATCTGCTTGTCCTTAGATTTTCTTACACGCTGTTTATGTTTTGGTACTCCAATCATAATTTATATTTTTATCCTTTTGACATCCAAAATAAATAAATAATATATTTATTTATTTATCGTTAATAATACAGATGAAAAGGGACAAAAGTGAGAGAAGACACTTTGAAAAAAGAATGATAAAAGAATTACAAGACCTGGAATTGTTGAATTACAATCATGATTTTTAACGTGAGAACCCTCAGGTGAATTGATCGTTGAGAATAAATATCATTTTATTTTATTATAATTTTTTTAGGCAGAGACCCACGTGTCCAAATGACAGAGATCAAGAAATGAAGAATGTAGTGAAGAATGCAGAAATGAAGAATGCAGCAGTGAAGAATGCAGCAGAGAAGAAGATTGCATTCCATGCAATCCATGCATCACAAATGAAGAATGTAATCCCAATAAGGAAAGCAATCCATGCAATAAAGAAGTGAAATCTCAAGGCTATCAGCATCCATTATGCAAAGATGAAAACAGGAAACAGAATCAAAGGGAACAATCACAGCAACTAGATACTGGATCCCAAGTTTCATGCTACAACATTGAAGAAGCAACGGTAACATCAACCCAGAATGGCAACAGAAACAATTAAGGGAACAAATATCATTTGTTCCTCTATTGTAGCCCTTGATGTTCAATTCTCCATGTATTTAAATAGTAGCAGTACACTCAAGAAATGTATCCTCTGGTTTTTTACAATATAGCAGCAATAAAGTCTCTTAATTCTCATTCAAAGAAATTGTGTCCACGATCTTCAAACTCTTTCTGCATTAAGTTTCTTATTTTTCTCTTGGTCCACACGTTAACTTCCCCAAATAAAAATAATCGCTATCAACGTAAAAATTTAAGAGTGTTTTTTTTTTTTTCATCGAACACTCATGCCATCAAATAAAATAACTGTAAGAAAAACTACAAACAAAAGTAAGGTTTTTGGTTACTGGTGGACGAATTAACCTAGTAAAAAGCAAAATTAAATTAAATTATTTATTGATTGATTTTTAAAGAATTAAAATAAAAATGGTATTTTAAATATTTTTGCGGATTTCCTAGATGGTCACAACTTAAGAAAAGCTGTATCTTATATCTGCTCATGCTCACTGGTTCTGGTTGGGCTCTCACCAAAAAAGAAAGAGAAAAAAAACGACGACTCTTAATTATTTTATTAATTAAATAATTTTTTTATTGTTTAAACTAAAGAGAAAGAGGATTTCCCCTATAATTATGATTAAAAATAATTATGATAATTAAATACAAGTATATCGGCTTTTGTAGATTATAAAGCCGACAAAAGGGAGCGGTGTCGGCAACGCTCAAGTCGATGTGGTTAATGAAAGCATGGAAATGGTGTGAAAAAGATGGGTCACCTTCAGCTTAATTTGAAAAAGAAATTGCTCCCTCCAATCACGTCGTGACATCTAATTATTTTCATAGGATTCTTTTATATTTTGACCCACATCTTTTTCTTAATTAGAAGCCATTTGTCTGTTTTCCCTTTATTTCTTTTTTCGTCTTCTTTATTCTCCTTTTATCTGCTTGTCCTTAGATTTTCTTACACGCTGTTTATGTTTTGGTAGTCCAATCATAATTTATATTTTTATCCTTTTGACATCCAAAATAAATAAATAATATATTTATTTATCGTTAATAATACAGATGAAAAGGGAAAAAAGAGAGAGAAGACACTTTGAAAAAAGAATGATAATAGAATTACAAGACCTGGAATTGTTGAATTACAATCATGATTTTAACGTGAGAACCCTCAGGTGAATTGATCGTTGAGAATAAATATCATTTTATTTTATTATAATGTTTTTAGTCAGAGACCCACGTGTCCAAATGATAGAGATCAATTTATCATTTTATTTTTCTTTTATTTTTCAATGGTCACACAATAAAGCTCCAATAAAAGTTTTTGTTTTGTACTTTTTTTTTATCTGTAACGATTCTTTGAATCTTTAAAGAAATCCATGATAAATAAATTAATTTGTTGGAAAGTGTCGTTTCTGTCTGCAGAGAATAGAGTGAGGACATGGTGGGTAGGGTCTTATGTCTCCATGATCTAAGCCTTTTCTTTCTGCTTTGGCCTCTGTGGTCAAAAGACTGAAATAGCTCGCTCTCTTTCTTCGGGAAAGAATCTTTACTTTCGAAATTTGGGCAGAGATTGTTCTCTTTGTTTGAAAGGGTGATTAATTGGTAAGGAAATAAATTGCATGTTTAATTATAATCACAACAAATTACCTCAAATTATTTCTTTCTTAATATTTTCTAATTATTTTAATACTAAAAATAAAAATTTAAAAATATTATTAACAAAATAATCACTATCAAATAAGCTTTACATTTTCCACGCAGCTTCTTCAAAGTTTCATCACGGGATGGTCCACACGTTAAGTTCCTGCATCTTATAATGCGTCATTTGTCAACCAAGAATCATGATATTACTGTGGCAAGTGGAAAATCGATTCATAAAATGTTTTCCCCTGAAAAGTTATTTCCAATATATTTTCAAAATATATCAAAATATTTTTTTTTAATACTAAATAATAATTTGAAAACAAAAATAAAAACAAAATGTTTGACAATGCATTTTAAAAATGTTTTTGAAAACATTTGAATTTTTTTATTTCTAAATTAATTTTTTTTATGTTTTTAGATATTTTTATATATTGATATAAAAATATTTTAAAAAAATAAAAAAATTAAGATGATTTTTTTTATTATAGCCCCCAACAATATCTATATAATTTAATCAAGTTCCGATCATGGATCATGCCTCACCCGTATGATCCACCAGTTCAACTATGTTGCCAGAGTTTGTTATTGCTCCATAATTATAATTTATATTAAAACAATATTATATTATATAGTTAAGTTAATTTCCTGTCAAACATTACACTAATCTACATTACACTAATCTTTGCTACTGTAACATTCTCTTCCAAATCTCATCCCAACTTCCTTGACATTGATTTCCCGATTTCCCTCATCAAATGTCTTAAACCTTTGTGATTATCAGTGCTTCCTTCTCAAGTTGAATCGAATCACCTGGAGCTCAACATCTTGCAACACCCTCCTCATTTTTAAACCATTCATTCTTCTCTGTTCTGTGCTTTCTGTTCTTGTATTTTCCCCCCTGGAACACTGCTTCAGCAAACCAGCACTTGAAGCACAACTTGAATCCAGGTAAATTATATATACAACATCTTCTTCATTTTGTTCTTCACACATGTAGCTCTGGTTTGAATCTTTCAAGTAAAACACAAGTTGTAGAAATTCTAATGATAAACTTTGGAAACATTCCATGCCTTATGGAGTTCATGCTAATTGACCCCAAGTTAACCCTGGATTCACTGTTCTTTCTTTTTGGTTTCTTTGCTGATGTTTGTAACCTATTATTCTAGTTTCAACCTTTCCTTTTTCATTAATTTTTATTCAATATTTTGACCTTTTTTATGTAGGACAAAATGGTTAGAATAAATGATCTGTTTTGGAATGATGTTGAAGAGATGAATGACGGAATCATAAAGTGTAAGTTCTGTGGGCATTTATTTGCCAAGGATACTTCCATTTCGAGGATCAAATGGCATTTATCAGGAGAGACAGGGCATGGAGTTGGCATTTGTGGTCAGGTGCCTAAAGAGGTTCAAGAAGCAGCATTTCTAGCTATGTGTGGTGGCAACAAAACACATAAAAGCATACCAAGTTCAAGCAATGTTAATGATTATGCCATTCCCACCTATCCACAACAACAAGACAATGCAGGGGATGCTGGAAGGATGCAAGTGGGAGTTCAAGGCATGGAAAACACAGGTGAAGGATCTTTTCAGCATGTTGACAGACGTGTATCTCCTTCGAGACTCGGAGTTGATGCTCATGAGAATAGAGGAGAAGCAGCACAAGGAACAGATGTAGTGGCTCAACTTGCTGGTGGTACTTGGCATCGGATCTTTTCAGAGGAGCAGAAGCCGAATGAAATCAATTTAATGCTGGAAGAAGAGGATGAGGATCCTGGCGCAGGAGCTAGATCTTCTAGAATTCTTAAAGACAACACAAGTAAGACTAGAGGAGTTCTGTTTCCTACTAGCTCTAATAAGCCAGTGGGTCAAGCATTTGAAGAGAATAGGAAGGTGATATGGTCTTTGTTAATGGATGATGAAGTCTCAACAATTGGCATTTACGGGATGGGGGGAGTTGGTAAAACAACATTACTGCAACACATCCACAATGAGCTTCTACGAACACCAGATAATTGTGATCATATTTGGTGGGTGACTGTGTCTCAAGATTTCAGCATTAGTACATTGCAGAATCTTATTGCTGAACGTGTTGATCTAGATCTTTCAAGAGATGTTGATGACACTTTGTATTGTTTTTACAATACTAATGGTCCAAATTTTGGTGGTAATGACAGTGCACCAGCTGCAGATTACCGTGGCAATTATCCCTCAGCGCAAGATTACCATGCACATAAGAGTGTAGCACTGAACACGGTAATGCAGGCATCACACTCTGGTTTGCAGCAGCCACCGAATGCCTCTCCAGTTTGGTTAGCCGATTCTGGGGCAACAATCATATGACAGCAGATTTGAATAATCTTGCATCATCCACCACTTATCTTGCGAATGATACAGTGCAAACGGCAAATGGTGAAGGTTTGCTTGTATCGCATATTGGGAATACCATTATTCCCACATATACTTCCCCTATTCAGCTCAATTTGGTTCTACATGTTCCTAAATTGACTGAAAATTTAGTTTCTGTACATCGATTGTGTTTGGATAATAACTGCAGACTAATCTTTGATGCTTTCAATTTTTGGATTCAGGACAAGTTCACAGGGAGGATCATATACAAAGGGCAATGCAGTAATGGACTCTATCCCTTTTCCTTAGGTCATCATCGCACTCTCATTTCGCTCATCAACCTCGCTCTTTTCTTGGTCAGTTAGTTCTTTCGTCTACTTGACATCATTGTTTAGGTCATCCCACTAATAAAATTGCTGCGATGATGTTAGAAAAAGCCCAAATTAAATGTTCCATTGATTCAAATTCTTCTATGTGTCATAGTTGTCTACAGGGTAAGTTTTCCAAACTTCCCTTTCAATTGCGTGATCATAAATCTGTAATTCCATTTCATACTATTCACAGTGATATTTGGGGACCTTCTCCTTGTTTGTCTATAGATAGTTACCGATATTATGTGACCTTTATAGATGAATTTTCCCGTTATTGCTGGCTATTTCCACTGGTTCATAAAAGTGATTTTTATTCTGTATACATGAGATTCTATCACTATGTTCAAACTCAGTTTTCGCGTTCTATTAAAATTCTGCAAAGCGATGGGGGTGGTGAGTATGTTAGTAAACAACTCCAGTCATTTCTCATTTCTAAAGGTACTGTCCATCAAAATCCTGCCCTCATACGCCTGAACAAAATGGTCTTGCCGAATGCAAACATAGGTATTTAATTGAAACCACGATTACTATACTACAAAATGCCAAATTACCTGCGTCGTTTTGGACTCATGCTGTTCAAACATCAGTATATCTTATAAATAGAATGCCTTCCGTAATTCTATAGAATAAATCTCCTTATGAGATTTTATTTCAAACTATTCCTTCTGTGTCTCACTTGCGAATTTTTGGTTGTGCTTGCTTTCCCTTATTACGTCCATATCGACTTAATAAGTTACAACCTAAAACCACCATATGTGTCTTTTTAGGATATGCCTCACAATATAAAGGCTATCTTTGTTATGAACCAGTTGGCAAAAGAACATATATCTCTAGACATGTCATTTTTAATGAACATGTTTTTCCATATATTGATTTAACTACTATTTCTAAGGGCCCTACTTTGTCTTCTTCCCAGCCTTCACATGTGCCCTTTCTAGTTGTTAATCATGAAAATGTCGTTGTTTTTCCTTCTGCCATTCATTCCCCTGTTCATGCATCATCATCATCTTCCAAATCCATTCCTGTTTCACCTGCGTCATATTCCATTTCTGCTGTGCCTTTGCCAATATCATCCACCCCTGCTGGTCTTGTTTCCAATTCTGGAAATGCATCTGAGGTTGATAGTCCAGCAGTTGATTCATTTAATCCTAAGTGCATTTCAGTGATTCTTCATATTCCAGATATGAATCTGCATCCAATGCAGACACGGAGTAAGAGTGGGATTATTAAGAAGAAGACAGTGTGTCTTGCCACGTCTGCTGTCTCCCCGGCTGTTGATTTGAATGTGGTTGAGCCGTCCAGTTACAAAACAACATTAACTAGTCCTATCTGGTTGAAGACCATGAAGGATGAAATTGATGCTCTTCAGTCACAGCAGACATGGAAGCTTATGCCTCTGCTATCTGATAAAAATCTTGTGGGCTGCAAATGGATTTTTTAAATTAAGAGGCATGCTGATGGGACTATTACGAGGCACGGTTTGCTGCGCAGGGATTTAGTCAAGAGCCTGGACTGGATTATGGTGAGACCTTTAGTCCTGTAGTGAAGCCAACTATGGTGAGACTATTGGCACTAGCTGCTTTGGTTGGAGTTTGAGGCAACTGGATGTTAAAAATGCCTTTTTACATGGCATTCTTCATGAGGATGTGTTTATGTCACAACATCCTGGCTTTGTTGACCAATTGCAACCGCAGCTTGTGTGCAAATTACATAAGTCACTTTATGGTTTGAAGCAGGCGCCATGGGCGTGGAATGAGAGGTTCACTTCGTTTTTGCCATCACTAGGGTTTCATCACACTTATTCAGACTCGTCCCTGTTTGTCAAAAATCTGGATGCTGGGGTTATCATTTTGCTAGTATATGTTGACAACATTATAATCACGGGGAGTGATTCTAATGTCATTAATCAGGTGATTACTGCTCTTACTGCCAAGTTTCAGATCACAGACATGGGGGATCTTCATTTCTTCTTGGGTGTTCAGATTGTTCATACCACTGCTGGGCTGTTCCTCTCACAGTCGAACTATATATATGAGCTGCTTATTAAAACTGATATGCATTCTGCCAAACCGTGTGCCACTCCCTGTCTTCCATATCAACAGCAACTCAAGGATGATGGAGAACCGTTTGATAATCCCTCATTGTATCGTAGCATTGTAGGTGCTCTACAATACCTGACATTTACACGGCCTGACATTGCATTTGTTGTCCACCAGGTGTGTCAATTTATGCAGCGTCCTATGGTGGATCACTTTGTGGCAGTTAAACGCATATTGAGGTATCTTAAAGGTACTATTTCTGTTGGGATTACTTATCAGAAAGGGACTTTAGACCTCACAGCATTCAGTGATGCTGATTGGGCTGGCGATCCTAATGATCGTCGATCGACGACTGGTCTGGTTGTATTCATTGGATCAAACCCAATTGCTTGGAGCTCTAAGAAGCAACACACCGTGTCTAGATCATCCACGGAAGCTGAGTATAGGGCCTTGTCTACTGCCTCTGCAGAACTGGACTGGATAAAACAGTTGCTGCAATTCTTATGAGTTAATCTGCCTCAAACTCCTGTGCTATTTTGTGACAATTTATCTGTTATTGCCTTGTCCTTTAATCTAGTGCAGCATCAACACACGAAGCACATTGAAATTGATGTGCATTTCGTGCGTGAGAGGGTGTCCACCAATCAGCTGGAGGTCCAATTCGTTTCTTCACAGGAGCAGTTTGCTGACATCCTTACAAAAGGCCTTAGCTCTCCTTTATTTCTAAGCCATGTTCGCAATCTCAGGCTTGGTTTATGTAAGCCTGGGATTGAGGGGGGATGATAGCATATATAGTGGAATGCATACAGTGTAATACATGCATACACTCATAGCATAGAAATGACTATAAATACTGTAAACAGAGCATGCATTGCGTGTGTGAAAAACAGAATAACAAAATTTGTTCATCTCTCTCTCTCTCTCAAACAGAATTCTCTCTTCTCTTTCTTTAATCTCTGGATTTCCACAGGACCATTGTTTTTTAAAATGTAACAAAAAATGTTAAAAAAGTGAGTTTTTTTTTTAATAGTAATGTTAAAAAAATTATTTATAAAACATTTTTTTGTAGGTAATACTAATGTAAAGTAATATAATTTTACAAAATAAGATAAAAAAATTAAATACAACTGCACTCATTGGAACTCAAAATAATCACCATTAAGCATCTCTGAGCGAAAAAATCTCATTGACATCAAGTTTAATTTTTTTCTTTGTGGTTGAAATCGGTGTAAATCTTGATTTTCTCTCTCTGGAGTCAAAATATGACAACTTCCCTTTCTCTCCTCTCTAACACAGAGATTGATAAAAATATTCTTCACTCTTTACATTCTTTTTTATAATTAAAGAAATTAATCCATCTATGGCAAAAGCTAGAAGCAAAGTACAACACTTACATCTCATATTTATTTGTTTACATTTTCTCGCATTCATTCATATTGAACTGTCAAAATTTGACAATTTATGATGATCATTTTGAATCAATGATTGAGATATCAGAGGGTGGAATCAATGATGGATTTTCTCTCTTCTTTTTTTACCTTAAAATAAAAATTAAAGAAAGGAGTGAACAGTACTTAAAATACTACAGGTATTGGTTTAGATCTTTCTAATGAAGACAAGGAGCTGCCCAGAGCAGTTTTGATTTTAGATGATTTGTGGAAGACTTTTTTTCTCCACAAGCTGGGAATTCCTGTCCAAGCTAAGGGATAATAGCATCGGTTTGAACAAATATTGGCAATAAATGTAGAAAGATGCTGCAAGGGGCATATGGCATGGAAGAATAACATCCTTTCAATAAAGAAAAACCATCTTACATGAAAAGAGTCTGGCATTAACTATATATATCTCGTTAAAATAATATAAATTATATTTTAAGTTGTCATCTAATAATTTAATTTAAATTAATTTATTAACAAGTTATCATGTAATTAATTGATGTGTTGTCATGTGATTAACTGATGTAAAAGTAATGGGAAATACACATTGCCTTTGTTACTGCAAAGACTTTATAAAAGTAATTTGCAGGAAAGTGTCGTATCTCTGCAGAGAATAGAGTGAGCACATGGTGGCAGGGTCTTATGTCTCCATGATCTAAGCCTTTTCTTTCTGCTCTCGCCTTCGGAAAGAATCTTGCTTGGGCACTTTACTTTCGAAAATTGGGCCTTTTCAATTCACAACCTCCGACCACCATCCCAATTTGCTATAGACAGTAGTGCCTTTGTATGGCTTCCTCTGAGTCTCCGCTCTCATCCTCGTCTTCGTCCGATGAATGGAGCTATGATGTTTTTCTAAGTTTTAGAGGAGAAGACACTCGCAAAACAATTACAGATCATCTCTATTCTGCCTTAATCCAAGCCGGAATTCGTCCTTTTAAGGACGATAATGATCTCCCTAGAGGAGAAGAAATCTCCCCGCAACTTCTCAGGGCAATCGAAGGATCAAGGATTTCTGTAGTGGTATTCTCCAGAAACTATGCTTCCTCTAGATGGTGTCTTGACGAACTAGTAATGATTATGGAGTGCAGGCAGAAAACTCACCAGGTTGTTCTTCCAATATTCTATGATATGGATCCTTCAGATGTCCGCAAACAGACCGGTAGCTATGCAAAAGCTTTTGATGAACATGAAGAACACTTCAAGGAAGAAAAGGAGAAGGTCAACAGGTGGAGAGAAGCTCTTACACAGGCTGCAAATCTATCTGGAAGGGTTTTACACAATGAGACAAATGGGTATATCTTTATCTTCTCTGTCAAAATCCACTTGCACATATCAAAAGAAACAATCTTTTTATTATTATCATTTTGATATTGATATTTCCACTTCGATTAAATATTAGTTTTTAATTGCAATATATGTAGATGTAGTAAATATCTGTGGTTTTTCAAAATAATTCTCCAACTAGTAGTGTTATAAAATTTAATAAGTTCTTTTTAATAATCATTATTACTCTCAAGCTTTCGTATGAGTGATAGATGTGTAAACACTACTTTTTCCATCAATATTTTTTGTTATTTATCTTTTAATATTATGTTGATTTATAATTTAGAGTTAATAATTTATTTTAATCTATTTTTTCTGTGGTTATTTAATGTCAAAGTATTCCACTTTACTAGAGAGGGTTGCTGAGATATTTTTTGGTTTTTAATTTGTTAAACGCAAAATAAAAAAAAGTTGAGAGGGATATTTTCCTATTTTATTTTATAAAATCATTTTTTTGAGATTTTTTGAGTTTAATTTTCTTAAGGTAATAAGAGTTTTTTTTTTCAGAGGTGAAAATAAGTTAAAAATTGAGTTTTCAGGACAAAAAAAAAACTTAGGCTTTATCTTTTTAAAAATTGAGTTTTCAATCTACTTTTTATGTGGTTATTTCAGTAAGAAAAACAAAATGGTATTGGGTTGGATTCCATGATAAAAAAAAAAAAGAAGCAAAATTTAATGTCAGAGTATTCCACTTTACTAGAGAGGGTTGCTGAGATATTTTTTGGTTTTTAATTTGTTAAACGCAAAATAAAACAAAGTTGAGAGGGATATTTTCCTATTTTATTTTATAAAATCATTTTTTTGAGATTTTTTCAGTTTAATTTTCTTAAGGTAATAAAAGTTTTTTTTTCAGAGGTGAAAATAAGTTAAAAATTGAGTTTTCAGGACAAAAAAAAAACTTAGGCTTTATCTTTTTAAAAATTGAGTTTTCAATCTACTTTTTATGTGGTTATTTCAGTAAAAAATAACAAAATGGTATTGTGTTGGATTCCATGATAAAAAAAAAAAAAAAAGCAAAATTTAATGTCAGAGTATTCCACTTTACTAGAGAGGGTTGCTGAAATATTTTTTGGTTTGTAATTTGTTAAACGCAAAATAAAACAAAGTTGAGAGGGATATTTTCCTATTTTATTTTATAAAATCAATTTTTTTGATATTTTTTGAGTTTAATTTTCTTAAGGTAATAAGAGTTTTTTTTTCAGAGGTGAAAATAAGTTAAAAATTGAGTTTTCAGGAGAAAAAAAAACTTAGGCTTTATCTTTTCTAAAAATTGATTTTTCAATCTACTTTTTATGTGGTTATTTCAGTAAAAAAAACAAAATGGTATTGGGTTGGACTCCATGATAAAAAAAAAGAGCAAAATTTAATGTCAGAGTATTCCACTTTACGAGAGGAGTGTTGCTTATATATTTTTGGGTTTTTAATTTGTCAAAAGCAAATAAAAAAAAAGTTCAGCGGGATATTTTCCTGATTTGATTTTTTAAATCAATTTTAAGATTTTTTGAGTTAAGAAATTATTTTCTTAAGGTAATAAGAATTTTTTTCATAAGTGATTCTAGTCTCATATGAAACATAACACCCTAACTCACAATTTTTACGAAGGATCTCATTTTCAATTCATTCATTTTTTAATTTTAAAGTTCAGATCAACATTGAACAACAATTTTGTCCAGTAACACACAACTTAACCTATTTTCGGATTGTTTTTGCATATCTAACAACTTATACGCCGTTGATGTCTTTCTTTCTCTGAACAGATATGAAGCGGAGTTCATTAAAAGGGTTGTCAGTGATGTAGATTGTAAATTGGGAAACAAAACCTTGCACGTAGCCAAGCACCCTGTAGGTATTTCTTCCAAGGAAATGGTAAGAACTCATTACGTTGTTCCAGCAGATCCATTGTGTCTTGATCATGGAAGACACTATGATCAACCATTTGCTCCTTCAGTAAACAATGATGTGATTATGAATGATGTGCAGAACATGGTTAGAGGGAGGACAGAGCCAGTGGAGGAGCACGATGTTGAGAATAGTGGACGATTAGTGCAGTCTGGCGCAGGAGCTAGATCTTCTAAAAGACTGAAATACAGCAAGACTAGAGGAGTTCCGTTTCCTACTAGCTCTAATAAGCCAGTGGGTCAAGCATTTGAAGAGAATACGAAGGTGATATGGTCTCTGTTAATGGATGATGAAGTCCCAACGATTGGCATTTACGGGATGGGGGGTGTTGGTAAAACCATAATACTACAACATATCCACAATGAGGTTCTTCAGAGACCAGATATTTGTGATCATATTTGGTGGGTGACTGTGTCTCAAGATTTCAGCATTAATAGATTGCAGAATCTTATTGCCAAACGTCTTGATCTAGACCTTTCAAGCGAGGATGATGATCAACATAGAGCTGCCAAATTATCAGAAGAACTAAGGAAGAAACAAAAATGGATTCTCATTTTAGATGATTTGTGGGATAGTTTTGAGCCACAAGAAGTGGGAATTCATTCCTTTTTGAAAGGATGCAATTTGATTTTGACAACTCGATCACAAACGGTTTGTGCTCAGATTGATTGCCAACACAAAATCGAAGTGAAGCCCCTTTTTGAGGGAGAATCTTGGACTTTGTTCAAGGAGAATCTTGGACATGACATGTTAATTTCACTGGAAATTGAAGGAATTGCAAAAGATATTGCAAGGGAATGTGCTGGTTTACCACTAGGAATTATTACAATTGCAAGAAGCTTGAGGGGAGTGGATGACCTGCCTGAGTTGAGGACTACATTGAAGAAACTAAGAGAATTGAAATTTAGGGACATGGAAGATAAAGTATTCAAGGTATTGAGGGTTAGTTATGATCGGTTAGATGATGCACTAAAACAATGTCTCTTATATTGTGCATTATTTCCCGAAGATCATATGATTGAAAAGGAGCAGTTGATAGCTTATTTGATCGATGAGGGAATAATTAAAGGAATGAGGAACTGGCCAGATGCATTTGACGAGGGCCACACGATGTTAAAAAGACTTCAATATGTCTGCTTATTGGAAAGTGTTCAATTGAAGGATGATGATAGAAGATATGTGAAGATGCATGACTTGATTAGGGATATGGCCATCCACATATTTCAAGAGAACTCTAATGTCATTGTTAAATGTGGTGTACAATTAAAGGAACTGCCAGATGCAGAGGAGTGGACGGAGAATCTGAAGATTGTTTCACTAATGCAAAATGATTTTGAAGAAATTCCTTCCAGCCATTCACCAATGTGTCCAAATCTGTCAACTCTATTGCTTTGTCAAAATCATTGGTTGGTATTCATTGCAGATTCATTTTTCAAGCAATTGCATGGGCTCAAGGTCCTCAATCTGTCTCACACAGGTATTGAGAATTTGCCAGAATCTGTCTCTGATTTGGTGTCTCTCACTGCATTATTGCTCATTGATTGTGGGCGGCTAAGATATGTTCCATCATTAGAAAAGCTGAGAGCACTGAAGAGTTTAGATCTCTATGGAACCTCACTTGAAAAGATGCCTCAAGGCATGGAATGTTTATCCAACCTTAGGTATTTTAGAATTAGTGGATGTGGTGAAAAGGAGTTTCCTAGTGGGATATTACCAAAACTCTCTCACCTGCAGTTCTTTGAACTTGGAGAGTTTCCTACGGAATGCTATATAGTTGAAGGAATGGAAGTAGGATGCTTGGGGAAGCTGGAAACTTTGCAATGCCATTTCAAGGGCTTCTCTGACTTCGTGGAGTATCTCAGATCTCGGGATGGGATCCAATCATTAAGCACATGCAAAATTACAGTAGGAACGTTTAATAGAGTTACTTTGTTTGACAATTATGATTTCCGAAGTAAAACAATTTGGTTAGGTAATTTGAGTATCAAGAGAGATAGAGATTTCCAGGTCAAGTTCTTAAATGACATTCAAGGACTGTATTGTGAAAGCATCGATGCAAGAAGTTTATGTGATGTTTTATCATTAGAGAATGCAACTGAACTGGAGAGCATCCAGATTAAGTCTTGCGATAGCATGGAGAGCTTGGTTTCATCTTCTTGGTTCTGCTCTGCTACACTACCATTGCCATCACATAATGGTATGTTTTCTCGTCTTAAAGAGTTTTGGTGTGATGGATGTAACAGTATGGAGAAGTTGTTCCCTCTTGAGTTGTTGTCATACCTTGTAAACCTGGAAGTGATTACTGTTGATAATTGTGAGAAAATGGAGGAGATAATAGGAACAACATATGAGGAAAGTAGCACCTTCAATCCCATCGTGGAATTAACACTCCCAAAGTTAAAAACTCTGTATTTGTTTGGTTTACCAGAACTGAAAGGGATTTGTAGTGCGAAACTAATTTGCAATTCTCTTAAAGAAATTTACGTCACAAACTGTGAGAAGCTGAAGAGGATGGCGATTAGTCTTCCGTTGCTTGAAAATGGCCAGCCATCCCCTCACCCTTCTCTTAAAAGGATCCATGCGTGTCCAAGAGAATGGTGGGAGACAGTGGTGGAGTGGGAGCCTCCTAACGCCAAGGAAGTCCTTCCTCCCATTGTACACTTATGGTAGAGAGGAGTAGACTGCTCTGCCCTGAATATAATAAAGAATAAAGGGTAAGCATCATTTTTTATTTCTCTCTCTTTCTACAATTAATTCTCTGCACACCATGTTAATTTCTTTATGTTATTTTTACTCTTAGGGCTACTTTTTTTCCTTTGGTGAGGCTCGAGGCTGCTACCTTTTCTTTTCGTTCTCGCGTTGCCCCTCCCTCTCCATTGAAGCCAACAAGAGCTGAACGTCTTGATCTTGGAGTACAACAAACCCGAACAAGAAAGCTCCTCCAAATATATGCTTGGAGTCCATTTTTGTTCTTTCAGTGCAAGCTCTCTCTCTCTCTCACTCTCTGGATGTGCGGTCGACACCCTGCAGTGCTACCAAGGCACATGCAAATGGAAAGTTTGTTGACAGGGTTGTCTATCCTCTGCATGATATGTTTATTTTAAATCTATAACGAATAATACGTTGTATATTTGTTTATTTTAAAACTTGTGTTCTTTATAATCAAAAATGCTGATAAAACACCACGTAGATCCGAAAGAGCAACAAAGCCAAATCCCAAGTATAATGAAGTGCAGTGAAGAGCAATCGCATGTATTGATGACAAACGGATGAAGTAACGCTGGGCATCAATTTTATTCAGTTTACAGTCAGTCTTTATTATGTTTTATTTTGCAGTAATAATTATAACAAGTCATCACGTTTCGGCTGCATACCCGAAATAGTGATTAGTTTTAATTTGGTATTTATGTTTGTTTTAATGTTGCCGTAAGTGTCAATATTGTAACCGATCTTAAAGGGTCCTTATAAAGAAAGCTGGAAAGAAAGGAAATATACAATATTTTTCTATCAAAAATCATCTTGTGGTACGTTCTCACCCGAAGAGAACTTGTGTGAATTCTGCTATTACAATTAGCTCTTGACTGGGACCTTATCAATTGGTATCAGAGCTGGTTTAAATGGCGACTAACAAGGAACGAATTGAAATGCTGGAGGCAGGGCTCGGTGGAGTGCAAGAAGGAGTACAGAAAATAGAGATGAGCATGACTGGAAAAATGCAACAGCTAGAAGAAACTATCAATAAGTTGTCCGAGGCGTTGTTATCCAGCAAGGTGTTGTTATCAAACAAGGGAGAAGCAAGCCATAGCAATTCAAACCGGGAGAGCACTTATCGTGCAAATTCCGAGGAGAATGAAGGAAACAGACAAGTTTTTTCTTCTAAGATGGCCAAGCTTGAATTTCCACGATTTTCTGGACAAGACCCGACTGAGTGGTTTAATCGTGTGGACCAGTTTTTTGAGTTTCAAAATACTCCAGCCAACCAAAAGATATCGCTGGCTTCGTTCCATCTGGAAGGAGAAGCAAATCAATGGTGGCAGTGGGTTCGTCGAACATATAGAGAGGAAGGACGAATGATGACATGGGAGAACTTTGAAGAAGAATTGTGGGCGAGATTTGGGCCAACTGATTGTGACAATTTTGATGAAGCTTTATCACGTATAAAACAGATGGGATCCTTACGTGATTATCAGAGTGAGTTTGAAAAATTGGGGAACAAGGTGCGGGGATGGACCCAAAAGGCGTTAGTTGGGACGTTTATGGGAGGGCTGAAACCAGAAATTGCGGAAGGAATTCGCATGTTCAAGCCACAATCTCTAAAGGAGGCAATTAGCCTAGCCCGCATGAAAGATGAACAGACGAAGAGACATCGACAATTCCTGCGACCACCTCAAGTCAGTAGACCACCATTGACGCTACCATCAACAGCACGTGCAACACCAAATGCACCCTTTCGTAGATTACCATGGGAAGAGATGCAGAAACGTAGAGCCCAAGGACTCTGTTTTAATTGTGATGAGAGATTTACTGCAGGTCATAAATGCCAAGGAATGCAACTCTTGCTGCTAGAAGGACCAACCAATGTAGGTGAGATCACCTATGGCGAGATTAATGAAGAAACTGACGCAGGAGAGGAGACACGGGAGAATGATGAACCTGAAATCACCTTGCATGCCTTAACGGGATGGTCTGCACCTAGAACCATGCGTGTGGATGCCAAAGTGGGGGTCCTCAATGCAGTAGTGCTAATTGACAGTGGTTCTACCCATAATTTTATAAGCACTCGCATGGCTGATCGGCTACGACTTCCAGTAGTCCCAACAGAGGCATTTACGGTTCGGGTTGCTAATGGGGCACGGTTACAGTGTCAAGGGAAATTTGAAAAGGTACTGATTCTTCTTCAGGAAATTCCCTTTTCACTGACCCTTTACTCACTTCCCCTAGCAGATTTAGACATTGTTCTAGGGATCCAATGGTTGGAGATGTTGGGGTCTGTGATCTGCAATTGGCGAACTCTCACCATGAAATTCTATTGGGAAAACTCGACCAGACAGTTACAGGGTTTTCGTGAGCAGCCTATCCAAGCCGCTTCCCTAAAGGAGATTTCCAAGGAGTTTCGTCAAGGACATTCAGTATTTGCAATCTGTCCACAGTCCACTATGCAGGACACAAACGAGGTTCAATCGCCAAGTATGGGCCAAGTTTTAGCTCAATACCCGGAGATCTTCGAAGAACCTGCACAGCTACCACCAAAACAGGAAATTGATCATGTTATTTCCCTCAAAGAAGGAGTTGAGCCAGTCAACGTGCGACCATATCGCTATGCGTATTTCCAGAAGGCAGAGATCGAAAAACAAGTGCAGGAAATGCTAAATTCTGGACTCATCAGGCCTAGCACCAGCCCCTTCTCTTCGCCGGTGTTGCTCGTTAAAAAAAAGGATGGTAGTTGGCGTTTTTGCACCGACTATCGATCTCTTAATGCTGTCACTATCAAAGATCGGTTTCCCATACCGACAGTGGAAGATATGTTGGATGAACTGCATGGGGCGGCATATTTTACCAAGCTGGATTTACGAGCCGGTTATCATCAGGTACGAATGCAACCTTCAGATATTCATAAGACTGCGTTCCGTACACACAATGGTCATTATGAATATCTTGTTATGCCGTTCGGCTTGAGTAATGCACCATCCACTTTCCAAGCTATTATGAATGCTATTTTTCGGCCCCACTTACGGAAATTTATATTAGTATTTTTTGACGACATATTAATTTATAGTCCCACTTGGGAAATACATTTACATCATGTCACTCAAACCTTGGACATTTTAAAGCAACAACAGTTTTATCTCAAGGCTAGTAAATGCGCCTTCGGTAAGCAAGAGCTGGAATATTTGGGTCATATTATTTCCCAACAAGGGGTGCAGGTCGATAGCAACAAAATTGAGGCCATGGTGGCGTGGCCACAACCGGCTAATATTTCTGAGTTGCGGGGATTTTTGGGGTTAACAGGATATTACCGCAAGTTTGTTCGGAATTATGGGCTAATTGCTCGGGCTCTTACAAATCTTCTCAAAAAAGGGAAATTTTGCTGGAATGCCGAGGCAGAGGAAGCTTTCCAGACACTTAAGAAAGCCATGACAACAACGCCTATCTTAGCCATGCCCAATTTTAATGACACTTTCATAGTGGAAACCGATGCTTCAGGTAATGGAATTGGAGCAGTTCTGCAACAACAAGGCAAGCCTATTGCTTTTATGAGTCGAGCTCTCGGTGTCTCCAAATGTTCATGGTCTATTTATGCAAAGGAAATGTTGGCAGTGGTGGAAGCTATTCGCATGTGGCGGCCATATTTGTTGGGACAACATTTCATCATTCAAACCGATCAGCGCAGTCTCAAATATCTACTGGAACAGCGAATCACTACACCAGAACAGCAGAAATGGGTTGCTAAATTATTGGGTTATGACTATGAAATTCAATATCGGCCAGGACGTGAGAATGCGGCTGCAGATGCACTTTCTCGTCGACCAGCCAGTCCTACACTATACAATTTGTTCGTGCCTCAGCTTGCGATATGGGAGGAAATAAAGAAGGCGGCCATTACAGATGATTATATGACTGTTGTTAGCAATCTGGTGCAAACCCAAACCGAGGGACCCTTTACGGCACGCAATGGCTTGTTTTTTTTTAAAGGCCGAATTGTGGTTCCTTCTGATGTCACTCTACGCAACAGATTAATTTATGAAGCACATGATACCAAGATAGGGGGTCATTCGGGTGTTTTACGTTCCTTTAAGAAGTTAGCCACTCAGTTTTACTGGCCTTCCATGTACAAATCAGTTCAAGAGTACGTGAAGAGCTGCGACACATGCCAAAGAACCAAAGCTGACACCTTACCACCTGCAGGTCTCCTCCAACCTTTGTCCATTCCATGTCAGGTATGGGATGATATTACTCTCGACTTTATCACCGGGCTGCCTCTTTCACAGGGTAAAGATACAATCTTTGTGGTGGTGGATAGACTGAGTAAATATGCTCACTTTATGTCATTATCTCACCCTTTCACGGCTAAAGTAGTGGCAGACAAATTTGTTGAGGGCGTAGTAAAATTGCATGGCATGCCAAGGTCTATCATCAGCGATCGTGACCCCATTTTCGTCAGCAAATTTTGGCAAGAATTTTTTACATTGTCTGGCACAAAGCTGAAACTGAGTACCGCATACCACCCTCAAACCGATGGCCAAACAGAGGTGGTCAATCGCTGTGTGGAACAATATTTGCGCAGCTTCGTTCATCAATGGCCACGCAAATGGCATTTCTTCTTGCATTGGGCAGAGCTATGGTACAATACCACCTTTCATGCATCCACGGGTATGACTCCATACCAGGCACTATATGGGCGTCCACCACCAACTCTGCCAGAATATTTTGAGGGGACTACACCAGTTCAAGAAGTTGACAATGCACTTCACCACCGTGAGGAGCTTTTGATGCAGCTCAAACAGAACTTGAACACTGCAATCAACCGTATGAAACAGACTGCAGACCAAACTCGGAGGGATGTGTCTTTTAAGGAAGGTGATATGGTTTTCCTCAAATTACAGCCTTATCGTCAAAGCTCAGCATTCAAACGTGCACACCAGAAATTAGCAAGCAAGTTTTTTGGTCCTTATCCTATTCTCCAACAGGTGGGTAGGGTGGCTTATAAACTTCAATTACCTGAAGGTGTCCGTATTCATCCTGTTTTTCATGTGTCCTTATTAAAGAAATATGTGGGAGATGCTGCCAACTCTCAACCAGATCTTCCACCAGTATCAGATGAAGGTGAAATTATTTTGGAACCTGAAGCTATACTTGATCACCGCTGGATGAAACAGGGTGGTAAATTCATCACTGAAAGTCTTGTGCAATGGAAACACTTACCAGCCGAAGAAGCTACATGGGAACTGACTGAATTTCTGGGTCAACAATTTCCCCATTTGAACCTTGAGGACAAGGTTCCACTTTACGGGAGGAGTATTGATAAAACACCACGTAGATCCGAAAGAGCAACAAAGCCAAATCCCAAGTATAATGAAGTGCAGTGAAGAGCAATCGCATGTATTGATGACAAACGGATGAAGTAACGCTGGGCATCAATTTTATTCAGCTTTACTGATCAGTCTTTATTATGTTTTATTTTGCAGTAATAATTATAACAAGTCATCACGTTTCGGCTGCATACCCGAAATAGTGATTAGTTTTAATTTGGTATTTATGTTTGTTTTAATGTTGCCGTAAGTGTCAATATTGTAACCGATCTTAAAGGGTCCTTATAAGGAAAGCTGGAAAGAAAGGAAATATACAATATTTTTCTATCAAAAATCATCTTGTGGTACGTTCTCACCCGAAGAGAACTTGTGTGAATTCTGCTATTACAATTAGCTCTTGACTGGGACCTTATCAAATGCTCTCCGTTAAGAAGTCATTATTGTCTCTCTTTCCTCTCTTCCTTTCCTATTGTTTTTCGAGTTAAGAAAAAATACACCATGGCTGAATACACATGGTGTATTCGTATTCGCTGCAGGTACTCTTTTGTTTTTTGTTTTTTTCTTCATTTAATTCTCTTTCGCTCCATCTTTTCTTTTTAAATTTTTTTCATAAATTTAGAACTGCACTTATATTGTTCTTGTGTGAACTGCAATTGCTTGTAATGAGTGGCCAGGGTCCGTAATGGCAAGGAATGGTGGAAAGAAGAGGCCATGATGTATGTTCTTTTCTGCGAAGTTTTAAGAGAGGATGTAAAAGAGAAAGAAACAGGGCAGTTTATGTATGAACCAGCGTTTGAAATGTTTGGAAGTGTGGTATTGATGGTTTTTTAAAATAATAATTTTTTTTTAAAATATTTTTGACATTACCACGTCAAAACAATGTAAAAATACTAAAAAAATAAATTAACTTGAAGCAAATAAAAATATTTCAGTTATTTATTAAAAACTTGTTTGATATTGTGTTTTTCAAAAGATTTTTTGAAAAAAAAATTAAATTAATTATTTTTTGTGTTTTTAGATTGTTTTCATGTGCTAATGTCAAAAATGATTTTTAACAAATAAAACAAATATTATTTTAATACATTTCTTAACAAAAAACACTTTAAAAAACAGCCTCAATTACACTTATCAAGGCAGTTCATACCAACCGAAATCCAGCTCAACCAGATAAAGATCAACACAAAGATTATGCAAATAATGTCAACATATCTCAGCCATAAATGTAGCATAATCTCAGCATTACAGTATACTAGACCTTCTGTATTTAGAATTATACCGTTACATACATTCTGTATTTAGAATCATACCGTTACACACATCCATGTATAAATCAGCCCTGTGACAAATAATAAAAGTGTGGGAAAGAATATTCATCACCATCTATCTTGTCTGCTTCTTTATGGTATCAGAGCAAAGAATCTCAAACGAGAACACGATCCAAAACTCAGAAATGGCTACTGTCAGCACCCAAAATCAAAATCAACCCACTTCACCCACAGAAACCCCACTCATAGCTCTCAACATTGTAGCCCAAATCAATGGAAAACTTACCTCATCTACCTTCTCTCAGTGGCGTGCACAATTTGAGGCACTCGCTGATTGGTTATGATCTCTTGGATTATGTCACAGGGAAGACACAATGCCCAGTCTCCGATGGCACTCTCACCTCTGTCTCAACCATGAACCACTGGGTTCGACAGGACAAGTTAATTCTCAGTGCAATTTTTGCTTCAACTTCAACAACCATTACTCCACTGATTGCAGCTTCCAAAACGTCCCATGAGGCCTGGAAGAAATTGCATCACATGTATGCTAGCAAATCTCGAATGAGAGCTATGCAACTCAAGGAAGACATTACCTTGATTAAGAAGGGAAATCGGTCGATTTCAGAATACCTTCATGCCGTCAAGATTCTGGCTGATGAAATCGCCATAATCGACCACCCCATCTCCAACGACGACCTGACCCTTTATATCTTAAATGGGTTAGGCTCTGATTTTCGAGAAATCACAGGACCAATTCGAGCTCGGGAAAAATCAATCACTTTCGAAGAATTGCATGACATGCTAGTTGGTCATGATACTTACCTTCGCCGCCTGGAAACAGCATCGTCCCAACTGCTGGTGTCGGCAAACTACACCAATCGCAGCGCTGCTCCTCACCGTTACTCTCAGCGCTCTCCCAGTAAGCCTTTTGGTTTTTCAAGAAACCAAGGCCATAACAGGGACACTCGGCAATACCCACGACAAAATGATAGGTATATGGGTAATGACAGACCCATGGGCCAGCCCAATCCCAACCAAAGGAGATATCAGCCCAAATGTCAATTCTGTGACAATATTGGGCACACTGCAAAATCCTGCCCACAATTACAGTCTGCTTCAGCAACTGCTAATTCTACTTCCGTTGCACATGGTTCAGATTCCAAGTGGCTCATGGACTCCGCTGCCTCCCACAACATCACGGGAGACCTCAATAATCTCACTATTCATTCAGAATATGATGGCACCGATGAAGTTGTACTCGGTGATGATTCAGGTTTGCCGGTTTCGCACATAGGATCTCTTACTCTTAAATCAAATAAATTTTTTTTTTTTTCTTAAAAATACCTTATGTGTGCCTAATCTTTCAAAAAATCTTATATTTTTCCATCGTTTTACTTTACAAAATAATGTGCTTATTGAATTTCACCCTTATTATTTTCTTGTGAAGGACAGGTTCTCGAGGGTAATTCTAGCAAGGGGTTCGTGTGAAGATGGTGTCTACATCTTTCCGGACACACTGGTGGCTCGCTCATTTCCAATGGTTGCAAATGTGCATGAGCACATTTCTCTTGATGGTTGGCATAAAAGACTTGGTCACCCATCTCTAAAAATTGTCCAACAAGTTGTTAATGATTCTTCTTTACCTGTTGCTTCAAATAAAATTTTTTCTATGTGTTCATCTTGCTCCATTAATAAAGCTCATAAACTGCCTTTTCAATCCACCAGTTTATCTAGCACTGCACCCCTTGATCTCATATATACTGATGTGTGGGGCCCAGCTCATTATACTGGTTTTGATGGTTCCCGCTATTATGTTATTTTTGTTGACCATTATACTAAGTATATATGGTTCTACACTTTGAAAACAAAATCCGATGTTCAAATTATTTTTCCTCAATTCAAATCATTTGTTGAAAATCATTTTCAAAGCAAAATTAAAACCTTGACATGTTCAATTATGCAAATAATGTCAACATATCAACCGAAATCCAGCTCATACCAACCGAAATCCAGCTCAACCAGATAAAGATCAACTCAAAGATTATGCAAATAATGTCAACATATCTCAGCCATAAATGTAGCATAATCTCAGCATTACAGTATACTAGACCTTCTGTATTTAGAATTATACCGTTACATACATTCTGTATTTAGAATCATACCGTTACACACATCCATGTATAAATCAGCCCTGTGACAAATAATAAAAGTGTGGGAAAGAATATTCATCACCATCTATCTTGTCTGCTTCTTTAACACTTTCATGTACTAAATTTGTCTACATCTGGTTGGTTTGTGATCTTTTGCTGCACCCTTTTCCCTTTTGAAGCGTAAACCTTCAAAGATCAGGGGCACATGGGTTAGCTTAGGTGTTTGAAAGTGAGGTTCAATTTGTATTTTTTTGTTAATTTCTTCTTGCTTTTAATTATCTTTTTTAGTAACTTTTAGATTACTTTATAATAATAATATTTAAAATATTTTTCAAAAAAAATATTTACTAACACATTCTCAAACACCATCTCATCAAACCCCAGTAGCTTGATATTTTTGTATAGAAGCTTGAGACATGGCACATACTACAATAATGTTTAGAATATTGAAAGCCTTTATAAACTTAAACAAGTCTTTGATATGAACAGTGTATGTTTCTCATTGAATTCATCAAACACAGAATTACAATATATATAGAGTTTGTGTAAAATAAATCTTATGAGATAATTACAGTAAGTAGATCATAGCTAACGGCATAATCTTCTCAATCCTAATTAGTCATGATCTTCACTTGATTTGTCTCTATCTATATCTTCTTCCTGATTCTTCTCGGTTGACATGGATTTGCTGAGCTGGTGTATTCTTTCCTCAACACGCCCCCTCAATCTGAAGGGAAGGGATCGAACATTCAGATTGGTTAGAACAGTGGGAAACCTGCGTGGACATATTGGCTTTGTCAAGGAGTCAACTATTTGATCATTGTTGGAAATGAACTAAACTGATAGCTCCTTCCTCTGAACTTGGTCATGCACATAGTGGAAATCTATCTCTATGTGTTTTGTTCTAGCATGAAACATAGGATTAACACTCAGGTAGGTTGCCCCAATGTTGTCACACCATAATCTTGGAGTTATTGAACTTTGGAACCCAAATTCTGATAGTAAGGACTGCACCCATCGAATTTCCGAGGCTGTGTCAGCAAGAGACTTGTATTCAGCTTCCGTGCTACTCCTAGCAACTGTGACTTATTGTTTGCAACGCCATGAAATGAGATTCTTGCCTATGAATACACAATATGCACTGACCGAGCGTCGATCATCTCTATCCCCTGCCTAGTCAAAGTTAGAGTAGGCTTGAATTGCTGATGAAGCTGATGAACTGATAAGCAAACCAGTGGAGATGGTGTGCTTTAAATAACGCAGTATTCGCTTGACTGCTTGCCAGTGAGAATCCAGTGGTTTATGCATGAATTTGCTAACCTTGTATACTGAGAAGGAGAGGTCAGGGCGTGTGAAAGCCAAGTACTGTAAACTGCCAACAGCTTGATGATAGAGAGAAGGGTCTGAAAACTGGGCACCATCAGCAGCCGAGAGATGACAATTTGTAGCCATAGGACTAGAGCATGGTTTAGCCTCATCCATGCGTGTACTTTTTAATAATTCAGCTACATATTTGCGTTGAGTAAGGTATAAACTAGCATCTGTGTGTAACACTTCCACGCCTAGGAAATAGCTGAGCTCACTAAGATCTTTGACAACAAAATCAACATGTAAATTGGCAATAACTTGATGTATAGCAGCACTTGAATTACCTGTAAGTATTATGTCGTCAACATATATAAAAATTAGAACCAGAATATCAGTAGTTTGCCAAATGAATAAGGAGGGGTCTGCCTTGCTAGCCACAAATCCAATTGCACGCAGCTTATCTGTCAGCCTTGAGAACCAAGCTCTTGGAGCTTGTTTAAGGCCATAGATAGATTTGTGAAGTTTGCAGAGATGATTAGGAAATTGTGGATGAACATATCCTTGAGGCTGCACCATATATACTTCTTCTTCCAAATTACCATGAAGAAAGGCATTTTGGATGTCCACTTGCCGAAGCTGCCAGTGATGAGTAATAGCAAGAGATAAGATGATGTGAATTGTAGTATGCCTTATAACTGGACTAAAAGTTTCATGAAAATCCACCCCTTCTTGTTGATGAAAACCCTTGGCTACAAACCTAGCCTTATACCTTTCAATGGAACCATCAGCTTTCCTTTTTACTTTGTATACCCAGCGGCAGCCCACTATATTGGCAGTGGATGGGGGGGGCAATTAGGGACCAAGTTCCATTGCGTAGAAGTGCATCAAACTCAGCATTCATTGCAGCTCTCCACTGTGGAGATTTGATTGCTTCACTATAACATGTGGGCTCAATTTCAGAAATTTGCAGAGATGCTAGCAGTGCTTTAGGTAAGGGATACCTAACAAAAGCATCAGATGGTGGCTTCGGTTTGAATATGTTATTCCTTGACCGTGTGGTCATAGCATGGATGCTAGTATGACCTTGTAAAACAGGGGCAATTTCTGCAGGTTGATTGGGAATTTCTGAGATAGTTGCAGCCGAGTTGATTTGCTGAGCTGCACATGCAGGTTGACTGGGGATTTCTGAGAGAGTTGCAGCCGTTATTCCTTGACCGTGTGGTCATAGCATGGATGCTAGTATGACCTTGTAAAACAGGGGCAATTTCTGCAGGTTGATTGGGAATTTCTGAGATAGTTGCAGCCGAGTTGATTTGCTGAGCTGCACATGCAGGTTGACTGGGGATTTCTGAGAGAGTTGCAGCCGAGTTGAGTGGCTGAGCTGCACATGCATCAAGTGTGGCAATTCTTGTACCTGCAGGTGAAGATACTAAAGGAGCAGAAACATTAGAGGTTGTTAAGTGGTCTGTTTGCATATTGGAGCAGTTGACAGGAGTGGAAAATGAAGAGAAGGAAGGGAGAGTGACATGAGAAGATGAATATGGATCATCAAATGTGGAATTGGAAGACTCAGACAGTGAAGATAGTTGTTGGTATGGAAATAAATCTTCATCAAAAACAACATGACGCGA
This sequence comes from Salix suchowensis, assembly GCA_029030765.1. Lineage (NCBI taxonomy): Eukaryota > Viridiplantae > Streptophyta > Magnoliopsida > Malpighiales > Salicaceae > Salix > Salix suchowensis. The sequence continues at coordinate 12,282,664 of CM054998.1, read as the reverse complement.
CACATAAACCCTGCCAGTTGATAAATCAAGACACCTATAACCATGGTGATCATTACTGTAGCCAATAAAGACGCAAGTTTTGCTTCGAAAATCTAACTTATGCTTATTGTATGGTCTAAGATTAGGCCAGCAAGCGCATCCAAAAACACGTAGGAATCCAAAGTTGGGAACTCGATTATGCAGCATTTCATAGGGGGACAAATTTTTGAGGATGGGGGTGGGGAGACGATTTATTAGAAAAGTTGCAGTTGTGAATGCATCTTCCCAATAATTGAGAGGTAATTTTGAGTGTGCAAGTAGACTGAGACCAACCTCTACTATTTGTCTATGTCTGCGTTCTATGGAGCCTACTTGTTGATGGGTGTGTGGACATGCAATTCGATGAGCTATCCCATTTGACTGAAAATAATTGTGCAACCTACGATATTCCCCTCCCCAATCGGATTGAATTGCTTTAATCTTGCAATTATATTGTTTTTCCACAAAGTGTTGAAAACGCAGAAATATACTCTCAACATCAGATTTAAGTTTCATGGGAAACAACCATAAATACTTGGAATAATGATCAAGGAAACTAACATAATAATGAGCACCCGAAGTGGAATTAACGGATGCTGGTCCCCAGACATCAGTGAACACTAAGTCTAATGGATTTTTAGAAACATTTGTAGAAGCATGAAATGGAAGTGCATGACTTTTGGCCAATTGGCAATCACAGCAAATAGACGGAGCTTTGATTTTATCAACTGGCAGCTTATTGGAAGACAAAACTTGTTGAACAACGGGAGGAGCAGCATGGCCCAGGCGACGATGCCACTGGATAAATGAGAGACGAATACTGGAGAATGCTTGAGGAGTGTTATTTTTGGGAAAGAAGTGGTATAACCCGTCACTGACATGACCTCGATGAAGGATGATTCCCGAGTATCCCTTCACAAGAAAATAATAGCCATGAAATTCAAAATAAACATTGTTATCTCTGCAAAAATTTTGAACCGAAAGTAAGTTTTTCTGAATTTGAGGGACATAAAGAACTTGATTTAAAAGAAAGGAATTTGACGAAGTTTTGAGAGAGGAATTTCCAGTTTTGGAGATATGCAAACCTTGACCATTACCAACTTGTAATTGATCCGTACTCAGTATAATCTTCATCTTTCATGTGCAGAGTTACTCGGATCATGAGTAATGTGGTGCGTAGCACTCAGTATCAGCATGCCGCTCATTTTGTTCCCAGCTATTTGTTGCGAGAAAGGCCTCGTTTGTTTTGAGCATTGGGACTGATTTTTGATAAGTTACATCAAACCGATGGTAACATTTGCGTGCAGAGTGTCCATGTTTTCCACAGACTTGGCACACCAGAGCATTGGGATTGGCTGTGTCAATTCGATTGTAACTGGTTGAGTCAAATCGATTGTTGGAGTAATTTCCCTTGCCACGAAAGTTGTTGTTTCGTCCTCTGTTGTGGTAGGTGTTCCTGTTACGAGAATTGTTGAAAGATTGTTTCTGAGCAAAATGAGCTTCAGAAACAGGTGATGGAACCGAGTGGTGATGGCGATTTAGACGAGATTCTGTAACAATTAACAGAGAATACACTTCTTCAAGAGTTACTTGATCACTTCGTGCATAAATTGAAGACACAAAGCTGTCATATTCATGACCCAAACCAGCCAGAATATATGAAGTGATATCATCACGGCTGAGAGGTTGTCCTGCCATGGCAAGCTCATCTGCTAGCCTCTTGATCATAAGAAAGTAGTCATTGGCAGATTTGCTGCCTTTCTTTGCATTGGCTAATTGGGTTCGAACTTGTATGGTTTGAGCTCTTGATTGAGAGGAGAAGTTGGTCTCAAGAGCTTGCCAAACTCGTTGTGCAGAGTGTCATATGAGATAATTTGGGCTAGAACACCTTCAGTCATGGAGGACATAAGAGTGCTTAGAATTAGGCTATCTTGTCTAAGCCATTGGGAGTATGCAGGATTTAGATTTGGGGTGATGGTTCCTGTTTCAGGATGAGAAATATTGATTATTTTGGGAGGAGCAGTGAACGTGCCATCAAGATGACCAAAAAGATCTTGCCCACGGAAATAATGAAGCAATTGTGTTTTCCAGAGAGAGTAGTTCTCAGGGGTTAATTTTAGGGAGACAATATTGGATACTGGAACAATAGTGTTCATAGTTGGTGCAGAGGAGGAGATGAGAGTTGCAGCAGAAGATGAAGAAGAGGCAGACATTGTAAGACGCAAGTCTTTTTAGAAGCTCTGATACCATATAAACTTAAACAAGTCTTTGATGTGAACAGTGTATGTTTCTCATTGAATTCATCAAACACAGAATTACAATATATATAGAGTTTGTGTAAAATAAATCTTATGAGATAATTACAGTAAGTAGATCATAGCTAACAACATAATCTTCTCATTCCTAATCAGTCATGATCTTCACTTGATTTGTCTCTATCTATATCTTCTTCCTGATTCTTCTCGGTTGACATGGATTTGCTGAGCTGGTGTATTCTTTCCTCAACAGCCTTTGCTTTCAAAAATGGTTAACAACTGGAAATTAATTTTTATTTTTCTCGACATTTTCCCTTAATTGTTACTAATTCTTCACCTGCATTTCCCCATGAACTATCAGAATTTAATTAATTATCAAATATGCAACCCACGTTTTTGCAATTCTAACAGTTCTCTTGAAAATTAAGAGGTCTATAAAAAGTATCCGGTTCAATTTAGAAGATATTTGGAATCATTTGCTGAATCGCTGAATCTATTTTCTGTTTTTATTTTCGAATCTTGAAATGATTCTTCAAAAAAGCAATTCAAACCAATTATTTACCCTCGAACTTGGATCATCTATATATAATTTGCATGCTGCCTTTCTTAGCAAAAAATATTAAAATTGATATAAGTCACATAATAATCATGCTGATAATATGTTATAAAAAAAATAATTAACATAGAAGAACATAAAAAATTAAAATAAATAAAAAACAAGAAAGAAATACTTTTTTTTATTATCAATTCTTCTATTTTTCCAAAAGTACTAAGAATATAAGACAAATAGTCTATTTATAAGAGAAGGAAATGAAGTTAAGAGATATAGAAATTCAAGAGACTAAACTCAAGAGTTATGTACATTCAATACATATAATTATGGATTTATAACAAAAAAAACATATTTTTAGAAGATATTTGGAATAATCTGCTGAATATATTTTCTGTTTTTATTCCAAGTGGGATGGTCAACACGTTAACTTCCTGCATCTTATAAGATAATACCTTGTTGGTATACACGGTGGGCTCCTTCCTAGCAAACGATACAATAATTAATTAAGTAATTAATTATTATTATATATGGTAGCTAGCATATATATATATAAGAAACAATTTACGTGTGTATATATATATATAAAACAATTTATAATCCATGCCTTGTGGTGTTTATCTAAATTAACCTTGAATTCATGGTTTTTATCTTTTTAAAATTCTTTGCCGTTTTTAACTCATTATTTTAGTTTCACCCTTTTCTTTATCAATTAATGGGACTGCCATCAATTTTAATTCAATATTTTTCACTTTTCTTTTATTAAGAGATAATAAGAGTATATTTTTTAAAGTCAAGATCTTTACCACTACACTAATCCTCCCTTATTTTTTTTTTGAGATGTTATCAATTTCATCTATTATATTTGTTAAATCAATGATTAGGCTTACTAGTATAGTTGTTTAATGAAGGTTTCTCAAGAATCATAATTTAAGTTTCCGTTTTCAAAAGAGAAAGAGGCCTTACACTCTTAGTGATCGTAAAATGGATTATCTGAAACTCCTAGGAATACGCTAACACGACCAAGTCTAGAAGTATAAAATTAGGAATAATGGACAGAGATCGTTGTGAATGGGTCAAGTCCTTGGACCGCTGTTTTTTTTATATTATTATTAGGGTTATATTTTAATTTTAAATATTTTTTATTTACTTTTTGATATTTTAATATTATAAACTAATTTTCAAAAACAACATACACCAAACTCTCAAGCTCGCTCTAAACTGTTTTTTCCACCGTTCTTCAACTAGTTTGAATCTATTTTCTATTATTGCTTTCGAATTTTGAGATGATTTTTTATTTATCCTGGAATTTGGATGGTGTATAATATCTCGCCTTTGGGTTTGCCAGGTCCACATGTTAACTCCCTGGATCTTATAATATAATGTGTGGTAGGTCAACGGTGGGTTCCTTCCCAGCAACTTCATTCCTTGCAAACAATACAATAATTAATTAATTATTAATATATATGTAACACTATTCTCTTCCACATCCCATCTCATTATAAAATTCCCTATTTTCCTTTCCAACATATCACCCGCACGAACTAGATTCAAGCATTCTGCAGCCTTATTATTCTCTTAAGCCCACCAGCACTGAAGTAGGTCTTATTATTTATGCTTCATCTTGTTGGTGTTTTTGTTTTTTTTTAATTATCTGTTACTATTCTTTGAATCTTTAAAGAAATCCACGATAAATAGATTGATCTTTTTCTCAGATTTTATAATCCATGCCTTCTGGTGTTTATCCAAATTTGAACTGGTGAATTTTTTTTAACAAAACAATATCTAGTTTTTTAAGGCAAAACATCAGATTTTCTTTGTGTATTCTATATATATATAATACTAATCATCTTGCTTTCTCTTCTTTTTTAAACCTCAGAACATGCTAATCATCTTGTACTTGTGGTCAGATGGAAGGAGTTCCACCGTCTTCTATGGACGATGCTGTCAATCAGTTGGAATTTGAGACATTCAATATATCTGAGCTTTCCTGGTATGTCATTCTTAAGCATATTTTTATCAGAAGATGATTGCTTGCAATGTAGTTTTTCAAGCATCTGAAGATAACTTCAAATTGTTTGAGTTTCCCTCGTACGTCATTCTTAAGCATATTTTATTAGAAGATGATTGCTTGCAATTAGTTTTTTTTACAATTTTCCTTATTATTCTAAACAAAAACATTTACGTTGCTGAACATGGAAGCAGGTCGCCACCAGAGGAGGTTCCAGTCAACCAAAGTTCCATATTATGCAGTGATCAAGCTGGACAGAACAGGCTGGTGGATAACAATGATAGTGTTCAGCAAGCAACACAGTTTCCTCAAACCATGGTGACCACTCCAATTTGCTACAATGTCCATTGAATTAGCAAGTTTTTGTATTGCTATATCACCAATTGATTAAAAAAGTTTGCTTCAAATTGTTTATTTTTAAACAAACAGACAATAATGGGAGGTTTAGATGGAACATCATCATCATGTATCAACCAAAATGGACCGCCTCAAACTATATATGTAGGCTATATAGCCTCCATTCAATTGTACAGAATACACAACAGATAATAAAAGCAATTACTCAGCTCCTTTTAACTGTGTAACTGTGTGTGTGTGTGTGTGTGTGTGTATTGTGTGTGTGTGTGTGTGTGTGTGTATTATTATTTTTTTCTTATATGTGCTTTGTCTTCGTTTTTAATTTCTGTAATTAGCAAAATTAATTCGAATGACGGAACATGCTAATCATCTTGTACTTGTTGTCAGATGGAAGTAGCTCCACCATCTTCTGTGGAGGATGATGTCAACTTTGCATTGAATCAGTTGGAACTTGAGACATTACTGTCTGGGCCTCCCTGGTACGTCATTCTTAAGCGTATTTTATCAGAAGATGATTGCTTGCAATTTAGTTTTTCTACAGTTTTCCTTATATATCCATCGTTATATACTTAACTTCTTCTTCTTCTTGTACTTGTTTTTTTGTGTGTGTTTTCAACTAATAATAAATCTTTATTTTTCTTCTGAGTTCAGGTCCCCACAGTTTCCTCCTCACAATCTTCAACTATCTGGAGATCATAATCATGGACAAGCCGATCAAGCTTCTGTGATTCCTCACATAGACAATATGCAACAAGAGAGCTTAGTGTCTCAAAACTTTGGCAGATCTACTAGGTATTAATATCTTTTTGAGAATTAGATACACCATTGATTTTTACTGCTTTAGAGAGACTACCAATTACTGAAAGGTTATAATATGATCACTTCATTTTTATACAGATCACAGATGGAGAACCTCCAAGTCCATGTATTGCAAAATCAAAATGCTAGGCCAAATGCCTCAGATGCTGGCCCTGACAGTCCCCTGCAAAGTCAAAATAAGGGTTTAAATACTCAACAAGTAAGAACTCTAACTGAATTATCTCCCATTGCGAACTGTCTCTTGTAAGCCAGTTCATTGTGTATGTTAGAGTATAGAAGAATATTCTAGAATAGTGTAATGTGTATAAATAGAGAAGTGCACACACAACAAAGGTATGCAAAAACAGAATTCAATACAATACAATTTTAAATTTCAGTTTCCCTCTCTTTTCTCTTTTCTCCCTCTTCCCTTCTCTAAACTAATTCTTCTTTCAATTCTGCAAACTCTCTCAATCCTAACATGGTATCAGAGCTGCTATTATGCTAGCGCATTAATTGATCCAAGCTTCCGCAATCTGATCTCAATGAAGAAAAAAAAAAAAAACCTACTGCTGAAGATAACACATTGTTTAAGTTTTTCTTTATGATCTTTTGCAGCTTCTTCAGTTGAGATTTTTTTTTCCTTTGAATTTCGAGCTAAAGATGACGATGATCATCTGTGTCATTGCTGCTCCTTCTCATCTAGTTGCTTTCTTGTTCATCCGAGAGACAGCTTCTTCAATTCGTGTTGCTGTTATGGCAACATCTAGCATCTTCCATGCCAAATCAAGTCTGTGCAACAAATTACTTCTAACTTTGCACAACAAAATTGAAGCTCAAACAAAGCAGAAGCAGAGTGAGAATTACCGTGATTGTGAAGAAGCAGCGAAGCATGCCTCTGTCTCCAGCCACCACCACCGCAGATGCCATCTCCACCGAGAGTCAGCTCTGCCAAGCTCGACTGATTCTAGAGTTCCAGGACCTCTGCGATCACTCCAATCTCTCTCTCGTGCACCTCCAAACCCTAACTACTGAACTCAAGTTGCTTCGTCGAGAAAATCCAGATTTCAAAGTCGCAAAAAGTGAGCTTGTCAAGCTTGTTAGTCTTGCTTTTCAAGCCTCCGTGATGCAGCATCAACAATGTACTTTGGGAAACAATCGTGTTGTTGCATTTGAGAGGAGGTATAGTGCTAATAATGTGGGGACATAGAGTTCTTCAGGAGCTAAGATGCCTGCATATGATTCACAGACATTGCAAGTTCTGAGATGCTGAGATTTTGTGTTAGAGCCCTGAAAAAAAAAAAATTAGGTCACAAATTTAGGATCGATCGAGACAGCTTGCTCGCTGGCTTGCTGAGACGAGAATGGGTCGCAAGATAGTGGAGCTAAATCGAATCGAAAACAAGAGCAGTCGCCTAGTTACTTTCTCCAAGAGGTGAAATGGATTGTTCAAGAAAGCTCGTGAGCTCTCCGTTCTTTGTGACGTACAAATCGCCCTCCTCATCTTTTCAAGTCGCGGCAAGCTGTATGAATTCTCTAGCGTTGACAGAAACTTGACTCGAACCTAAGAGGAACGCAGCAGCCGCCTGTAATTCGCTTTCTGGTTCTTGCAAAGTGGAAGGCAGAGAAAAGTCAGAGAAGAGAAGAGGCTGCGGCGTGTGAAACCCTAGGTTTTGTAGTTCTTATATTTTGTGTGCTCTGCCGTTTTGTGTGTCACTTTCCACCGTTTTGCAAAAAAAAAATGAAAAAAAAAGAGATTAAGAAAAACTTAATCCAATGAAGAAGAAGAAGAAGAAGAAAATGAATTCTTACACAGATTAAGAAATTCATCGGCAAATGAAAAACTTTAGAAAAACTGAAGAAGCCAAATGAAAAACTTCAGAAAAACTGAAGTAGACAAATGAAATTCAAACCCATTCTATCACCTCTCTTACCTCCCATTTCTTTTTTCTCATCCCTCTCTTCTCAAAGTCTTACAGAGACAAATGAAATTCAGGTCAAGAAATAGACTAATGAAATTCCTTCTCTTCTCTCGTTTACATACTGTTTGTCAAAAGAATTAAGTACTCTTGTATTTCATTTTCATTGTTGCAATCTCATGCTTGGTTTATCAAAGCATGAGATTGAGGGGGGATGCTAGAGTATAGAAGAATATTCTAAAATAGTGTAATGTGTATAAATAGAGAAGTGCACACACAACAAAGGTATGCAAAAGAGAATTCAATACAATACAATTTTAAATTTCAGTTTCCCTCTCTTTTCTCTCTTCTCCCTCTTCTCCCTCTTCCCTTCTCTAAACTAATTCTTCTTTCAATTCTGCAAACTCTCTCAATCCTAACAGTGTATTGGGTTTGCTCCGCATGTTAACATTTTCTAGGTATCTTCTAATAATATAATGCTTGATAGAGTTTTGAAAGAATTCTTCAAAAAACAATTCAAACCAATTATTTACCCTGGAATTTGTTTGATATATAATTCCAAGTGGGCATGCTGCGTTTCTGGTTTACATTTTCTAGGCAGCTTCTTCAAAGTTTGACATTGGGTTTGCCAGCTCTACACGTTAACTCCTTTTATCTTATAATATAATATTTGGTAGGTTAATTATAAGTATACATTTCCCTATTGATGTGTATATATATATATATATAGTAGCTATGGTTTGAATCTTTAAGGAAATCCATGATAAATAAATTGATCTTTTTTCTCAGATTTTATCATCCATGCCTTGTGGTGTTTATCTAAATTGACCATGAATTCATTGTTTTTATCTTTTTAAAATTCTTTGCTGTTTTTAACTAATTATTTTAGTTCGACCCTTTTCTTTATCAATTAATTTATACCAAGTCTTCATTCAGTAACATAAAATTTATTTTACTTGCACATGTTTTCTTGTGAGGGGCATCCTCTCAAGCACACAAGAACCTAATAAGATTTCACACAATAGTATTGCTAATAATGATTATAATATTGATTATTTACAATAATGGTTATAATAGCAGCGATAATAATTTTGACAATTTAATAATTATGATAATAATAATAAGATTAATAATTAAAATAATTCATTAGTCGATATTGTTTTTGTTAAAGATTGACTTTTACAGCTATAAAAATATATGAAGCCACATGTAGACAAAATCGGTGGAAAAATATTTGAAGCACAGCTTGAATCCATATAAATTATTTATACTCCCATGTTCTTCATTTTGTTTTTCACATGTAACTATGGTTTTAATCTTTCAAGTAAACACAAGTTGTAGAAATTCTAATGATAAACTTTGGAAACATCCCATGCCTTATGGGTTCATGCTAAATTCACCCCAAGTTAACCATGGATTCATTGTTTTTTTTTCGTTTTAGTTTCTTTGCTGCTGTTTGTAACCTATTATTCTAGTTTCAACCTTTCCTTTTTCATTAATTTTTATTCAATATTTTGACCCTTTTTTATGTAGGACAAAATGGTTAGACCAAATGATTCATTTTGGAAACATGTTGAGGATATGAATGATGGAAAAAAGACGTGTACATTCTGTGGGCATTTATTTGCCAATGGTACTTCCATTTCGAGGATCAAATGGCATTTGTCAGGAGAGACGAGGCATGGAGTTGTCATTTGTGGTCAGGTGCCTAAAGAGGTTCAAGAAGCAGCATTTCTAGCTATACATGGTAGCCACAAAAGACATAAAAGCATACCAAGTTCAAGCAATGTTAATGATTCTGGCATTTCCACCTGCCCTCAAGACAATGAAGTACATGGTAATTTGCCAGGGGATGCTGGAAGGATGCAAGAACAGGCAGGTACACTCGGAGTTGATGCTCATGAGAGTAGAGGAGAAGCAGCACAAGGAACAAATGTAATGGCTCAACTTCCAGGTTGTACTTGGCATCAAATCTATTCGGAGGCGCAGAAGCTAAATGAAATCAATTTAATGCTGGAAGAAGAGGATGAGGAGCCTGGCGCAGGAGCTAGATCTTGTAGAATCCTTAAAGACAACACAAGTGAGACTAGAGGAGTTTTGTTTCCTACTAGCTCTAATAAGCCAGTGGGTCAAGCATTTAAAGAGATTAGGAAGATGATATGGTCTTTGTTAAAGAATGATGAAGTCTCAACCATTGGCATTTACGGGATGGGGGGCGCTGGTAAAACTACAATACTACAACATATCCACAATAAGCTTCTACGAAGACCAGATATTTGTGATCATGTTTGGTGGGTGACTATGTCTCAAGATTTCAGCATTAATAGATTGCAGAATCTTATTGCCAAACGTCTTCATCTAGACCTTTCAAGCGAGGATGATGATCAACATAGAGCTGCCAAATTGTCAGAAGAACTAAGGAAAAAACAAAAATGGATTATCATTTTAGATGATTTGTGGGACAATTTTGAGCTACACGATGTGGGAATTCATTCCTTGTTGAAAGGATGCAAGTTGATTTTGACAACTCGATCACAAACGGTTTGTGATCAGATTGATTGCCAACACAAAATTGAAGTGAAGCCCCTATTTGAGGCAGATTCTTGGACTTTGTTCAAGGAGAACCTTGGACGTCACATAACACTTTCAGATGAAGTGGAAGAAATTGCAAAAGCTGTTACAAGGGAATGTGCTGGTTTGCCATTAGGTATTATTACAGTGTCCAGAAGCTTGAGGGGAGTGAAAAATCTAAATGAGTGGAGGAACACATTGAAGGAATTGGGAGAATCAGGATATAGGGACATGAATGAGAAGGTATTCAAGGTATTGAGGGTTAGTTATGATCGGTTAGATGATGCACTAAAACATTCTCTCTTATATTGTGCATTATTTCCTGAAGATCATATGATTGAAAGGGGGGAGCTGATAGGTTACTTGATCAATGAGGGAATAATTAAAGGAATGAGGAGGAGGCAAGAAGCATTTGATAAGGGCCACACGATGCTTAATAGACTTGAATATTTCAGTCTATTGGAAAGTGCTGGAAATGAGGATGATGGTAGTAAATGTGTCATGATGCATGACTTGATTAGAGACATGGCCATTCAGATACTGCAAGAGAACTCTCAAGTCATTGTTAAAGCAGGTGCACAATTAGAAGAACTGCCAGATGCAGAGGAGTGGACAGAGAATCTCACAAGAGTTTCACTAATGAAAAACAAAATTATAAAAATTCCTTCCAGCCATTCACCAATGTGTCCAAATCTGTCAACTCTATTGCTTTGTCGAAATTACAGGTTGGAATCCATTCCAGATTCATTTTTCAAGCATTTGCATGGGCTTAAGATTCTTGACCTGTCCCGCACAGGTATTGAAAAATTACCAGAATCTGTCTCTGATTTGGTGTCTCTCACTGCATTATTGCTCATTGATTGTGAGTGGCTAGGATATGTTCCATCATTAGAAAAGCTGAGGGCACTGAAGACTTTAGATCTCTATGGAACCTCACTTGTTAAGATGCCTCAAGGCATGGAATGCTTATCCTACCTTAGGTATTTTAGAATTGATGGATGTGGTGAAGAGGAGTTTCCTAGTGGGATATTACCAAAACTCTCTCACCTGCAAGTCCTTGCACTTGGAGAACGTTGTACAGTTGAAGGAATGGAAGTAGGATGCTTGGGGAAGTTGGAAACTTTGGAATGCCATTTCAAGGGCTTCTCTGACTTTGTGGAGTATCTCACATCTCGGGATGAGATCCATTCATTAAGCACATACAAAATTTTAGTAGGAACGGTGAATAAAGATATTTGGATTGGCAATGATGACTTACCAAGTAAAGCAGTTATGTTGGGTAATTGTAATATCAACCCAGATAGAGATTTTGAGGTCAAGTTCTTAAATGACATTCAAGGACTGTATTGTGATAGCATGGATGCAAGAAGTTTATGTGATGTTTTGTCTTTAGAGAGTGCAACTGAACTGGAGATCATCTACATTTGCCGTTGCTATAGCATGAAGAGCTTGGTTTCATCTTCTTGGTTTGGCTCTGCTACACCACCATTGCCTTCACATAATGGTATGTTTTCTCGTCTTAAAGAGTTTTATTGTTTTGGATGTAACAGTATGGAGAAGTTGTTCCCTCTTGAGTTGCTGTCATACCTCGTAAACCTGAAAGTGATTGCTGTTAGTTTTTGTGAGAAAATGGAGGAGATAATAGGAACAACAAATGAGGAAAGTAGCACCTCCAATCCCATCGTGGAATTAACACTCCCAAAGTTAAAATCTCTGTATTTGACTAATTTACCCGAACTGAAAGGGATTTGTAGAGCGAAACTGATGTGCAATTCTCTTGAGGAAATTAACGTAGAAAACTGTGAGAAGCTGAAGAGGATGGCGATTAGTCTTCCGTTGCTTGAAAATGGCCAGCCATCCTCTCACCCTCACCCTTCTCTTAAAAGGATCGATGCGTGTCCAAAAGAATGGTGGGAGACAGTGGTGGAGTGGGAGCCTCCTAACGCCAAGGAAGTCCTTCGTCCCATTGTACACTTTGGTCGATACTGAATATAATGAAGAATAAAGGGTAAGCATCATCTTTTATTTCTCTCTCCTTCTGCAATTTATTCTCTGCACGCCATGTTAATTTCTTTATGTTATTTTTACTCTTAGGGCTATTTTTCTTCTTTTGGAGAGGCTCAAGGCTGCTACCTTTTCTTTTCGCTCTCGCGCTGCCCCTCCCTCTCCATAGAAGCCAACAAGAGCTGAACGTCTTGATCTTTGTTTCTATACATACAAATACTGAGCTAGTGTTACACGCCACAATTGAAGAAAGATGAAGAGGCAGCTGAGAAGAGATGAACGCAGATGAAGGTTGTCTTAAGAGAAATTAAGGTCTGTTGTGTGTTTATATAGTGGGGGCAAAAGTTAATTATTATTTACATTAGGGACCGGGATGCAATTCAACTTAGTATAAGGACTGTTATTTAATTTATATATTTCAGTTATTGTAATGGGGGGTTATCTGATGTGGGGAGTTAATTAAGTAGTGGGTAGTTATTTAACTTGTATTTCCAGCTTATTTAGGCTCAGCATTTCCAATTAATAGACAACAAGAAAATTTCCGAAAATTGAATATTAATTCAAGTGGAGGCCCTGGCTCCTTCAATTGCCAGAACATCATTCTATCCAAACTCTATCAAATTAACCAGCACTCAACAAGCACAAATCTACCAAAAAACTCTACCAAATTATTCGGCATCTAACAAGTGGTATCAGAGCTATCCTTCCAGCGACCATGACAGAAGGCACCAGAATATCCCAACTTGCTGAAACAGTGAAGCAATTACAAGAAGTAACTAAGGGATTGACAGAACAACAATCCAAACAAGGGAAGCTCATGGAAAAGGTATTACAGCAACTCAACAGCATGGCATCTAACTTTGACAGCCTAGTTCAGGTTACCAATAGGAGGAATTCCGGAGAGGGTACTTCTCAAACTGCGAAAGTTCATGCTAATCCCTTGTTTGAAGGTCACGGAGGAATTCAGGCTCGCTCACTACGGCTGGATTTTACACACTTCGATGGGGGTGATCCTAGCGAATGGATCCTGAAAGCACAGCAGTTCTTTAATTATTTCAAGACACCAGATAACCACAAAATGGAGATTGCTTCTTTCCACATGGGGGGTAAGGCACTCACTTGGTATCAGTGGCTAAGAGACTCAAGTCATACATCAACATGGGAAGAATTTGTGGAGGCTATCCGCATCAGATTTGGACCCTCATGTTATGAAGATCCAGTAGGTGCATTCACCAAATTACAACAAAGAGGGAGCGTAGAAGATTACCAGACAGAATTTGAGGTCTTGTCTAACAAGATCAGTGGCTTAGGGGAAGATTTCCGCATCAGCACCTTTTTAAGTGGCTTGAAAGACGAACTGCGCATCACGGTAACCATGTTCAAACCCTCCACACTTGCAGCAGCATTTGGACTGGCGCGCCTGCAGGAGGAAGAAGTCAATGGAAAACACTATTCCTATAGAAGCAACCAAACACCACTTACACTTTTCAATTCTACATCCGAAATACCACCAAAAACACTCACACCAACCTCTTTCATCAGACCACCAGACCCACAACCACAACCAGCCCTTAGGCTGCCAGCACCCCAAAGCACCGAACCTACATTCCAAAGAAGAAACCCATACCCAGTTAGAAGAATAAGCTCAGAACAAATGCAAGAGAGAAGAGAAAAGGGGCTGTGTTATTTCTGTGATGAGAAGTTTCATGCAGGTCACAAGTGTAACAGGCCAAGATTGTACCTATTGGAAGGGCTGGAGTTTGAACTAGATGAAGAACGGAGAGAGGAAGACGCCGACAAGCTGCGACGATCACACCCACAGAAGGGCTGGAGTTTGAATCAGATGACGAACGGAGAGGGGAAGACGCCGACAAGCTGCGCCGATCACACCCACAGCTCGTGGACGAGCTGTTCTGAAGGGGACGGCTTTGTTACACGCCACAATTGAAGAAAGATGAAGAGGCAGCTGAGAAGAGATGAACGCAGATGAAGGTTGTCTTAAGAGAAATTAAGGTCTGTTGTGTGTTTATATAGTGGGGGCAAAAGTTAATTATTATTTACATTAGGGACCGGGATGCAATTCAACTTAGTATAAGGACTGTTATTTAATTTATATATTTCAGTTATTGTAATGGGGGGTTATCTGATGTGGGGAGTTAATTAAGTAGTGGGTAGTTATTTAACTTGTATTTCCAGCCTATTTAGGCTCAGCATTTCCAATTAATAGACAACAAGAAAATTTCCGAAAATTGAATATTAATTCAAGTGGAGGCCCTGGCTCCTTCAATTGCCAGAACATCATTCTATCCAAACTCTATCAAATTAACCAGCACTCAACAAGCACAAATCTACCAAAAAACTCTACCAAATTATTCAGCATCTAACAGCTAGATTGTTTCTGAATTCTGCTTTTCTTCGTCTGATTTGTTGGCCTACTTTATAGGGTTTTAGTCCTTTCTGCTAATTTAAAAAAGCTTCCTTATCTTTTCGCTCCCACGCTGCCCCTCCCTCTCCATTGAAGCCACCAAGAGCTGAGCATTGTATTGGGGACATATATGGTAGTATAAATACTTACCAATAAATCACCAAAAACTAGAAATTGTTTTCAAGATTGGAATCTTGAAAACCAACCTCTGATGCCTTCACACTCCATATTTTTATTGTTATCTTCTAAACCTCATAGCTTCTTCTTCTTTTAGTTTATTGATTGCTCTGTATTTATTATTTGTATTAAAAAATTAAATATGTCTACTATTTATATTTCATCTGGAATTGGACGACAATTTCTGGAGTCAAATCGTGAAGACAAAGCACTTACATGTTTGCGTGCAAAAACTATCAAAACCCTTTCTCCACGTTATTTAATTAAATGGATTCAAATCATGACCTTTAAAAACAACATTTTATATATATTATTTTTTATTATTATTATTTTGGAAAACTCAAAAATACAATGGAGATACAATTTGTTCATGTGGTACACCATGAGGATTGTTTCATGTTTGTCCATGTCTTACCTCATGCTTCATAAATTCAGCTGATGAGAATTGGTTCCCTTACCAATAAAATATACTATTTTGTAGCTGTTGTTGTAATTTAGGATGAAGAAAGACAGAAAATAATGCTTGAGATAAAGAGCAATGGTGGAACAAAAGACTTGAATACTTTTATTATCTTCTGCAGTACAAATTAACAAACCACTAAAATCATGCTCCTAAGATCAAGCCCTGATTGATAATAATGCAAATAACAGAAGCTACGAAATAACAGCAAAAACAAAGAAATGGCAACAGATTTGACGAATTCAAATCACTTAACAATGTTAACTTATTCCACCTCAGCAGTCCTAAACATATTTTCCTGTTTCTCTATGACGAGTGGATTGGACAGGAGGAGTTCTGTACTAAGCTGGCATGGTTGCCGGGAAGAATATTGCTCTAATTCCTTCTGTCTTCGGTATAGGGAAGATGATGCCTGATCCAACCTGAAAGATGACAAAAATAAAAATAAAAATAAAAATTTAAGTTTGTCTAGGAAACTCACGGTGAGAATAAAAGTTCAAACAAATAACTTTCTGATAGTAAAAGTAATGAAAGCTGGAGATACAGACCAAAATGAGTCTAGCCGCAATACACATGCGTTTTGGTGTAGGAAATGGAAGCAGTAAGCTGCCAACAGCATAGGCCAGCATGGCAAAGCAAAAGGACTCAAGATATTTGCAAATGGAAGCTGCATTGCTAAGATCGTTCAGAGGCCTAAAAAGATCTCGCAGTAGGACAACATCAGAAAGTCCCACAGTCATTACTCCTCCTGTTACAGAATGGCGCATATTCAACGAATCCCCTATCAGAAATGCACCAGGAAGACGCAGGCATGATTCTGTTTGGCATTGTTCTTATGTTCCCCTTATCAATCGCACATATGAAAGCATTGTATAGCTCAGCTGGCATCTGAAATGTGCAAATTTCTGCATTAGTTCAAACATCATGTATATTGAATAAAAAGAACTAGCAAAGATGCTGAAATGTCGTCTTCGACTTTCTGATATTATTAACAACAAATTCATGATCAAGGAGCCATAGCTATAGAAAATATGCTCAATAGAGTATAACTGGACAGTATGAAATTCTACGTAAATTTACCATGTCTGGATGCAATCTCTAATTCATCTAATCTTAGTCGAAAAATGCTAAAATGTCGTCTTGTATTGGGGACATAAGAGCTGAGCATTGTATTGGGGACATATATGGTAGTATAAATACTTACCAATAAATCACCAAAAACTAGAAATTGTTTTCAAGATTGGAATCTTGAAAACCAACCTCTGATGCCTTCACACTCCATATTTTTATTGTTATCTTCTAAACCTCATAGCTTCTTCTTCTTTTAGTTTATTGATTGCTCTGTATTTATTATTTGTATTAAAAAATTAAATATGTCTACTATTTATATTTCATCTGGAATTGGACGACAATTTCTGGAGTCAAATCGTGAAGACAAAGCACTTACATGTTTGCGTGCAAAAACTATCAAAACCCTTTCTCCACGTTATTTAATTAAATGGATTCAAATCATGACCTTTAAAAACAACATTTTATATATATTATTTTTATTATTATTATTTTGGAAAACTCAAAATACAATGGAGATACAATTTGTTCATGTGGTACACCATGAGGATTGTTTCATGTTTGTCCATGTCTTACCTCATGCTTCATAAATTCAGCTGATGAGAATTGGTTCCCTTACCAATAAAATATACTATTTTGTAGCTGTTGTTGTAATTTAGGATGAAGAAAGACAGAAAATAATGCTTGAGATAAAGAGCAATGGTGGAACAAAAGACTTGAATACTTTTATTATCTTCTGCAGTACAAATTAACAAACCACTAAAATCATGCTCCTAAGATCAAGCCCTGATTGATAATAATGCAAATAACAGAAGCTACGAAATAACAGCAAAAACAAAGAAATGGCAACAGATTTGACGAATTCAAATCACTTAACAATGTTAACTTATTCCACCTCAGCAGTCCTAAACATATTTTCCTGTTTCTCTATGACGAGTGGATTGGACAGGAGGAGTTCTGTACTAAGCTGGCATGGTTGCCGGGAAGAATATTGCTCTAATTCCTTCTGTCTTCGGTATAGGGAAGATGATGCCTGATCCAACCTGAAAGATGACAAAAATAAAAATAAAAATAAAAATTTAAGTTTGTCTAGGAAACTCACGGTGAGAATAAAAGTTCAAACAAATAACTTTCTGATAGTAAAAGTAATGAAAGCTGGAGATACAGACCAAAATGAGTCTAGCCGCAATACACATGCGTTTTGGTGTAGGAAATGGAAGCAGTAAGCTGCCAACAGCATAGGCCAGCATGGCAAAGCAAAAGGACTCAAGATATTTGCAAATGGAAGCTGCATTGCTAAGATCGTTCAGAGGCCTAAAAAGATCTCGCAGTAGGACAACATCAGAAAGTCCCACAGTCATTACTCCTCCTGTTACAGAATGGCGCATATTCAACGAATCCCCTATCAGAAATGCACCAGGAAGACGCAGGCATGATTCTGTTTGGCATTGTTCTTATGTTCCCCTTATCAATCGCACATATGAAAGCATTGTATAGCTCAGCTGGCATCTGAAATGTGCAAATTTCTGCATTAGTTCAAACATCATGTATATTGAATAAAAAGAACTAGCAAAGATGCTGAAATGTCGTCTTCGACTTTCTGATATTATTAACAACAAATTCATGATCAAGGAGCCATAGCTATAGAAAATATGCTCAATAGAGTATAACTGGACAGTATGAAATTCTACGTAAATTTACCATGTCTGGATGCAATCTCTAATTCATCTAATCTTAGTCGAAAAATGCTAAAATGTCGTCTTAGACTGGCATCATGAGACATTTTTCATTTTGCTTTCTGATGTTATTAACAACAAATTCATGATCAAGGAGTCTCTATAAATTAATCAGAATAAGCTTCAGTTCATTAACATTATGTCAAGCAACTATACATACTTGAGGTGCCACCACTGTAGCTTGCCATTTCACCAGTGGAAAGAGAAGGTGGTTGCGGTCCAGGTACATCAACTAAACAACGAATTTCTTTGCTGCTAATAGGATAAGCTATGGAAATTGTATCCTTCAAAATAAAGTAGGCACGATTTGCATATGGAAGATTATAATTCTCCAGGACCAAACCGACAGAGTAGTATGGGACTTCAATCTGCAAGAAATGTAATGACCATGAGTTAGAGAGTATTATTAAACTGTTCTTGGATTGAATTAGTTTGTTGACATGTATCAAAGTCTCAATGACCAAACAGGCACAGGTTTGAATCTTAGAACTGTCATTCTAACTAATTATATCCATACTAATTAAGCCGAAAGTAATCATGGTCAGTGCAAGTTTTAAGCTTTAAGGTATATCTACCGATCTATGTCAAGCAACTGTTTTCAACTATACATACTAATTATAAAATCTTTGTTGGAGATTCACCTAGAAGGTATATAATGCGGGATTTTCACCTTCGGACTGCAGAGATTGCTTCGTAAATTTGAAAAACAACCATCACATACTATTGTGAGTGAAGCTGAAGCTGCTAACTCCTGGCCTGCCTTTGTTTTGTATAGCACACCTTTAATGCTGCCATTTTCTTCGACAAGAGATGTTACAGTTCCTTGCTCGAGTTTAACACTGGATAAAAATCAAAGAAATCTGAGAGAGGGAAATCTTCACATCATGAAATGATACTGATAAAAGTATTTTCAGTCTATGGTTGGTTATATTGAACTCAATACTCGCAGGCTACTCTGTTCCTATAGGTTGCAGGGGATGTAGAGAATTGTATAGAGAATTTGATATGCAAAAAGGGAATTCACTCAATGTATTAATTGGCAGCTATAGTAAAGTATTTATACAAGCAAACCTTATCTGCAGACTAAAGGAATCTTCTAACTAACATCAATTAACTAACTAACTGAACATTCAATCTTAAGCCTAATGGCTGTGACTAATCTGCAATTGACATCTAACATCTCAACATCCTCCCTTAAACTAATTTGCATAGATGCATTTTAGTTTAATTTGAACAATCAACAGATGATAATGCACAGATGCCAAGCTTGTCCCGTAGCTTCACAAATGCTTCAAGTTTCAGTGGCTTTGTCATAATATCAGCCACTTGCACTACAAAAAAAGGGTGCCATTAGCAATGGAATTTTGCAACGGCAAAATTCCGTTGCTAAATTTACATCCGGAAATTGTTTAGCAACGGATATTCCGTTGCTAAACCAATTCCGAAAAAAAAAAACATGTTTTGCAACGGATGAACCGTTGCAAATTACATTTGCAACGGAAACTTTTGCAACGGAGTTTGCAACGGCTAATCCGTTGCAAATGAAAATTCCAGGAAAAAAAAACATGGTTTGCAACGGATTATCCGTTGCAAAAATGTCCGTTGCAAATTAAATTTGCAACGGCGAATCCGTTGCAAAGAATAAAACTATTATTATTAGTATTATTATTATTGCATCAATAATGAAAAAAAAAATTAAATCAAACAATAAAAAAGCCTAAAAACTATAACAAAATAGCGAACAAAATCAATGAAAAAAAAATATTAGCTGGAAAAAAATTATTTGACTTGAAAATAAAAAAAAAAAAAAAACTAAAAGAAAGAACAAACTAAAATCTAAGAACAAAATTTTTCAAAAAGTTACCACCTTAACAAATAAGAAAATAATAAAAATTAAAAATCAAAACTAAGAGCACACATATATAAATTTAGACAAAAATAAGGTGTGCGTCAGGTCGAATATTGTCGGCGGGGGTGTTAGTTGCGTACATAGTATTCGCAGAAAAGAATAATAAAAAATGATAAATTAACATAGCACCCCTACATTCAACTCTTCAATTTTGTCTTATCATGGGTAAAAGAGTTATTTTACCGTGCAATAGTATGTGAAATCACTATGACACCTTCTCTGTTAACTCTTAGTTTTTATCTTATATCAGGATAAAATAGTTATTTTACTATAAAAATATAAAAAAATCTCAAAAAAATATATATTTTAATATAAAACATCAAAAAATTACTAAAACAAATGCAAGAAATAATTTTGAAGCATAAAATCAAATAATTCATCATCAGCGCATGCACGTGTGCGTGCTCTGTCAGGTTCTAAGCAATATATGTAACTTAAATCTCACGAGGATCAGCCACAAAAACATGTTTTCATTTTCATTTCAAAACCTTTAATTATGGATAATCCGACCCAATACGAACTCTCTAACCCAACTTCACCTCCTTCAACTACTCCGAATCTGGCTCAACCTCTTTGTAAGAGCAAGTTCAATGGCAAGATCCGTTTTGAAGATTCAAATCTTGAAAATGGCTCTTTGAATAATGTATATTTGATTTTTTTATTGATATGTACTCCAATGGTAAAAAATATTTTGAAGAGCTATTTTTTATATTATTTCAAATACCATGCAATTATTTTGAATTTAGTTTAATTATGCAATTAATAGGAGTAAATTATACAATTAAATAATTGCTTTTGAAAAACCTTCCAACTATAAAATAAAAGATTTGTCTTTTCTAAGGAATAGCTCTTCCTTTAAATCTAAGGAAAACAAAAACAGCCGGTAAATCGATCGTAAATTAATAGAATATCAACAAAAAAAAAAGACAAATTACTTATTGATATAAACAGCTCCTTGAACAAAATGAGCCACTTTAATGCCTTGTTGAGTCAGTCGTGCCTCTAATTAAGACAAATAAGATATTTGTGGATATCTTTAGTCTCCGTAAATATTGTTTCAACATATGAATATAGTCATCCTGTAGGAGACTGAAAAATTCATGTATTGAAAAATATGCAATTATAACGTTATGAAGGTAAGGTTATGGCCAATTTTCAATGTATATGAATGTGGGTCACTGTGGTGATCCTAACCCTAAGCATACAAAATTATTGACCAAAAGAATCAAATATGTATTTAAATTAGTTTTAATTTCGTTATGATATATTATGGGTTGGCTAAGAAAAACTAAAAGGAGGCCGAGCGAAGCGAGCTCCTCTTAACTGGGGTCGAGCTGGGTTCCAAGGGCAGCGCCCCGGAAGAAATTTTTGATTCTAAAGGTTTCTAGAATAGGTTTTTTTTTTTTTTAAAAAAAAATGAATTTAATTATTATTAAAAAATGAATTTTATTATAATTAATAATAATAATTGATATAAACTCAACAACATTAACAAAAGAGTAAGCACGAAGAAAAGCCTAAAATTATTATTAGTATTATTTAACTTGAAATTAAATTTTTTTGTTAATAACTGTTAAAAAAAATATGGTAAATAATTCACCGATTAATACTTATGTATTAATAATTGTTTCTTGTTTACTAATAAAATTCCCCGTCTCCCGCTCTAGACATGGGATGGGCGGGCTAAATGAAAATTAATGTGAAACGCACCGTTTTATTGAAAACAATTGAATATCCACTGTCCTCCTCTTTACACCCATTTACAGCAAAACCAGACCTTTCCCTTCTCCTCTCTTCTTCCCGGCCTCAGCACTTTCCCTTCGAAAAACGGTGACCTTCACTCTTTAAAACCAGCTCTTTCCCTTCGGAATTCTTCTCCTTTTTCTCTTCTTTTTCGGTTCGGTGACCTTCACTCTCTAAAACTAGAAGACCTTCTCTCTCTCTCTCTCTCTCTCCCTCTCGGTTCAGCAAAATCAACCATCAACTCCGAGCACCACCTCGTCGGGATCCTCCCCTCTGCACTAGAAACCCAGCTGCAACGTCACCGTGGAACAACGAAGGTACGGTCACCATTTCAAAATTCAAATTTCTGCTAAGTTTTTTGTTTATTTTCTTAGTTTCTAAATTAGTTTAGGGTTTAGGGAGTTTTGGGGGAGCTTTCTATTAGATTTTCTTGCAATTTTTTAGCATAGCTAGGCACAAAAAATTTGCATTAAAAAATTTGGTCGAGGATGGTGTTAATTTTCTTGCAATTTTTAAGCATAGCTATTCTTATGTTTATCTCTATGGTTATTGGAACCCACAGTTTGTTATCTGAGAATGTTGAGTTACTGAGGAGGTTTGAGCTGGCTGTGTAGAGTTTTGCTTAAAAAAAATTGGTCGAGGATGGTGAATGATTCTGGAGATTTGTGGTTGCTTTGAATGGTCACAGAAACTGAATTTCAATGTTGGAAGCAAGTGGAGGTACTGAGGAGGTTTGAGCTGGCTGTGTAGAGTTTTTTATGCAAGTGTCATGCACAGCTTTGGTGCTTTTATGATGTGGATGATTTTTTAGTACAATGAGAAGGAAAGGGTTGTGTAATCTTTACTGAGTTGATGTGGCCTACGGGGGTCATTGCTTTCCAAACTTATTGATGATGGCAGAATATAACTATGCCAGGTGAAGAATGATTTTATATGAATTAGTGATGTAATGCCAAAATATTTAGACAAGAATTTCATGATGTGAATTGGTGATTTATAGATGAGAATTTTACAAATTAAAAAAATTTGTAGGTTAGGTTAGTCTCGGATCTTGCCATACTTTAGATTGATTCTAGAAGTCAACCTTTTTGAATGTAACAGCAGTTCATGTCCGTAATATAACTCAATTTCTACTAGACATTCCAGGGAGCTAAGGTTATTTCTTAGTTGATTTTAATTTATCTTTTGCCAGTAATATAACTCAACTTCTGAAAGTACTAACAACATCTCTCTACGCAGGGTTTTTTAAAGGAACATCAATCAATATCTTTTGACTTCAAATTGTATTAAATTCGCTTGAAAGGTTAGTGTAATTTGTTGATTGTGTCATTTGAGTATGAATATCGATTTAATGCATATTGTTGTGTATGGTGTTGCTGTGTGTTGCTCCTATGTGTTTTGGTGTTTTTTTTTGTCTTGGCCATGAATAATACATAAACTAGAGATATCGATTGAACTCAAGGGATACATAGTTGTCCCCTTTGCCTCGTAATTAATGTAGTATTGAATTGCGTCAAATATTTACATTATGCGTAATACAAAATGTTTCAACATTCTAAAATGTTTCTATGTTATAATGTTTATTAGATTAATATGGATGATCGAGAGTGGATGTATCGTCGTAGCAAAAGTGGTCGTATGAATCCTGAATATATTACGGGTGTTAGAAGATTTATCAATTTTGCATTTTCAATTGAAAGAAATGTATCATTGGGAAAAATTAGATGTCCTTGTGTGAAATGCAGAAATCTAAAGTTTTAGAAAGAAGATGATGTTTGTAATCACTTATTGAGAAAAGGGTTTTTACCTTATTATAAAAATTGGACTGTACACGGGGAGCCTTATGACACAGATAATATGGTCGGACCTTCATCAGGAGGGATTAGTCGTGTTGTGAATGATGAGGGAGATGCAAATCCATATAGAAATATGGTTCTAGATGCAATGAGGGATGATGATGCATACTATAATGATAGGGATTGGAGTACTGTTGTGATAGAGGAACCTCCGAATGTAAAGGCATCTAAATTTTTTAAGTTGTTGAAAGCTGCAGAGGAACCTTTGTGGGATGGGTGTACTAAGCAATCAAAACTATCTGCTTGTGTACAATTGCTTAATATGAAGTCAAATTTAAATTTAACTCAGAATGCCTTCAACAAATTCACTGAATTTGCTAAGAGTTGCATGCCTGATGATGCTAATTTGGTTTCAAATTTTTATGATGCCAAGAAATTTATGCGGCCTCTTGGACTTGGCTATGACAAATATGATGTGTGTCGTAATAACTGCATGCTATATTATGGGGTTGATGAGATGAAAATAAGGTGTGATTTCTGTGGAAGTTCACGATTCAAGCCTAGAAACCCTACTAGTAAAGGCCCTAACAAGGCGGAGAAGCAACTCCGATACTTTCCATTGGCACCAAGACTTCAGAGACTATTTATGTCTCCACATCATGCCAAGGATATGACATGGCATCATTTTCATAAGTCGGATGATGGAATAATGGTGCACCCATCAGATGGATATGCTTGGAAAGAGTTTAATCGAGTCCATCCGAGCTTCTCGGCAGATCCACGAAATGTTCGATTAGGATTATGCACTGATGGGTTTTATCCATTTAATATGGTTTCAAATTCATATTCTTGTTGGCCAGTAATTGTAACTGTGTACAATTTGCCTCCTTGGAAGTGCATGACAAGACCATTTATGTTTTTATCAATGATAATTCCAGGGCCAAAGAATCCGGGAAAAAACCTTGATATTTTTCTAAGACCTTTGATTGATGAATTGAATAACTTATGGTCTGTAGGTGTCGAAACTTATGATGTATACCATAAAGAAAATTTTCAGTTAAAAGCAGCTTTGATGTGGACCATAAGTGATTTTCCAGCATATGGTATGTTGTCTGGCTGGAGTACACATGGCAAATTATCATGTCCTTATTGTATGGAACACAGTAAGGCATTTCGATTAAAACATGGTGGGAAAAATTCATTCTTTGACTGTCACCGACGATTCCTACCCATTAATCACCCTTACAGATATCAGTCGGATAAGTTTATAAAAGGAGTAATTGAAGAGCTCCCTCCTTTTCCTCGTCGATCTGGTTTAGAAATGTTAGCTGAAGTTTCTAAGTTCATCGAGGGAAATGTTGGTAGCTCTTCATATGGTGGGAAAATTCCCGGATTTGGTGTGTATCACAATTGGGTGAAGAAAAGCATTTTTTGGGAGCTTCCATATTGGCACACAAATTTAATTCGTCACAACCTAGATGTCATGCACATAGAAAAAAATTTCTTTGACAATATCTTCTACACGGTAATGGATTGCCCTGATAGAAGCAAGGATAATGTAAAGGCTAGGATAGATATGCAGTTGTATTGTAAAAAGCCAAGCTTACATTTGCAACAAGATGCAAGTGGTCGAGTTTACAAACCGAAAGCCACTTATTAT
The DNA here is from genome assembly GCA_029030765.1 of Salix suchowensis. Lineage (NCBI taxonomy): Eukaryota > Viridiplantae > Streptophyta > Magnoliopsida > Malpighiales > Salicaceae > Salix > Salix suchowensis. Next base: position 12,257,207 of record CM054998.1, on the reverse strand, counting down.
CTCTTCAAGAAAGAACAACAACAAGTGTTGGCATGGATGAAAGAGTTGTCCTTTCCTGATGGCTATGCTTCAAACATATCACGGTGTGTGAAAGAGGCACAATGTAAGGTCTCCGGCATGAAAAGTCATGATTGCCATGTTTTTATGCAAAGACTTCTTCCCTGTTATGCTCCAACCTTACTTGCCTAGACCATTGTGGGAGGCATTAACGTAATTGTCGATATTTTTTCTGGGACATCCGTGCGACTAATTTAAATTTCCAACACTTGGAGTTGATGCAGAGAAATATTATTGAAATAATTTGTAAACTTGAAAGGATTTTCCCTCCATCGTTCTTCGACTCCATGGAACACTTAGCAATACACCTACCTTATGAGGCACAAGTTGGTGGACCCGTTCAATATCGATGGATGTATCCATTTGAACGGTATGTTTTCATACAATGTAATTTTAATTCACTTTAATTGAATAATTTGTTTATTTTTCATACTAATTAACATAAATAATGTAGGTATATGTTCTATTTGAAGAAGAAAGTCACCAATAAAGCCCAAGTAGAGGGTTCCATATGTGAAGCGTACTTGATAGATGAAATTACAAATTTTGCGTCTTATTATTTTGGTGATGACGTTCAAACAATATGGAATCGAGTTCCACGAAATGACGATGGTGGAGCTAAGAGTGAAGGTGGACAACTTTCTATTTTTTCCTATCAAGGACGAAAATTGTCTAAAAAATATTATAGATGGCAATTATCGCAGGAAGAAATGAAAATTGCGCACAACTATGTCATTTTCAATTTTCAAGAATTGAAACCCTATAGAGAGTAAGTGTGAAATATTTTATTTTGTTTCTGAATTTATAATAACTTCATTTCAACTAACAATTTAAAATTTAGGCAATGTCGCCATGAGCTACATTCACGACAACCACAATTGACCAATATTGAAATTGAAAAACTATGCGAGGTTGAATTTCCAATTTGGTTGAAAAACCATGTAAGTATTTTTCACGATATATTTTGTTAAATTTACTATTTTGTATGAAACAATAATTCATACATTGTTATTGTTATGCTAGGTTGAATACAAAGCAACCGGAATTGAGAATCAAATCTTTGCTCTTTCTATGGGTCCGTCAAATTCCGTGAAATGTTATAATGGGTATTATGTCAATGGTTTAAATTTCATACTCAATTTTATGGTCGCTATAAAAAAACAATGAATAGCGGGGTTTGTGTAAAAGGAAGTTGCTACAATGGTAATGAAATTGATTACTATGGAATGCTTGAAGAAGTGATCCGGCTTAAATATTTAGGGAGTAAGTGCAAGGTTTTTATGTTTAAGTGTCATTGGTACGATATCAAACGTGGGCTTAAAGTGCATCGTTCAAATGGTTTGGTTGAGATCAAGCATACCTCTAGACTACATGGAAGTGAAGATTTTGTCTTGGCGCAGCAATGTCAACAAGTCTACTATACGTGTCCACCCGATAATAAATCTTCAGAATGGTGGGCAGTTATGAAGACGGCAGCTAGAAGTTGTTATAATGTTGAGATGGGTGAATTTATTGAAAACAATGACAATGTGAAAACATTTGATGTTGATCAATCAGATGAAATTTCTCAACCATGTTGTGTGCTTCCTAATATGACACTTGATGAACCAAGTATATTTGTTGACACATCTTATTATGAAGAAGTCAACCAAAATGATTTGTTTACGGTAGAGGGAAATTGGGTAGACGATAATGAAATGGATTCGGATGAGGAAATTGAGTATGATAATGAAGTCGTTGGTGATGATGATAATGATGATGATAATAATGATGATTTGATTAGAAGTGATGATGATGATGATTAGCATTATGCAGGTATATTCAATGCATTTATTTTTATCCTATGATGATGCTGATTACCATGCTGCTTGTATTTCTTATATTTAATTGATATATTAACTTATGATATTTAATATTCTTTTGTTCATATTTCTTATTATTGTCATATTGATTAGTTTTTACCAACAATACTTATTGACGACAATCCAATTGTTGTAGGATGTCTAAATAGGCATCTATATTACAATATTCCAGAAGTGATAGGTCCGCATCCAGAGCGAATAGAACTCCATCTACCGTGGATAAGAACGCATCATCTTCTCACCAACCCGAGCCTGATCAAGTACATGATTCTTATGCACACAGAGTTGCAAGTACATTTCCTAATCAAGAGGATCATGTGAGGTTAAATGCACATGAAGCTTTCGGGTTTCAAGATTTGTTAGCAACACAAGGTGTCCCGCGAGATGATACAAACATGTTCAGAGAATTTAATGTTCATCAAGGTTATGCGGGAGGAGTTGGAGATGAAGTTGATGAAGATGGTAGTGATGAGAGAGAATTCGATGAGTCAAGAGAAGGTAGTAACATGCGATGTTCAGAGGATCCGGATTGCCTCCATTCAATCCATGGTTCAAGCTGTTCTCGAACCAATGTAAGCATTAAACGGAAGAGTTTTGACACAGCAATCGATCCAGTGTCGGGAAAAAAAGAACTGAGTTTGTATGGAACATCCGAGTAAGTATAATATTTTTATTACATATTTATCATTTGTGTCATTATTGTTCCATGAACGTTTGTTACTTTAATTTTTCAGGTTCAATAACGCTTCATGTGGCCGAGAAATCGGAATAATTTTGAGAACTAATTTCAAAGGGCCATGGCACTCTTGGGATAAAGTTGAGTTCAAGGTATGTTTTTCTGTTAACTATTTTTGAGGGAGATTTGACAATCATGTTTAACAGTAGTTGAATGATTATTGAGAATGTTTTGCAAATGATTGGCACGAGATACTAGTTTTTTGTTAAATGATGAGGTTGTTTGAGATCTGTGTGTTTATGTAAACATTTATTAATTGTCATATGTATTTGATAGAAAAAATATGCCTTCCCCGAAGAAGATGAAGCAATTGTTCGTAAAATATGGGAAGATAAAGCTCGAACTTCCTTGAACCAACAATGGGCAAGAGCTCGAAGTAAAGCTATGTCAATAATAGGTACCACAAATATCATCGATTGCCTGGATAAAGGACCTGTTTGGATCCAAAATGAAGATTGGAATACGATGATCAACGATGTTTAGTCTACCAATAGATTTTGTAAACGATCCAAAACATCAAAACAAAATCGATTGAAGCAAACAGATGGGAAAATAAGTACCCATTCTGGTGGCTCTGTGTCATTTGCATCATATCGAGCTAGTATGGTACGAAATGTTGTTGTTCAACACTTGTAATTTAATTTGTTTAATATTTTTGTTGCTTACTTTTTTTTTCATGTTCGTAGCAAGAACAGGCCGGGGGGAAAGAACTTCCCTGGGATGAGGTCTTTTCTGCTTTGCATCAAAAATCAAATGAGACCGGCACATTTGTAGATAACCGGTCTAAAATAGTGGTGGTAAGTACTTATATTTTATTTTATATATATATATGAAATATCATTCATATTCAAATTAATATATTTTGACATGAACTTGTTTGTTTGCAGGAAAAATATAGAAATGAGATGGTTGCAAGATATGGACCTGATCAGAACAATCATCCCTCATTTGATGGAGCAGCTTGGTGTGAGGCTTCAGGGGGAGTAAGCAAGGGTCGAGTATATGGTGCACCCCGTATGCCTAAATCTAAAGTTGATGTGAGTTCTTCTTCACATACCTACTCAGTAAATTCATCATATCCAAGCACAACAACTACTAGACGGTATGAAGAGCAATTGCAAGAAAATCGTGAAGTTATTAATGATATGAGAAATGAAATGAGAAATGAAATGTCTTCCATTAAAGATTGTCTTAAGCTCTTGGTAGGACATATGGGTCTAAGTATGTTAACACCTATGGCTCCGTCGATGCCATCAATTGTGGCTCCGTTTATGCCATCACCTGTGGCTCCGTCGATGCCATCACCTGTGGCTCCGTCGATGCCATCACCTGCAATGGCACCAAGACATCGACCTCGACCTCGACCTCAAATGCCATAGAATGGTCCATCTTCCTCTCATCAACAACATTGTAGATCATTTCCGTCTTAAAAACTTTAAAATATTTATTTTTAAGTTTCATGTTTATTTACTTAGTCATGTAAATATAATCGAATCTGTAGTGTATTAAGGTTCCATGTTTATTTACTTAGTCATGTATGTAATCGAATCAGTAGTGTATTAAGACTTCTAATTAATCTTTTAAATTTTATTTCCACCATATTTATGTTATTTTCAATACTAATAATATTTCAATATTTGCTAGTGCTTTTAAAAGATTTAGTTGTAATGAATTATAATTAAAATATATTAAAAATAGATTTTAAAAATATAAATATTTAAATAATATTCTGTCGTTGTAATTGCAATTGCAACAGCAATCCCGTCGCAACGGCAACGGCCGACCGTTGCAACGGCAACGGACGAACCGTTGCAACGGCAACGCCTCCCGTTGCAACGGCAACGGACGACCCGTTGCAACGGCAACGGACAACCCGTTGCAACGGCAACGGACAACCCGTTGTAAAATTTGTATTTCCAACGGGAGAGTTTGCAACGGATTACCCGTTGCAAGCACAATTTGCGGCGACGTGGTTCCAACGGATTGTGCCCGTTGTAAATGCCGTTGCAAATTAATATTTGCAACGGATTTCTTCGTAATTTGCAACGGATTAAGTTGTTGCAAAACACCCCCTTTTTTTGTAGTGTTGTTCCAGTGTATTGCAGTGCACCAATTCTACAACTCCATCTCTTGTCAGCTCCCTTAAAAAATGGAATCGAACATCTATATGTTTATTACGGCCATGTAGGACTGGATTTCTGGATAGCTTAATAGCTGAGCTATTATCACAATAAATCACAGTGCTCTGAGTTTGATCATGACCCAATTTTTCTAGAATTCTTCTTAGCCAAACTCCTTGGCATGCACATGATGCTGCGGCTATAAACTCTGCTTCTGTAGTAGATAGTGTCACCACTGGCTGCTTTTTAGAAGACCAAGAAACTGCTCTTGCGCCGATCATAAACACATACCCACTTGTGCTCTTCCTATCATCAACATCTCCTGCATAGTCACTATCTGCAAAGGCTTTGAGGTGACCTTCATTACCTTTTCTGTAGGCAATACCGAAATCTGTAGTTCCCCTTAAGTATCTCAGGATTCTCTTTGCTGTTTGTAGGTGCATTTCAGAGGGCTTCTCCATGTATCTACTGATCAATCCCACAGCATACATAAGGTCTGGTCTTGTGGCTGTTAGGTAGAGGAGACTTCCCACTAGCTGTTTGTATTCAGTAGCATTGACAGTGGTTACATGATGTTCATTTCTTGTTAGCTTGCAGCCTGGTACAATGGGGTTCAGCACTACATTGCTTTGTTCCATTCCGAATCTGTTGAGCACCTCCTTGGCATACTTTTGTTGACAGATGAAGATGACTTGTGGATTCTGTACAACTTCCACCCCCAGAAAATACCTCATTCTTCCAAGGTCAGACATGTCGAACTCTTTCTTCATAGATGATTTGAAGCTTGCAAACATGTCTTCATTATTTCCTGTAAACAAGAGGTCATCAACATACAAACTAACTATCAAAATTCTCCCTTTATCCCTGTTTTTGATGAACAAGGTGTGCTCGCAGAAGCACTTTTCAAACCCTTCTTTAACAAAGTAATTTTCTATTCGGCTGTACCAAGCCCTAGGGGCTTGCTTGAGGCCATATAAAGCCTTCCTTAACCTATATACTTTGTGCTCCTCCCCCTTTTTCTCATACCCTTGAGGTTGATCAACAAAAATTGCCTCAGTTATCTCTCCATGCAAGAATGCACTCTTGACATCTAGTTGAAAGACATACCATCCCTTGTGTGCTGCAATGGCTAGGATTGTTCGAATTGTATCCCACCTTGCCACAGGTGCGAATACCTCATTGTAGTCGATCCCTTGTCTTTGATAGTAGCCCTTTGCCACCAGCCTGGCTTTGTGCTTGTCTACTTGTCCTGCTGCATTCAATTTAGTCTTGAACACCCACTTGACTCCTATTGATTCCACTCCTGCAGGTAACATGGTTAGTTCCCATGTTTTATTTCTTTCAATGGCACTCATCTCTATGTCCATGGCTTCCCTCCATTTTTGATTCTTGTATGCTTCTTCAAATGTGGCAGGGTCCTCAGCTGAGGTGATCATGGCCATATCCTGAGATTCCTCAGATTCTTCTTCTTCTTCGGGTGATGCTTTACTAGTCACATAGTCATTCAACCAGATTGGTTTTTTTCGGTTTCTTCCTTGAATGGTTCTTTGTGGTGTCCCTTCATCCCTCTCACTTGATGATGTCATGTTCATTGAGATGTTCATCCTCTCGATTTTTGTCTCCTTCAGTCATGCTGGTATCTTCATCACAGTCTGCCCAGTCTAGTTCACCTTCTTGTTTTTCTTCCTTGTTTTTGTCCCAATCCCATTTTTCATCTTCCATGCATACAACATCTCTACTGATTATGACTTTCTTCCCAATTGGATCATATAACTTGTATGCCTTTGACTCTTCACTTAATCCCAGTAAAACACATTTGAGGCTTCTGTCATCAAGCTTCTTTCTCCCAACATCAGGTATGTGTACATGAGCCACACACCCAAATATTTTGAAGTGGTTGACACATGGTTTCAAATCACTCCATGCCTCTTCAGGTGTAGTGTTCTTCACAGCTACGGTGGGGCTCCTATTTAGCACATAAATGGACCAGTTTACGGCTTCAGGCCAGAATTGCTTTGGCACTCCCTTCTCAGCTAGCATGCTTCTCACCATGTTCATTATGGTGCGATTTTTCCTCTTGGCTACACCGTTTTGCTGTGGTGTATAGGGGGTGGTGAGCTGTCTGCTTATTCCTTGCATGCTGCAGAAGCTGTTGAACTCATTAGAGGTAAACTCTCCTCCTCTATCTGTTCTTAGGCAACCAATCTTTTCCCCACTTGTTCTTTCAACAATCAGTTTAAACTTCTTAAAAGTTGCAAATGCTTCAGACTTCTCAGACAAGAAATAGCCCCATGTTTTTCTACTGTGATCGTCAATGAAGGTGAGCACATACCTTTTTCCATTGTTCGATTGTGGTGAAATGGGGCCACATATGTCAGCATGAACCAGTTGAAGCTTCTTTGATGCTCTCCACGTGCTCATCTTTGGTATTGTGTCTCTATGCTGCTTTCCTTTCATGCAATTCTCACATACCTTTGTTGATTCTTTTATTGCAGGTAACCCCTTTACCATCTCCATTTCAGACAGAATTTTCAAGCCCTTTAGGCTCAAATGTCCATATCGACAGTGCCATAAGTGGGTGATGTCTTCAGCTATTGCTTGGAGACATTTTGGTGTAGGATAGCTGATAATGGCATGTATAGCAAACATTCGATTAACTGACATTTGAGATTGCATGACTAACCCTCTCTTGTGATGATATACCCTGCACTTGTTGTTTTGGATGAGAATTGCCAGTTTCTTCTCTTGAAGTTGCCCTATGCTTAGGAGATTGTTTTTGATTTCGGGTATGAAGTATGTTTCTGTGAAGATTTGTGTAATGCCATTGATGTGCAACTTGATGCTGCCCTTTCCCATAACCAATATTCTTGAATTATCACCCAGTTTCACATATCTTCGAAATTGCTCATCCAGTTCAAGAAACCAGTCTTTGTTTCCACACATGTGGTTGCTGCAACCACTGTCAAGAAACCAAATAACCTTTTCTTGTTTGTGCTCTGCATCTTTGTGGGCTATTAGTAGCAGTTCTTCTTCCCCATCTACTTCTGCAATGTCTTCTTGCATCTGCTGTGTACCTTCATAAGCCATTAACAACAATTCTTCTTCCTCTTCTACTTCTGTAAAGTAAGCACTTCTGCCTCTACTAGGACATTCATATTGGAAATGTCCTAGTTTTTGGCAGTTGTAGCACTGGATTGTTGATTTGTTGTAAGGTTGGGTTTGTCTAACCCTCCCTCGACCCCTTCCTCTGAGTCCACCTCTACCTCTCTCTTAACTCGGTTCTGAACTCATTTCTTTGTCCATTCTTTCTCGTAATTCATGATGTTCAAGGCATGCTCTTCTTCCTTCTCGTTCTTGCATTCTTTGCTCATGAACTAGAAGGCTCGCTTTGAAGTTCATCTATTGACATGGTTGATGAGTCATTAGATTCTTCTATGGAACAAACTACATAATTGAATCTTGATGTCATTGTTCTTAGGATTTTCTCAACAATGACATGTTGTTCCATCTTTTCTCCACCGATTTTCATCTTATTTGCTATGGTGATAGTTCTAGCAAAATAGTCATCAACTTTTTTCCCCTTCCTTCATGCCCGTAATTTCAAATTCTCTCCTCAATGCTTGCAAACTGGGCACGTTTGACTTTGGTTGAACCTTGATACTTCTTCTTCATGGATTCCCAAATGTCTTTAGAGGTTTCTTTGTTGAGTATTGTTTCCATAATGGTCCCTGTCTATAGCTTGAAAGAGATAATTCTTAACTTTTAAATCTTTCAACTTTTTCATCATTCTCGCACCTTTAGTTGTGCAGCCGTTGGTTCTTCTTCTCCTCTGATTGTTTGAATTCCACAATCTACCAAATTCCAGTACTCCTTTGATCTTAGAAAGTTCTCCATTAGCATGGCCCAATGATCATAATGACCATCAAATCTTGGGATTGCAGGTTGCACAAAGTTGCTTGATTCTCCAACCATCTTTTGCTTGTTTTTCTCTTTTAGTCTGTCTTGCCTTTTCTGTCAAGAAGCTGCGGTTTCTTGATGTTTTCTTTTTCTTTGATTGTATGGTATAGAGAGGCTCTGATACCAATTGTAGAGAATTGTATAGAGAATTTGATATGCAAAAAAATTCACTCAATGTATTAATTGGCAGCTATAGTAAAGTATTTATACAAGCAAACCTTATCTGCAGACTAAAGGAATCTTCTAACTAACATCAATTAACTAACTAACTGAACATTCAATCTTAAGCCTAATGGCTATGACTAATCTGCAATTGACATCTAACATCTCAACAGGGAAAAGGACGAATACTTGGGAAGAAATCAGAACTTTAGTTCTTGATATTTTGCTTTTGTCCTCCTTTAATAATTTTTACTTAAATTAACCTTCAACGACAATTTTTTTTTAAAGTTTTGGAACGAAAAAAATTATTAGATCATGATGTTGGATTATAAAAGAAAATATCGATTATGAGATATTTTGAAAGAGAGGAATATAATGTTAATTGAACTTCATACTCATTGACTGGTCAATTTAGCAATGGATTGTATTTTACAATAAAAAAGCCATTACAAATATACTTATTTTAATTCTAAAATAGATAATCCGTTATAAATATGTTTATTTTAAATCTATAACGAATAATCTATAGCAGATATGTTTGTTTTAAATCTGCAATGGATAATCCATTTATTTTAAATCTATAACGAATAATCTATTGTATATCTATTTATTTTAAAACTTGTGTTCTTTACAAACAAAAATCCTCTCCGTTAATAATTCATTTTTGTCTCTCTTTCCTCTCTTCCTTTCCTATTGTTTTTCGAGTTAAGAAAAAATACACCATGGCTAAATACACATGGTGTATTCGTATTCGCTGCAGGTACTCTTTTGTTTTTTGTTTTTTTCTTCATTTAATTCTCTTTCGCTCCATCTTTTCTTTTTAATTTTTTTTCATAAATTGAGAGCTGCACTTATATTGTTCTTGTGTGAACTGTAATTGCTTGGAATGAGTGGCCAGGGTCCGAGTCGATGAAAACCGCGTCGTCGGAGATGAAGATTTCAGCGAAGATTGTGTATTGGCAAAGAAGAGGCCATGATGTATGTTCTTTTCTGCGAAGTTTTAAGAGAGGATGTAAAAGAGAAAGAAACAGGGCAGTTTATGTATGAACCAGCGTTTGGGGTTTAATGTTTCAGGTGGAGAATTTGATTGACAGTAATGGCTACCGAAACGATGCCGCCAGCCAGGGAAGCTGAGACTTGAGAGAAAGAGGGAGTGGAGGAGAGAGATGGGGTTTATTGGCGACCGAAAACTGCAAGAAAATTGCAGTGATTTGTTTGGGAAAGGAAAGGGTGGTGTAATAATGGAGTAGCCGACGACAGGAAGGTAAATAAAGTGCTCTGATTTTACAAATAAATGTGGAAGCAGAGGGGGTTTAACTTGACTTTTATTTATAGTTATTTTGATCCCTCAATTTATAATTGTTCTCATTGCACCTCTAATTGATTTAAAATTTTTAAATTTATGCAATTGTATCCCCATAAAAATTTCAACAACAGCCATAGCTTTGCCCACCTTTTTTATTTTGGTCATGAGTTTTGGATTTATATGATTTGACCCTCAATTGACCATTAAACTCTCAATTTTCTTCAATTTCCCCCCTAACTCCAAGCAATTGACTTGAAAAAAATCAATTTGGTCTCCAAAGATTCCAATCTCCTCAATCGAACCCGAATTATGCTCAAAAACTTGATTTTTTACCAATTAAGCCTCTAATAAAATTAATTTGACCAACTTAAAGTATAATTAAGTCATTGCACTTAATTAAATCCTTCAATTGGACCCTAAATTAATTCCTAAACATAATTATACTTTAAATTGGCCCACAATTAAATCAAATTGGCCTATAAAAAATATAATTATACCTTTTGACTTAATATTTTACGCAGATTCATCAATAATAAATTATTTTAGCCTTAAATCTACATTTTTTTATTTTTGGGAACAAAAGAGGTACGATCGGGCTCTCGAAAGCGTCCAAAATTTACACCTTGATTTTTCTACCAATGCGAGCTCTTTTTATTTTATTTTTGTTTTATTTTGTGTAGATTTTGGGGAATAACCCAGAAATGGATTATGACAGCTGCCCCCCTCTTTATAACGCTTGCGAATAAAGTCTCGTAAGGGGACTTGTAATAGGGAGTGTTGTAAAGAAAAAGAAAAGAGAGGAGTCTCGTAAAAATGGTTGATTTCTTGGGAAGGGCTATGAAACACGCTCAACATGGAACGATTAGTTTGGGCTAGAAGCGCACTATTCTAGGTTGGATGGCTAAGGGTTGGAAAGGAACATCCAATTAACAGGAAAGATATGGCTAAGAAGCGCACTACCCTAATTGATGGTTTAGTATTGGAAAAACCATACTCAAATAGGAAGAAAAATAGGGTTGAAAAACACACTATTTTGATATGTGGTTAAGGGTTGGAAAACACACCCAATTAAGAGGAAAGATAAAACTAAGAAGCGCACTATTCTAATTGATGGTTTAGAATTGGAAAAAACATACTCATAGAGGAAGAAAAATAGAGTTGAAAAACACACCATTTTAGTTTGTGGTTAAGAGTTGGAAAATTATGAGGAAAAGTATGGCTACGAAGCGCACCATCCTAATCGATTTAAATCAGGTTAGCTCCCACTCAGTTTAATTGAACTTGAGAAAGATAAAGAAACGGATAAGAGGTTTTAATATTGATTCATTTGATTTGATTTGATTTAAAATACATGTGTTTATATTTTCTCACATTCAATCATATCACGGTATAGTCTGTTTAGGCTGTTTGACACCACACAAAAGATAACACAACCCTAAAATAAACAACATTGACTTGTCAAGATTTGGTAGTTCATAATGGCCATTTTGAACCAATGGTCGAGATCCTACAGGCTTGAATCTAATGGCCAAATTTTTTTAACAATAAATACAAGATTGTCATAAATATTGAATGATCTTTCTAATAAAGATGAGGAGCTACCCAGTGTAGAAGATAACATCAAGAGTCCATGCACTTACCATAAGGAGCATGAGCTAAATCAGGCAACAGAGTGCAATGAAGAAGAATCCAGCAAATCCCTCACCAGCATTCATGAGCATGAGGGATATCTGGAAAGAGACAAAGAAGATCACGATTGAAGGGAAAAGATTAGGGAAATTAATATATATAGCCGTTGGCATATCTTGTGTAAATCTCTACTATAATTGAGTCTATATATACACTGTCATGTATAAGCCTGTAATTATCGAATTATAATATACTACATCTTGCAAACACTTTGCAATTCTACATGGTATCAGAGCTTCAAAAAGACTAACGTCTAAGCATCCAAACATGTCTTCCTCTTCTACTTCTTCCACCACGATCAATTCTTCTCAGACCCCCACCATAACCCCAATCTCCAATCTTGTCTCGCTCAAATTAACACAAGACAACTACCCCCTCTGGAAAACACAACTCCTGCACTACTTTTGTGGGCAGGATCTCTATGGCTATCTTGATGGATCTCTCCCTCTACCTCCCAAAATGATTGATACCCAAAATTCTGAAACAGGTTCAATCACTCAACTCTCAAATCCTGCTCACTACCATTGGTTGAGACAGGATAGCCTGATTCTCAGCACACTAATGTCTTCTATGACCGAAAATGTGTTGGCTCAAGTTGTGTCATATGATACATCTCATCAAGTATGGCAAGCCCTTGAAACAAATTTCTCCTCAAAATCTAGAGCCCGTACAATTCAAATTCGGGCACAACTTGCAAATGCAAAGAAAACAGGTCAGTCTGCAAATGACTACTTCATGTTCATTAAACGTTTAACTGATGAACTTGCCATGGCTGGTCAACCACTTCGCTGTGATGAAATTATCTCGTATGTTCTTGCTGGATTGGGACATGAGTATGATGGCCTAGTGTCCTCCATATACACACGGGCTGATCCCATCTCTCTTGAGGAAGTTTATTCCCTCCTAATTGTAACAGAGTCACGTTACAATCGTCATCAACTCTCTACTCCTAACTCACTTGCTGAAGCAAATGTTGCTCAGCAACAAAGATCAAATTTTCACAGCAAACACAGATTCAATTCTCGTGGTCGCGGCCGTCCCAATCAATATCGCAGTGGAGGTAATTTTTCCACCAATAAATTTGAAACACACAACTCATCTTCTATTGTGTGCCAGGTATGTGGAAAACAAGGACACTCCGCCAAGAAGTGTTATCATCGATTCGATCTCACTTACAATCCATCCTCTACATCCCATAATAAACAAGCACTTCTTACTACACATGACTGGGACAACAACTGGAATGCTGACACTGGCACAACTCACCATATCACGCCTGATATGGCAAATCTGAACAGCAAGAATGAGAATTACACTGGCTCAAATCAAGTTCAAGTAGGCAATGGTCAAGGTTTGATTATTTCTAAAACTGGCACTTCCCATCTGCACACTCCTTCTCATTCCTTTATTTTAAATAATGTTCTATTAGTTCCTGAAATTCATAAAAACCTGCTGTCTGTTCGAAAATTTTGTATTGACAACAATGTTTATTTTGAATTTCATGGACATTATTTTCTTGTGAAGGGATACTCGGGGACCATCCTTCATCGTGGCTGTGTCAGTAATGGACTGTATCAGTTCATCTCCTCAAAAATCTCACCTCAAGCTCTATCCAGTTCTCGCATCTCCTTTAACATTTGGCACAGACGCCTTGGCCATGCTGCCTTTCCCACGGTCAAACGTGTTTTGTCTTTAAATAATTTGCCAGTTGATAAATCACCAGTGCATTATGTATGTCACGATTGCCAACTTGCCAAAAGTCATGATTTACCATTTAAAAATTCAACCTATGTTTCCAAAACTCCTTTAGATTTAATCTTCACCGACGTTTGGGGACCGGCATCTGTAGCCTCTACTACTGGTGCCCGTTATTACGTGAGCTTTTTAGATAATTTCTCTAAATATGTATGGTTATTTCCCATGAAATTCAAATCCGACGTTGAAAATTTGTTTCTTCAATTTCAATCTTACGTCGAAAAACAATTTAATCACAAAATAAAGGCCATACAATCTGATTGGGGTGGCGAATATCGTCGCCTTCATAACTATTTCAAAAACACTGGTATTGCTCACCGAATTACATGTCCCCATACTCACCAACAAGTTGGTTCCGTCGAACGCAAGCATCGCCATATCGTTGAGGTTGGACTCAGTTTACTAGCTCATTCAAACCTCCCACAACTCTATTGGGAGGATGCATTTACCACTGCCACCTTTTTAATCAATAGAACTCCCACACCAAATCTTGCAAAACTCTCACCGTATGAAAAGCTTTACAAACGCAGCCCAAATTTTTCGTTTTTAAGAGTTTTTGGATGTGCATGTTGGCCTAATCTTAGGCCTTATAATAAACATAAATTGGATTTTCGAAGTAAGTCATGCATCTTTATTGGCTACAGTGACAATCACCATGGCTACAAATGCCTTGACTTATCAACTAGACGAATTTACATTTCGCGTCATGTTATTTTTGACGAAAACCTGTTCCCCTTTCATCACCAACCTACTCCTCCACTGCCCTCAAACACAAATTCCACCACCCATGTCACTTTACTTGTTTCCTCAACAATATCACCTCCTGGCAATATTGGAAATATATTCAATTCATCCTTGTCTACTAACGACTCTGTTTCTCTAGTATCTCAATTTGCAGGTCATCACGCTGAGTCTTCAAGGCGTCCATCCAGTGCCACAGATGCAATTGTTGCCCAGCCCACAACCACTATACCTGCACACACCAACGAGATGGTCCCATATCTTCAACTGCCAAACCAGTTCCCACCCCCCAATGACCAACAACCTCCATCATCACCATCCATTCCACCCACAGAACCCACAGGTATCACGAGAAGTCGTGCAATGACTACCAGATCCCAGAATAACATTTTCAAACCCAAACCACCATCAGATAATTTCACCAGATACCCTTTCCCCAAAGCCTTATTGACATCCCTAACCTCTCCTGACATTGAACCAACATGCTATAGTGAAGCCATTAAATTTCCACAATGGCACACAGCCATGAATGCGGAATTTGACGCACTTTTACGGAATAAAACCTGGTCACTTGTACCTCCTACACCAGATGCTAATGTTGTGGGGTGTCGTTGGATTTATAAGCTTAAGAAGAAGGCTGATGGGTCAATCGACAGACATAAAGCAAGACTAGTTGCTAAGGGTTTCCATCAACAAGAAGGTGTTGATTTCACTGAAACCTTTAGCCCTGTGGTCAAGCATGCAACCATTCGCACTGTGCTATCCTTGGCAGTCTCACATCAATGGCATATTCAGCAAATTGACATCCAGAATGCCTTCCTTCATGGTGCCTTAGAAGAGGAGGTATTTATGGCTCAACCACCAGGTTATGTCCACCCACAGTATCCACACCATCTCTGCAAATTGCACAAGTCCATTTATGGCTTGAAACAAGCTCCCCGAGCTTGGTTCTCTCGGCTGACAGATGCACTGCAGGTTCTCGGCTTCACAGCAAGCAAAGCCGATCCATCCCTGTTTATTTGGAGCAACAATTCAGCTATAATTCTCATCCTCATTTACGTTGATGACATTATCATCACAAGTAAATCCCGTGATGCAATTCACCAACTTCTCAGCCATTTACACATTGACTTCGCAGTCAAGGAACTGGGTGAACTCAGCTATTTTCTTGGGGTTGAAGTCCTGCGATCTGAAGAAGGCATGTACCTCACCCAACGAAAATACATAGCTGAACTCTTGCAGCGCACACACATGACGGAAGCTAAACCTTGTGTGAGTCCTATGTCCACAACTTGTCACCTATCTGCCACTGAAGGTACCAAATTTTCAGATCCAACACTATATAGACAAGTGGTGGGAAGTCTGCAATACCTGGCTTTCACACGTCCAGACCTGTCATTTGCCATTCATAGGGTGAGTAAATTCATGCATGAACCATTGGAGCCACATTGGCAGGTAGTTAAACGCATTCTTCGCTTCCTTAAACACACAATTTCTACTGGCCTGCTGATCAGACCCTCTCCCACATTCGGCATTCAAGCATTCTCCGATTCGGATTGGGCAGGGGATAGAGATGACAGGCGATCAATAAGTGCTTACTGTGTGTTCATTGGACCAAATCTTGTCTCATGGAGGTGCAAACAACAAGCAACAGTTGCTAGAAGCAGCACTGAGGCTGAATACAAATCCCTCGCAGACACTGCTTCGGAAATTCAATGGCTTCAATCCCTCCTTTCAGAAATTGGTCTGCAATTTCCCTCTCCTCCAGTACTTTGGTGTGATAACATTGGGGCCACTTACCTTACCATGAATCCACTCTTTCATGCTCGGACCAAGCACATTGAGCTTGACTTCCACTATGTCTGTGATCAGGTCCATCGCAAGCAACTCACTGTCAAATTCATCTCTACAAAAGACCAACTGGCTGACCCTTTGACAAAGCCACTTTCACCCCAGAAGTTTCCACGTGCACTCACCAATCTTAATGTCCACTCACTCCCCTTAAGATTGAGGGGGCGTGTAGAAGATAACATCAAGAGTCCACGCACTTACCATAAAGAGCATGAGCTAAATCAGGCAACAGAGTGCAATGAAGAAGAATCCAGCAAATCCCTCACCAGCATTCATGAGCATGAGGGATATCTGGAAAGAGACAAAGAAGATCACGATTGAAGGGAAAAGATTAGGGAAATTAATATATATAGCCGTTGGCATATCTTGTGTAAATCTCTACTATAATTGAGTCTATATATACACTGTCATGTATAAGCCTGTAATTATCGAATTATAATATACTACATCTTGCAAACACTTTGCAATTCTACACCCAGATCATTTTTGATTTTAGATGATTTGTGGAAGGCTTTTGGCCGCCACAAGCTGGGAGTTCCTGTCCCAGCTAATAAGGGATAATAGCATCGGTTTGAAAGATTCTGCAAGGTGAATATGGCATGGAAGAATAACATCCTTTCAATATGGAAAGTGTCGTTTCTGTCAGCCGAGAATAGAGTGAGCACATGGTGGGTAGGGTCTTATGTGTCCATGATCTAAGCCTTTTCTTTCTCCTTTCGCCTTCGGGAAATAATCTTGCCTACTTATTTTAATATTAAAAATAAAAATATTATTAAAAAAATAATCGCTATGAATGTAGCAAATGAACTTTACATTTTCCATGCAACTTCTTCAAAATTTCATCGCGGGATGGTCTAAATATATTAAAATAATATTATTTTTTAAAAAAGTAGTTTTGACATTAATAAAATTTTAAAAAATAAATTAATTTGAAGCAAATAAAAAAAATTCAGTTATTTATTAAAATTCGTCTACATGTGGTTGGTTTGTGACCTTTTGCCGCACCCTTTCCCCTTTTGAAGCAGAAACCTTCAGCACGGGGGGCACATAGGTTAGCTTAGGTGTTTGAAAGTGAAGTTTAATTTGTTTCTTGTTAATTTCTTTTTGTTTTTAATTATCTTTTAGTAATTTTTAGATTACTTTATAATAATAATATTAAAAATATTTGTTTTAAAAAAATATCTACAACACATTCTCAAACACCATCTCATCAAACCCCAGTAGCTTGATATTTTTGTATAGAAGCTTGAGACATGGCACATGCTACAATAATGTTTAGAATATTCAAAGCCTTTGCTTTCAAAAATGGTCAGCAACTGGAAATTAAGCTTGATTTTTTCTCGACATTTTTCGTTAATTGTTTCTAATTAATTCCAAGTGGGCATGCTGCGTTTCTGGTTCTTTTGTTGAAGTTTCAAATTAGACAAAAGAAAAGCAACTTCGTGGCTTCCTTCCTGTCAAACAATACAATAATCTTTGCTACTATAACATTCTCTTCCAAACCTCATCCCAACTTCCTTGACATCGATTTCCCAATTTCCCTCATCAAATGTCTTAAACTTTTGTGATGATCAGTGCTTCCTTCTCTGCTTGAATCGAATCACCTGGATGTACAATGATCAGTGTTCAACATCTTGCAACCATAAATTTGGTTTTAATATTTTGATATGAAAACATAAAATTTTGATTTTTAGATTCAATTAATAGACGGCGAGTCAAAGTCTGTTCACACCCATAATTGCTTGTTGAAATCTATACCTTTAGATTTTTGCCAATTTAATGCAACCCCCAGCATGCAGGAACTCACTAAAAATTCTGTCGGGCTCAGTCAAGTCTCTTTCAACGACATGCACGCGCCACCCATCCTGCAGTTGCAAATATGACAATAAATAGCCTTGCAAATAAGCAATTCTAACACTGTGGTATACAACTAATTCAGAATCAAAACAAATAACTTATTGCTACATAATATGACATGAAAATCTTAACAGCTATAACATTGTTTCTGTGCAAATTTTTTGCACAAGAACATTGTAAGTAACTAGTTTTTATATTAGTAGACATGACCCATAATAAAATATAACCAGTGTAATTCGAATCTTGAACTTTAAAAGTTTGATTTGTTAATTTGATATTTAACTTATGAATTTTATTTTAAAAAAATTTATTTTGAGATTAATTTGTTATTGAATTTAATGCATATTTGATATTATATTTTTTTTTTAATTTGGATGGATTTTAAAAATATATATACTTAAAAAAATAAAAAAAATAATATTTTTTTATTTTAATAATTTGATATGAAAACATAAATTTTTGATTTTTAGCTTCAATTAATAGATGGCGAGTCAAAGTCGTCTTGTTCACACCCATAATTGCTTGTTATAATCTATACCTTTAGATTTTGAGGGTATCGAACGAGACCCGCAAACGAAAACCAAACAAGAGATAAAGGCAGCCAGTTGCTCGGAAATTGTCTGAATATTTTGCCGTGTGGAAAATCATGCCATTTGAATGCGATTCTGCCCCACAACAAGCAAGAGCTGTTGTTATATGATCAAGACTGTCTTGGTTCATCGACCGAGCTGATTTATAGGCTGGATGGATCAACCTAAGTTGCACAAAACAATTCAATACAATTTCAAGAGTTCTTTTCATATAAAAAAAATTAAAAAGATGTTTAGAAAAAATTGATGACTAATAAAAGAAATAAAATCGATTGGGACATGGGATTATTTTACTAAATTATGTCAAAATTAATAAGAAAATATTTAATTAATTAGGTAGGATTTGAGTTTTTGTAAGTAATGATATTTGTATTAGCTTAAATAAAAATATTTATTAAAAGGATAGATTAGAGAATGTTTCAAGGACAACTTGTAAAAACATGTTGAAGACCCTATCTAGAATATAAGGACTAATTGAGCAAATTCTTCAAAGAAAAAGGACTACTTTTTATGGGATGGTTGGGAGAGTTCTCGGAATTGAAATGGTCAAGGATGTAGAGCAGTGTCATCATTCGAAATTAGTTCTGGCCAGTTAAGGAAAGTTGTCGGAGGGCAAAGCATACAGCTTGCATGAATGGGAACCGTCGACTATAAAACAAGTCCTTGGACCGCTGTTTTGTTATTATTATTATTAGAGTTATATTTTAATTTTAAATATTTTTTATTTACTTTTCGATATTTTTGTTAAACTTGCAGAGTACAGAAAACGATCTGCCTTTATTTGAATAATACGGTGCCCTTTTATAGTCCATACATACCATCATTTGATAACAACTACTAATAGAAGAAACTAGAAAGTAACAAACTAAATCCAGCTGTCTAGTAACAAACCCATTAACCACTAACAGACTCTATAACAGACTCAACATACCCTCCCTTAATACTGACTTACCACAAAAAAATCAGTTTAATCTTTTGGCAACATACACACTCCCAACAATTCCCGCATCTTGATGAAGTTGTCCAGCCTCAATGGTTTGGTCATAATGTCAGCAGTCTATTTTTGAGTATTGCAATAGTTGAGCTCTACCACACCATCCTTTGACAAATCACGCAGAAAGTGATAACGAATAGCTATGTGCTTGCTTCTCCCATGCATGACTGGATTTTTAGAAAGCTTGATAGTGGATGAATTGTCACAATAAATCTTGCAACTGTTTTGTTCCCAACCAAGATGATTGAGAACCCTTAGCATCCAAATAACCTGACAAGCACAAACAGCAGCGTAAATAAATTTCCGCTCGATAGTTGACAGAGTTACTACTGCCTGTTTCTTAGAGCACCAAGCTACAGCACCAGACCCCATCATAAACACATATCCAGACGTGCTCTTCCTATCATCCAAATCCCCGGCATAATCATTGTTGGAATAAGCCACAATCCCTTCCATATCTTCACCCCTTTTGTAATAAATGCCATGTTCTGAAGTTCCCTTAAGATACCTCAGAATTCTCTTTACTGCCATCATATGAATTTCAGTAGGAGTCTCCATATACCTACTCACCAAACTCTTAACATACATCAAATCCGGCCTGGAGACCGTGAGATACATCAGGCTCCCAATCATTTGCTTGTACTGAGTAGAGTCAACTCTAGTTCCAACTTCATCCTTGGTCAGTTTGCACCCTGGTACCATGGGAGTCTTAGTGGCATTACTGTTACTCATCCCAAATTTCAGCAATATTTCTTGAATGTATTTTCGTTGACTGATGAAAATACCTTCAATATTCTGAATGACTTCAACACCCAAGAAGTACTTCATTCGCCCAAGGTCTGTCATATCAAATTCTTCCTTCATGGCAGATTTGAATTTCTCCATCATTTCTTTGTCACTCCCCGTGAAGATCAAGTCATCTACATAAATGCTAACAATCAACACATGACCCCCTTCTTCAGCTTTTGTGAATAGAGTGTGTTCACTTGGACACTTCATAAATCCCTCCTTTATGAAGTAAGACTCTATTCTGCTATACCAGGCACGCGGTGCTTGCTTCAAACCATACAAGGCTTTTCTCAGCTTTAGAACTTTTCTTTCTTCACCTTTCTTTACATACCCCTTGGGTTGTTCCACATACACCTCCTCTTCCAAATTCCCATACAAGAAGGCACTTTTAACATCCAATTGGTACACATACCAATTCTTGTGTGCAGCCAACGCCAAAATCATTCTGATGGTATCCCATCTGGCAACAGGAGCAAACACCTTAGTGTAGTCAATCCCATGTTTCTGAGCATATCCTAGAGCCACCAGTCTGGCCTTGTATTTATCTACTTCCCCTTTTTCATTCAACTTCGTTTTATAGAGCCATTTTACACCAATAGTTCTTGCTCCTTCTGGCAGTCTCATCAATTCCCATGTCTGATTTTTATTAATGGACTGAATCTCCACATCCATAGCTTCCTTCCATTTTGCACACTTTATGGCTTCTTCATATGTACTTGGGTCACCAGCCTCTGTATACATAACAAGATTCTGCTCTTCATCATCTTCATGGTGCTGAAATTCCTCATCTTCAGATAATCCTTCTCCAGTAACATATTCATTCATCCAAGCTGGCCTGCTGCATTTTCTGCCCCTGACTGTGCATGTTTCAGCAGCCCTTACTTGGGTGGGTACTGGGCAGTGTGCTTCACCGTGAACCATGTCTTCTTAATCTCTTTCATGGCTTATCTCAATTAGTTTCTCACCACAGCTCATGCCTTCAATTCTGGCCCCAAGATTTCCTTCACTTCTAGCTGCAAGCCCATCAGTTATTCCACCCATCAATCCTTCACTCCTGGCCGTGAGACTGTCTTCAATCCTGGCAGCAAGACCATCACAATTTCCACCCAACAACTCATCATTCCACTGCTCTTTTGTCATGAGATTTTCATCCTCACTATCACCCCAATCCAGAATATTTCCACCAGTACCTTCACTGTCTTCATCTCCCCATTCCCAGTGCTCACTTTCATCAAACACAATGTCCCTGCTCACCATGATCCTTTTGGCAGTAGGATCATACATTTTGTAAGCCTTGGACTCATTGCTCAGTCCCAAGTGCACACATTTGATGCTTTTAGCATCCAATTTCCTTCTATTCTGGTCCACATTATGGACATACCCAACACACCCGAACACTTTGAAGTGTTCTACAGTGGGTTTGACATTGCTCCATGCCTCTTCAGGGGTCTTGTCTTTCACAGCACTTGTAGGGCAGCGATTCATAACATGCACAACCCAGTTTACCCCTTCAGCCCAGAGTTTCTTAGGAACCTTTTTCTCCATCAACATGCTTCTTGTGAGGTTCATTATGCTTCGGTTCTTCCTCTCTGCCACCCCGTTCTGCTGGGGTGTGTATGCTGAGGTAAGTTGCCTCTTTATTCCATGAATTCGGCAGAATTCTTGGAACTCAACAGAGGTGTATTCACCTCCCCTGTCGGTCCTTAAACAGACTATGCTCCTGCCTGCTTCTTTTTCCACTTGAACCTTGAAGACTTTGAAGGTGATCAGGGCTTCTGATTTTCTTGTCAAGAAAAACACCCAAGTCTTCCTAGTCAAGTCATCTATGAAGGTCAGCACATATCTCTTCCCACTATTAGACTCGGGTGTTATAGGGCCACATATATCCGAGTGTATAAGCTGTAATTTTTCTTCAGCTCTCCACAGACTTTTCTTAGGGAAAGAGTCTCTATGTTGCTTACCCATTAAGCACCCCTCACACAGTTTTTCAGGTGCTTCTAGTTGAGGTAACCCCCTCACTATATTCCTCTTATGCAAGTCTCTCAACCCTTGATAATTCAAGTGCCCCATTCGGCAATGCCACAGGTGAGTATCATTTTCATCACTTGTCTTAAAACAGGCCTGGTTATTTTCACTAACATTCATGCTAGCCAACAGTATAAACATGCGATTTGCAGACATTATACTCTGCATTATTAATCCCCTACTGTGATGAAACAGTTTACACATGTTATGTTGGATAAGTATGGCTATTCCCCTCTCTTGCAGCTGCCCAACACTTAACAAATTGTTTCTCAATTCAGGAATGAAGTAAACATGTGAAATAACTTGAATCATTCCCTTCACTTCCATTCTAATTGTTCCCCTTCCCATTACTGACAGTCTAGCATTGTTTCCCAACTTAACATACTGTCTAAATTCCTCATCTAAATTCACAAACTACATCCTATTCCCAGTCATGTGATTACTACATCCCGAGTCAAGAAACCATACCTCATCCCTTGAAGCCTGCTCCTTGTTGACGTGAGTCATGAGCAACATCTCATCATCTTGTTCCAGCTCTGCAACACTTTGCATATCCACATGAGCCATGAGCAACATTTCATCATCATCCTCTGCTGCTGTGTAATTGACACCCTTCTGCCATTCGGGACACTCATATTGAAAGTGTCCCAACTTATGGCACTTGTAACACTCGATCAACTCCTTGTTCAGTAGCCTTTCTCGGCCTCTACCTCTTCCTCGAAATCCCCTAAACACTCCTCTGCCCCTTCCTCTAAAGGCACGATTATCCTGCGTAACTTTTAGGGCTTGATCATCTTCTTTATGATCCAACATCCTCAGTTCGTGAACGAGCAGACTGCCATGAAGCTCGTCAATACTCAGACTATCCAAGTCATTGGATTCTTCTATGGAGCAGGTCACATAGTTGAAATTTGACGTCATGGACCGCAATATTTTCCCAACCACTGAGCTCTGTTGCAATTGTTCACCGTGAGCTTTCATTTTGTTCACAATCGTCAGTGTTCTTGCAACATATTTGTCCACCTTTTCCCCCTCCTTCATGCTCAAGATTTCATACTCTCGCCTCAAAGCTTGCAATTGAGCTCTTCTTACCTTTGTTGAACCTTGGTACTTTTGCTTCATGGACTCCCATATAGCTTTTGCAGATCCTTTATCAAGAATTGTTTCCATAATCTCTCGGTCAATGGCTTGAAATAGGTAGTTCTTGAGCTTCAAGTCCTTGAGCTTTGATTCTTCGGTGGATTTCCTTTGGATTTCACTCACTGTTTGCCCTAATTTCTGCACAGGGATACCGTCTTCAATCAAATGCCACATTTCCTTGCTTCTGAAGAAATTCTCCATCATCATTGCCCAATGGTCATAATGTCCATTGAACCTTGGTATGGATGCTGTGACAAAGTGCTCCGATGACGACGAAGCCATGTTGATGTTCACTCTTCGTGTTGATTTTCACTCTTTGTTTTCTGCGAATCTCTCTTTGATTCCCTCTCTTCTGCAAGTTTTCTCTCTCAGTGTTTACACTCACTAATTTTCCCCAAATTGATTTGCTCTTCTCTCTTTCTTGCTCTCTCTCTCTCGGTGTTTCCCGCTTTTAATTTTTCCCAAATCAGGCCACAAATGGCTCTGATACCAAATGTTAAACTTGCAGAGTACAGAAAACGATCTGCCTTTATTTGAATAATACGGTGCCCTTTTATAGTCCATACACACCATCATTTGATAACAACTACTAATAGAAGAAACTAGAAAGTAACAAACTAAATCCAGCTGTCTAGTAACAAACCCATTAACCACTAACAGACTCAACAATTTTAATATTAAAAATTAATTTACAAAAACAACATACACCAAACTCTTAAAGCTCGCTCTAAGCCAAGGCACGTCTGGTTGAAAATTATTTCCAAACCCCCTCGTAGCCTATGATAACAGAAATGGTTGATTAAAGCTATAGAACATGATCCATTATCAGTAGTCTCTCCTCTTTCATGTGCTAGCTTGGAATCCTTGAACTGTTTTTGCCACCGTTCTTCGACTTGTTTCAGGATCGAATTTAATTTTTATCATTCGTGGATGGATATATAGTCAATTATTTTCATTAAAAAATATGAATTTATTTTTAAATTGCTTTTAATATTAACATGTTATATAACTTAATAGGTCAACCATGATGCTATAAATGAAATTAAATTATCAAGATTTTAATTGGATTAATCAATTTTACTAAATCAATATTTAACTGAAAACATGATTGACGTTAATATCATGATTTTTCAAACCGATTATTTACCCTGGAATTAATATCTCGACTTTGGGTTTGCCAGGTCCACACGTTATCTTATAATATAATGTGTGGTAGGTCGACGGTGGGTTCCTTCCCAGCAACTTCATTCCTGGCAAACAATACAATAATTAATTAAATATTAATATTTATGTGACAATATTCTCTTCCACATCTCATCTCATTATACAATTCCCTATTTTCCTTTCCAACATCTCACGCGTACTAACTAGATTCAAGCATTCTGCAGCTTTATTATTCTCTTCAACCATATATTCTTCTCTGATCTCTGTTTTTTATTATTCGTTTTTTATAAAACAGCTTTATTATTCTCTTCAACCATATACAATTTTACAGAAATAAAATAAAAATTATTGTTTTTCGAAAATTGTTTTTAGACAAAAAAAAAATTATTGTATTTCGAAAATTGCCTTCCGGAAAGAATCTTGCTTGGGCATTTTACTTTCGATATTTGGGTAGGGCTGTGTTATCTTTGTCCACAGATGGTCCACACGTTAAGTTTCATAACATAAACGAGACACTTACCATCAAGTAAAATCAAGAGTGTTGTTTTTCATCGAACACTCATGCCATCAAATAAAATATAATATAAATATAATATGATTTATATTATTCTCTAACACACATTTTCAAGTGAAAATCTTTTAAGCTTGAAACTTGCACAGATCCACACTATTTTGTACTTGATTTTTATCAAATAGAATGGGATAATGAGATTCGAACTCGTGACCGCAAGGTCAACAAGACTCTATTACTATGTCAAGAAACTAACTCATCTAAAAACTTAAGTTATATTAGGTGAGACTCCAGAACATGATTTATATTATTTTCTAACAATAAACACCAAACAAAGGTAAGGTAACCTTAATTTGAGATTGTTTCTACTGCTTAAGGTAACCTTAATTTGAGATTGTTTCTACTGCTTGCAGTCTTTTTTCGTTTCATCATTTCAGCAATATTAATTGTTGCAGGAAAGCAAAATTACAGTAGGAATTAAGATTTCCAAAGAAAATAATTGTTCCTTTGGATTTACGTTGTCATGAATTTGCCAGTAACTCACTCTTCTTTGCTTCTTGTTAACTATATGTAAATTTAAGGATGCTGGAAGCAGTATTGATCAGCTAAAATCTCTCTCCGATTGCTGCAATTTCATAGCTGGTGAATATTTTCTTATATAATTAACTCTTCTTTGCATCTTACATCTACGCGTTTCCCTCGTTTCTACCCATTTTGCTCTTTCCCTGCCATTGTGAAAAAAAAAGAGAGGATATGATGGATGGATCAACCTAAGTTGACACAAAACAATTCAATACAATTTCAAGAGTTTTTTTTTGTAAAAAAATTAAAAGATGTTTAGAAAAAATTATTGAATAATAAAATAAATAAATCTATTGGGACATGGGATTATTTTACTAAATTATGTCAAAATTAATATAAAAAAGATTTAATTAATTAGGTATGATTGCAGTTTCTCCTTTAAAAATAACCACGAATTTTTTTTTGATTTGTTGGTAGTTGCCTATTTCTTGATTTGTTTTGTTTTGCACAGGTTAAGTTAGGAAATGTTTGGAAGATTACTTTTCAAAATGTTTTTTATTTCAAAATAATATTTAAAAAAAAATAGTTTTAACATTATCATATCAATTTTTTTTTAAAAATACTAAAAAATAATTTAATTTGAACCAAAAAAAAAAAAGAAAGCTATTTATTAAAAACAACCTGTTTGGCATTTTAAAAGTGTTTTTGAAAATATTTGAATTTTTTTATTTTTAAATTAATTTTTTTTATGATTTTAGATATTTTTATGTATTGATATAAAAAATATTTATAAAAAAATAAAAAAAATAAGATGATTTTTTTTTATTATAGCCCCCCCCCTAACAATTTCTATATAATTTAATCAAGTTCCGATCATGCCTCACCCGTATGATCCACCAGTTCAACTATGTTGCCAGAGTTTGTTAGTGCTCTATAATTATAATTTATATTAAAACAATATTATATTATAAAGTTAAGTTAATTTTGTATTATATCAGCAATTATATTTTCAGGCCACCTTTTTCAAAGTTTTCAAAGTTGGGTTTGGGTCACAAGTCAACTCAGTCAGCTATTAGCTTCGGAAGTTTTCAATCAGATAAAAGAAAAGCAAATAAGAGGTGTAAAAGCAACTTTGGTAGGTAAAGTTTGTGGCTCATAATCTTTGCTAAACCTCATCCCAACTTCCTTGACATCGATTTCCCGATTTCCCTCATCAAATGTCCTAAACCTTTGTGATGATCTGTGCTTCCTTCTCAAGTTGAATCGAATCACCTGGAGCTCAACATCTTGCAACACCCTCCTTATTTTTAAACCATATATTCTTCTCTGTTTCTCTGTTCTGTGCTTTCTGTTCTTGTATCCCCCCGGGAAACTGCTTCAGGAAACCAGCACTTGAAGCACAACTTGTCAAGGTAAATGATTTATACTCCATCTTCTTCATTTTGTTTTTCACATGTAACTCTGGTTTGAATCTTTCAAGTAAAACACAAGTTTGAGAAATTCTAATGATAAACTTTGGAAACATTCCATGCCTTATGGAGTTCCTGCTAAATTGACCCCAAGTTAACCTTGAATTCATTGTTCTTTCTTTTTAGTTTCTTTGCTGTTTGTAACCTATTATTCTATTTCAACCTTTCCTTTTTCATAATTTTTTATTCAATATTTGGACACCTTTTTTTATGTAGGACAAAATGGATAGGCCAAATGATCCGTTTTGGAATGATGTTGAAGATATGAATGATGGAAGCATGAAGTGTAAGTTCTGCGGGGATAAATTTGCCAGCGATACTTCCATTTCGAGGATCAAATGGCATTTGTCAGGAGAGAGAGGGCATGGTGTTTCCATTTGTGGTCAGGTGCCTAAAGAGGTTCAAGAAGCAGCATTTCTAGCTATCCGTGGTGGCAACAAAAGACATAAAAGCATACCAAGTTCGAGCAATGTTAATGATTATGCCATTTCCACCTTTCCACAAGAACAAGACAATGCAGGGGATGCTGGAAGGATGCAAGTGGGAGTTCAAGGCATGGAAAACACAGGTGAGGGATCTTTTCAGCATGTTGACAGAAGTGTCTCTCCTTCGAGACTCGGAGTTGATGCTCATGAGAGTACAGGAGAAGCAGCACAAGGAACAGATGAATGGAGCTATGATGTTTTTCTAAGTTTTAGAGGAGAAGACACTCGCAAAACAATTACAGATCATCTCTATTCTGCCTTAATCCAAGCCGGAATTCGTACTTTTAGGGACGATAATGATCTCCCTAGAGGAGAAGAAATCTCCCCGCAACTTCTCAGGGCAATCGAAGGATCAAGGATTTCTGTAGTGGTCTTCTCCAGAAACTATGCTTCCTCTAGATGGTGTCTTGACGAACTAGTAAAGATTATGGAGTGCAGGCAGAAAACTCACCAGGTTGTTCTTCCAACATTCTATGATACGGATCCTTCAGATGTCCGCAAACAGACCGGTAGCTATGCAAAAGCTTTTGATGAACATGAAGAACACTTCAAGGAAGAAATGGAGAAGGTCAACAGGTGGAGAGAAGCTCTTACACAGGCTGCAAATCTATCTGGAAGGGTTTTACACAATGAGACAAATGGGTATATCTCTATCTTCTCTGTCAAAATCCACTTGCACATATCAAAAGAAACAATCTTTTTATTATTATCATTTTGATATTGACATTTCCACTTCGATTACATATTAGTTTTTAATTGCAATATATGTAGATGTAGCAAATATCTATGGTTTTTCAAAATAATTCTCCAACTAGTAGGGTTATAAAATTTAATAAGTTCTTTTTAATAATCATTATTATTCTCAAGCTTTCGTCTGAGTGATAGATGTGTAAACACTACTTTTAATAATCATTATTATTCTATATTACTATTTTGTTATTTATCTTTTAATATTATGTTAATTTATAATTTAGAGTTAATAATTTATTTTAATCTATTTTTTTGTGGTTATTTAATGTCAAAGTATTCCACTTTACTAGAGAGGGTTGCTGAGATATTTTTTGGTTTTTAATTTGTTAAACGCAAAATAAAACAAAGTAGAGAGGGATATTTTCCTATTTTATTTTTTTAAAATCAATTTTTTTAGTTTAATTTTCTTAAGGTAATAAGAGTTTTTTTTTTTTTTTCCAAAGGTGAAAATAATTTAAAAATTGAGTTTTCAATCTACTTTTTATGTGGATATTTCAGTAAAAAAAAAAAAAAAATGGTATTGGGTTGGATTCCAAGATAAAAAAAAAGCAAAATTTAATGTCAAGTATTCCACTTTACGAGAGGAGTGTTGCTTATATATTTTTGGATTTTTAATTTGTCAAAAGCAAAAAAAAAAAAAAGTTCAGCGGGATATTTTCCTGATTTGATTTTTTAAAACCAATTTTAAGATTTTCTGAGTTAAGAAATTATTTTCTTAAGGTAATAAGATTTTTTTTCGGCACAATTTTTACGAAGGATCTCATTTTCAATTCATTCATTTTTTAATTTTAAAGTTCAGATCAATATTGAACAATAGTTTTGTCCAATAACACATAACTTAACCTATTTTCGGATTGTTTTTGCATATCTAACAATTTATACGCCGTTGATGTCTTTCTTTCTCTGAACAGATATGAAGCGGAGTTCATTAAAAGGGTTGTCAGTGATGTAGCTTGTAAATTGGGAAACAAAACCTTGCACGTAGCCAAGCAGAACATGGTTCGAGCGAGGACAGAGCCAGAGGAGGAGCACGATGTGGAGAATAGTGGAAGATTAGTGCAGCCACGCGCAGGAGCTAGATCTTCTGAAAGTCTGAAATGCAACAAGACTAAAGGAGATCCATTTCTTATTAGATCTAATAAGCCAGTGGGTAAAGCATTTGAAGAGAACAGGAAGGTGATATGGTCTCTATTGATGGATGATGAAGTGTCAACCATTGGCATTTACGGGATGGGGGGAGTTGGTAAAACAACAATACTGCAACATATCCACAATGAGCTTCTAGAGAGACCAGATATTTGTGATCATGTTTGGTGGGTGATTGTGTCTCAAGATTTCAGCATTAAAAGACTGCAGAATCTTATTGCCAAACGTCTTGATCTAGACCTTTCAAGTGAGGATGATGATCTGCATAGAGCTGCCAAATTGTCAGAAGAGCTAAGGAAGAAACAAAAATGGATTCTCATTTTAGATGATTTGTGGAACAGTTTTGAGCTACACGAAGTGGGAATTCATTCCTCATTAAAAGGATGCAAGTTGATTTTGACAACTCGATCACAAACGGTTTGTGCTCAGATTGCTTGCCAGCACAAAATCGAAGTGAAGTCGCTTTCTGAGGGAGAAGCTTGGACCTTGTTCAAGGAGAGTCTTGGACATCACATAACACTTTCAGATGAACTGGAAGAAATTGCAAAAGCTGTTGCAAGGGAATGTGCTGGTTTGCCACTGGGAATTATTACAGTGGCGGGAAGCTTGAGGGGAGTGGATGATCCCCATCAGTGGAGGAATACATTGAAGAAATTAAAAGACTCAGGAACTGGGGACATGAAAGTATTCAAGTTATTGAGGTTTAGTTATGATCGGTTAGGTGACTCAGCACTACAACAATGTCTCCTATACTGTGCATTATTTCCTGAAGATCATAGGATTGAAAGGGAGGAGCTGATAGGCTATTTAATTGATGAGGGAATAATTAAAGGAATGGGGAGGAGGCAAGATGCATTTGACGAGGGCCACACGATGCTCAATAAACTTCAAAATGTCTGCCTATTGGAAAGTGATGAAACAGAGGAT
This sequence comes from Salix suchowensis, assembly GCA_029030765.1. NCBI lineage: Eukaryota > Viridiplantae > Streptophyta > Magnoliopsida > Malpighiales > Salicaceae > Salix > Salix suchowensis. The sequence continues at coordinate 12,226,602 of CM054998.1, read as the reverse complement.
GGTCGTAAATGTGTCAAGATGCATGACTTGATTAGGGACATGGCCATCCAAATAATGCTAGAAATGTATCAAGTCATTGTTAAAGCAGGTGCACAATTAGAAGAACTGCCAAATGTAGAGGAGTACTGGACAGAGAATCTAAAGAGAGTTTCACTAATGAGAAACAGTTTTGAAGAAATTCCTCCCAGCCATTCACCAATGTGTCCAAATCTGTCAACTCTATTTCTACGTGATAATCAAAAGTTGAGACTTATTGCGGATTCATTTTTCAAGGAATTCCGTGGGCTCAAGGTCCTCGATTTGTCTAACACAAATATTCAAAAGTTGCCAGAATCTATCTCTGATTTGGTGAGTCTCACTGCATTATTGCTCACTAGTTGTTGGATGTTAAGAGATGTTCCATCATTAAAGAAACTCGTGGCACTGAAGAGGTTGGATCTCTATAATACTAAGCTTGAAACGATGCCACAAGGAATGGAATGCCTAACCAACCTGAGGTATCTTGGAATGAATGCATGCTATAAAATGGAGTTTCCGAGTGGAGTATTACCAAAACTCTCTCGCCTGCAAGTCCTTGCACTAGACATGAATTCGATAACAGTTAAAGGAAAGGAAGTAGGATCCTTGAGAAATTTGGAAACTTTGGAATGCAATTTTGAAGGTCTCTCTGACTTCGTGGAGTATCTTAGATCTCGGAATGGGATCCGATCACTAAGCACATGCAAAATCTCAGTAGGAACAATTATTAAATTTGATGAGGAAGCTCTTGATTCTTTCCCAAGTAAAACAGTTTTCTTGGGTAATTTGAATAACAACGCAGATAGAGATTTTCCGGTCAAGTTCTTAAATGGCATTCAAGGACTAAATTGTGAATGCATCGATGCAAGAAGTTTATGTGATGTTTTGTCATTAGAGAGTGCAACTGAACTGGAGATCATCCAAATTATGGAATGCGATAGCATGGAGAGCTTATTTTCATCTTCTTGGTTTTGCCCTGCTCCACTACCGTCTCCATCTTATAACGATATATTTTCTAGTCTTCAAGAATTTTATTGCTATGGATGTAGTAATATGAAGAATTTGTTCCCTCTGGTCTTGTTGCCAAACCTCGCAAACCTGAAAGAGATTAGAGTTGAAAAATGTGCGAAATTGGAGGAGATAATAGGAGCAACAGGATCAGATGAAGAAAGCAGGGAATTCAATCTCCCGAAGTTAAGATTACTGCACTTGGTTGAATTACCAGAAGTGAAAAGATTTTGCAGTGTAAAACTGATTTGCGATTCTCTGGAAAGCATTCGAGTTATTGATTGTGCGAAAATGGAGGAGCTAATAGGAGGAACAAGATCTGATGAAGAAGGGGTTATGGGTGAAGAAAGCAACACTGAATTCAGACTCCCAAAGTTAAGAGAATTGAGATTGAGAAGTTTACCACAACTGAAAAGAATTTGCAGTGCAAAACTGATTTGTGATTCTCTAGAAAGCATTGAAGTTAGTAATTGTGCGAAAATGGAGGAGCTAATAGGAGGAACAAGATCTGATGAAGAAGGGGTTATGGGTGAAGAAAGCAACACTGAATTCAGACTCCCAAAGTTAAGAGAATTGAGATTGAGAAGTGTACCACAACTGAAAAGAATTTGCAGTGCAAAACTGATTTGTGATTCTCTGGAAGAAATTAATGTTGCTGAGTGTCGGAAAATGGAGGAGATAATAGGAGGAACAAGAATAGATGAAGAAAGCAAGGAATTCAAATTCCTGAGGTTAAGATCACTGCACTTGGTTGAATTACCAGAACTGAAAAGAATTTGCAGTGTAAAACTGATTTGCGATTCTCTGGAAAGCATTCGAGTTATTGATTGTGCGAAAATGGAGGAGCTAATAGGAGGAACAAGATCTGATGAAGAAGGGGTTATGGGTGAAGAAAGCAACACTGAATTCAGACTCCCAAAGTTAAGAGAATTGAGATTGAGAAGTTTACCACAACTGAAAAGAATTTGCAGTGCAAAACTGATTTGTGATTCTCTAGAAAGCATTGAAGTTAGTAATTGTGCGAAAATGGAGGAGCTAATAGGAGGAACAAGATCTGATGAAGAAGGGGTTATGGGTGAAGAAAGCAACACTGAATTCAGACTCCCAAAGTTAAGAGAATTGAGATTGAGAAGTTTACCACAACTGAAAAGAATTTGCAGTGCAAAACTGATTTGTGATTCTCTGGAAGAAATTAATGTTGCTGAGTGTCGGAAAATGGAGGAGATAATAGGAGGAACAAGAATAGATGAAGAAAGCAAGGAATTCAAATTCCTGAGGTTAAGATCACTGTACTTGTTTAAATTACCAGAACTGAAAAGAATTTGCAGTGTAAAACTGATTTGCGATTCTCTGGAAAGGATTCGCAGTGTAAAACTGATTTGCGATTCTCTGGAAAGCATTCGAGTTATTGATTGTGCGAAAATGGAGGAGCTAATAGGAGGAACAAGATCAGATGAAGAAGGGGTTATGGGTGAAGAAAGCAGCACTGAATTGAAACTCCCAAAGTTAAAAACACTGTGCTTAAATGACTTACCAGAACTGAAAAGAATTTGCAGTGCAAAACTGATTTGCGATTCTTTGGAAAGAATGAGTGTATCAGATTGCGAGAAGCTGAAGAGGTTGCCAATTTGTCTTCCATTGCTTGAAAATGGGCAGCCATCTCTCCCCCCCTTCTCTTGAAAGGATCCATGCATATCCAAAAGAATGGTGGGAGAGAGTAGTGGAGTGGGAGCATCCTAACGCAAAGGAAGTCCTTCGTCCGATTGTATACTTTTCGTAGATAGGAGTAGACTGCTCTACCCTGAATATAATATAGAATAAAGGGTAAGCATCATTTTTTATTTCTCTCTATTTCTACAATTGATTCTGTGCACACCATGTTAATTTCGTATATAAGAGAGCATGAGCTCCATTATTGGGTCATGCCAGAGCTAGTGTGAGATGGGGTCATCCCCTAGGTTTTTGCTTTTATCATTCTTAATTGCTATAGTTTTGTTGCTTCTTAATATTACATTTTTATTTTATTTTGTGCATGGGATTTTTTGAGATCTTCCGTGGGTGGCATTTACATGGTGTGTTATCCAAACAAGCACAGAAAAACCAAAATCATTTTCTGGATAATTTAAAAGTGGTGGATAATTTTTTAAAAGAGTTAAAATTTGGTTTAATGTTGATTTAATTATTTATACCTTTATTTCGGGAACTGAGCTTTGAATTGAGTTATTCAATAAAATAAAAATATCAAATATGTGCAAGGGATTCTAAACGCTTTGCTGCTCGTAGAATTTGAGTATTTTTTTCTATTAGTCACTTTGCTTTATTTTAATATGCATTGAAAAATAATAAATCATTTAATATTTTCTTCTATTATTTTAATTTAACTTTTAATTAATAAAGTTATTTTCTTAAGGCTTTCTGCCCTCTCTATAGTAAACTGAAAACGGCAACATACCATTTCTAGCCCAGCAGTGGTTCCACTGAAAAACGGTAACATACCATACCATCACATTGTAGACTTTTCTTCGTTTCATGTGACGGGGACGTGGTGGAAGAGGAGACATTGGAATAAAGGGTAAGCATCATCTTTTATTTCTCTGCATTGGACTCGTTGAACGCTGATTAATATGAAATATTTCTTATTTATTTTATACCGTGTGCTTACAATTAACATAAATAACAATTTCCATTACATATATATATACAATTAACATAAATAACAATTTCCATTACATATATATATATACAATTAACATAAATAACAATTTCCATTACATATATATATATATATATATATATATATATATATATATATATATATGTAATGGAAATTGTTATTTATGTTAATTGTAAGCACACGGTATATATATATATATATATATATATATATATATATTTCATTATCTTCTTAAAAATATGGAATAATCATATATTATTTTTAAACTCGATTAATAAATAATTATAATTTGAAGTTTAATTTCATATTATATTTTTATCCTTTTGACATCCAAAATAAATAAATAATATAATTATTTATCATTAATAATATAGATCAAAAAGAAAAAAAACAGAGAGAGAAGACACTTTAAAAAAAGAATGATAATAGAATTCATGACCTGGAATTTTGAATTTTTTAAGGATATATTTGGAATAAAATCTCATTTCCCCGTGTCTTTTTATTTTGAGTACATAAATTCAACCAATTTTTCTATATTTCTCAAGATTTTTTTAATTTTTATTTTCTATCACTATGAACAACAAAAAACAAATAATCCACTATACATGAAGACATAGGTTTAGGAATGTGGTTAATGAGATATTTCAAAGTATTTTTTATTTTCTATCATTATGTGCAGGAGAGAAGAAATTTGCTGAAGGAATTCCCTGACTTTGCTTTTTGATGCACCTGCGTCCTTCACAATGATAAGCATGTTGCTGTTAACATTGGTATATAGTTGCAGAAAACAGAGGAATTGAGACAGAGAGATCAAGATATTTTGGAGAAGATGGAGAGAATTTTTTTTTTCTCTTTTTATAATCTGTTATTCTGTTATCTTCAACACACCCACAATGCATGTTGAGCTGCTATTTATATGCAGCTTAATACTGCCACGTATGCATACACACACGTATGCATAAACTATGTCTCTATGCCCTATCATCCCCCCTAAAGCTCTGGCTTGTACAAACCAAGCATGAGATTGCGACAATGGGCAAGAAACAGGGGAGAACTCAAGCCCTTCGTAAGAATATCAGCAAATTGTTCCTGGGACGAGACGAACTGGACAACAAGCTGATTATTAGCTACCCGCTCTCGAACAAAATGGACATCTATTTCAATGTGCTTTGTCCGTTGATGTTGCACAGGATTGAAGGACAAAGCAATAGCGGAGAGATTATCGTAGAAGAGAACTGGAGGCTGCAGAATTGGAACTCGCAAAAATACCAGTAATTGCTTAATCCAATCAAGCTCAGCAGAGGTAGTAGATAGTGCCCTATATTCGGCTTCAGTGGAAGACCTGGAAACTGTTTCTTTACTTTTTTTAGAGGGAGTACGTTGATGCATCTTGACTTGGGGTTTATTCAAAATATAGTGTAAAGTAATTGGTTTTGGCTTGGATAATTGGTTTTGATTCAGGAAAGGCAAAAGGTGTGTTTTTTCTAGCTTCTTTTATTTGGTCCACTCTTCATTTCTGATTTCTCATTTTGTTTTCCAAATTGATAGATAGCTACTTGTTTTCAATTTAGAATCTTGGGTTTTCTTCTTCTTTTTGTATGGCTTTCAAAATAATAAGATGAGCAGTGGTGGGTAAATGTGTCAAAGATTACTGGTTGTGGAAAGAAAATCACAGTGGTCCATTTTTTTTATGGGTCTGGAAGATCCTGAAATTTGGTTGATAGTGTTGTGTTGCTGATCTTAAGTGTGAAATGCAAGGTGGTATTTTAGATTTTGGAGAGGGAGACATGACTTTGTTATAATTGGTGAGCTTGTGTGTGTCTGTGTGTTTGAAGAATTCAGACCAGGGAATGTATATTCATACTTGGGGTTCTAGAGGTATAGTTCAAGTAGTTGTTTTTCATATTTAGTTTTTTGGATTCTGATGTACTAGGGATTTGTAAGATTTAGGAACTTGTGAGAAGAATGCATTAGGCAAGTGTTCACTTGGGTGCAATGTTAAGAGCATTAGCTTCTAGATTCTTGTTGATTTCATATCTAGCGATCTTGGTCACTGCAAGTGATAATGACTTTGCAAATTGTAATTGTGACGATGAGGGTTTCTGGAGCATACACAACATTATGGAAGCTCAGAGAGTGAGTGAGTTTTTGATTGCAATTGCGTATTTTTCGATACCAATTGAGCTTCTTTGGTTTATTAGCTGCTCCAACTTTCCTTTCAAATGGGTCCTGCTTCAGTTTATAGCATTCATAGTCCTTTGTGGACTGACACATTTGCTGAATGCATGGACTTATTATGGACCACACTCATTCCAGCTGATACTGTCCCTCACCATTGCCAAATTCCTCACGGCGTTGGTCTCTTGTGCAACTGCCATAACCCTTTTAACTCTGATTCCTCTTCTTCTCAAATGGAAAGTGAGGGAGCTTTTCAAATTTCAAAGGGGGGACACCTGAATTAGTGGATACTTGTTATGCGATACTGGTTTTGGTTCTTCCCAGCATGAGTTATAGAGGCTGGAGCCATGAGGAAATGGAAATAGTGGAAGTTGTTGCTGATCAGGTAGCTGTGGCTTTGTCTCATGCAGCAGTTCTTGAAGAATCACAAGTTATGAGAGAGAAACTGAGTGAGCAAAATCATGCACTGCAACAGGCAAGGAATGATGCAATGATGGCAAGCCAGGCAAGGAACTCCTTTCAAAAAGTGATGAGCCATGGGATGAGGAGACCAATGCACTCAATCCTGGGACTGCTTTCTATGTTCCAAAATGATAATATGGGCTTTGAGCAAAGGATTGTTACTGACACATTGGTGAAAACCGGCAATGTGCTTGCAACTTTGATTAATGATGTGATGGATATTTCAGCAGAAGAACACTAATAACAAAGCTTTATTTTTCTTCTGAGTTTAGGTTCCCACAGTTTCCTCCTCACAATCTTCAAGTTTCTGGAGATCATAATCAAGGACAAGTCGATCAAGCTTCTGTGATTCCTCACATAGACAATATGCAACAAGAGAACTTAGTGCCTCTAAACTTTGGCAAATCTACTAGGTATTATACCTTTTTGATAATTAGATACACCAATGATTTTTACTGCTTAAGAGAGACTACCAATTATTGAAAGGTTTTATAATATGATCACTTCATTTTTATATAGGTCACAAATGGATAGCCTCCAAGTCCGAGGATTGCAAAATCAAGTTGCTAGGCCAAATGCCTCAAATTCTGGCCTTGACATCTCCCTGCGAAGTCAAAATAGGGGTTTAAATACTCAACAAGTAAGAATTCTATGATTGTGCAAAATATGGTGTAGCTTCCATTAAATTTTATTCTATATTTTGACCCCCCTTTTTCTATCTATAGGTCCAAAGGGCTGAATCAAGGGATCCATTTTGGAATTATGTTGAATACATGGCTAATGGTAGCATGAAGTATAGTTTTTGTCCACATAAATATGCCATTAATACTTCCATTTCAAGGATCAAATTGCATTTATCAGGAGAGGAACGTCGTGGTGTTGCCATTTGTCGTAAGGTGACTAAAGACGTTCAAGATGCAGCCCTCAAAGCTATTTATGAAAGTAACAAAAGACATAAAACCACAACAAGTTTTTTCAATGTTAACGACCGTGGAATTTCAACCCATCCACAAGAACAAAACATTGAGAATGAAAATATGGGAGGAGATATTGGAAGGGTACTAAGAGAAGATCAGGTTGTAGAAGCCAGAGAAAGAGAGGAGAGGATTTCTTCATATGTAGTAGCAGGAAACAACATAGTAAGCATGACCGGAATGAGAGCACAAGAAGATAGAGTTTCCGAAGGGGCACTCGAGAGCAGACTCGTGACAGAACCAGTGGATCGAGCGTTGGAACAAAGTAATTTGGCAGGGACTGCTGGAAGGACACAAGTGGGAGTTCAGGGCACGGAAGAAGGTGCCGGGGAAGAGAGAATTCAGTCGCATTCACAAGCAGAAAATGCCATGGAAGACACTGTTGAAGGATCTTTTAGGCATGATGCCTTTCAGACTATATGTAGAACAGAGCAAGTGCAGCATCTGGAGAGACATAACTCTTGTGAGAGGCAGTCAATTAATCAAGCTGATGGGCCTCGAGGAGATTCATCCCAGCCATCAGATCCATTGTGTCTTGATTATGGAAGATACTATGATCAACCATTTGCTCCATCAGTAAGCAATGATATGATTATGAATGATGTGCAAAACATGGATAGAGCGAGGACAGAGCCAGTGGAGAAGCATGATGTGGCGAATAGTGGAAGATTAGTACAGCCTGACGCAGGAGCTAGATCTTCTGAAAGTCTAAAATGCAACAAGATCAAAGGAGTTCGATTTCCTACTAGCTCTAATAAGCCAGAAGGTAAAGCATTTGAAGAGAACAAGAAGGTGATATGGTCTCTGTTGATGGATGATGAAGTCTCAACCATTGGCATTTACGGGATGGGGGGCGTTGGTAAAACAACAATACTGCAACATACCCGCAATGAGCTTCTAGAGAGACCAGATATTTGTGATCATGTTTGGTGGGTGACCGTGTCTCAAGATTTTAGCATTAATAGATTGCAGGATCTTATTGCTAAACATCTTCATCTAGACCTTTCAAGCGAGGATGATGATCTGCATAGAGCTGCCAAATTGTCAGAAGAGCTAAGGCAAAAACAAAAATGGATTCTCATTTTAGATGATTTGTGGAACAGTTTTGAGCTACACGATGTGGGAATTCATTCCTCGTTCAAAGGATTCAAGTTGATTTTGACAACTCGATCACAAACGGTTTGTGATCAGATTGATTGCCAACACAAAATTAAAGTCAAGCCCCTTTTGGAGGGAGAATCTTGGACTTTGTTCAAGGAGAATATTAGACGTCACATGGCACTTTCAGATGAAGTGAAAGGAATTGCAAAAGTTGTTGCAAGGGAATGTGCTGGTTTGCCATTGGGAATTATTACAGTGGCGGGAAGCTTGAGGGGAGTGGATGATCCACATCAGTGGAGGAATACATTGAAGAAATTGAAAGACTCAGGAACTAGGGACATGAAAGTATTCAAGTTATTGAGGTTTAGTTATGATCGGTTAGATGACTTAGCACTACAAAAATGTCTCCAATACTGTGCATTATTTCCTGAAGATCATTGGATTGAAAGGGAGGAGCTGATAGGCTATTTGATTGATGAGGGAATAATTAAAGGAATGGGGAGGAGGCAAGATGCATTTGACGAGGGCCACACGATGCTCAATAAACTTCAAAATGTCTGCCTATTGGAAAGTGATAAAACAGAGGATGGTGGTAAATGTGTCAAGATGCATGACTTGATTAGGGACATGGCCATCCAAATAATGCAAGAAATGTATCAAGTCATTGTTAAACCAGGTGCACAATTAGAAGAACTGCCAAATGTAGAGTACTGGACAGAGAATCTAAAGATAGTTTCACTAATGAGAAACAGTTTTGAAGAAATTCCTCCCAGCCATTCACCAATGTGTCCAAATCTGTCAACTCTATTACTATGTGATAATAGAAAGTTGAGACTTATTGCGGATTCATTTTTCAAGCAATTCCATGGGATCAAGGTCCTCGATTTGTCCAAAACAAATATTCAAAAGTTGCCAGAATCTATCTCTGATTTGGTGAGTCTCACTGCATTATTGCTCACTGATTGTGAGATGTTAAGAGATGTTCCATCATTAAAGAAACTCATGGCACTGAAGAGGTTGGATCTCTTTCATACTGAGCTTGGAGAGATGCCACAAGGAATGGAATGCTTAACCAACCTGAGGTGTCTTAGAATGAATGCATTGTATAAAATGGAGTTTCCGAGTGGAGTATTACCAAAACTCTCTCGCCTGCAAGTCCTTGCACTAGACATGTGTTTGATAACAGTTAAAGTAAAGGAAGTAGGATCCTTGAGAAATTTGGAAACTTTGGAATGCAATTTTGAAGGTCTCTCTGACTTCGTGGAGTATCTTAGATCTTGGAATGGGATCCGATCACTAAGCACATGCAAAATCTCAGTAGGAACAATAGGAACAATTCATAGATTTGATTGGGATGATCTTGATTATTTCCCAAGTAAATCAGTTGTGTTGGGTAATTTGAGTATCAACAGAGATATAGATTTCCAGGTCAAGTTCTTAAATGGCATTCAAGGACTATATTGTGAATGCATCGATGCAAGAAGTTTATGTGATGTTTTGTCATTAGAGAGTGCAACTGAACTGGAGATCATCCACATTGAGGCTTGCGATAGCATGGAGAGCTTGGTTTCATCTTCTTGGTTCTGCTCTGCTACACTACCATTGCCTTCACATAATGGTATGTTTTCTCGTCTTAAAAGGTTTTGTTGTATTGGATGTGACAGTATGGAGAAGTTGCTCCCTCTTGAGTTGCTGTCATACCTCGTAAACCTGGAAGAGATTTGTGTTGCTTTTTGTGAGAGAATGGAGGAGATAATAGGAACAACAGATGAGGAAAGCAGCACCTCCAATCCCATCGCGGAATTAACACTCCCAAAGTTAAAAACTCTGCAATTGCGTGATTTACCAGAGCTGAAAGGTATTTGCAGTGCGAAACTGATTTGCAATTCTCTTGAAGAAATTCACGTACATGAATGTGAGAAGCTGAAGAGGATGGCGATTAGTTTTCCGTTGCTTGAAAATGGCCAGCCATCCCCTCACCCTTCTCTTCAACAGATCTATGTGGGTCCAAAAAAATGGTGGGAGACAGTGGTGGAGTGGGAGCCTCCTAACGCCAAGGAAGTCCTTCGTCCCATTGTACACTTTGCTGAAGAGAGGAGTAGACTGCTCTGCCCTGAATATAATAAAGAATAAAGGGTAAGCATCATTTTTTATTTCTCTCTCTTTCTACAATTGATTCTCTGCACACCATGCTAACTTTTCTTTTCGCTCTCGTGCTGCCCCTCCCTCTCCATAGAAGCCAACAAGAGCTGAACGTCTTTTTCAGAACTGTAGAGTACAACAAACCTGAACAAGAAAGCTCCTCCAAATATATGCTCGGAGTCCATTTTTGTTCTTTCAGTGCAAGCTCTCTCTCTCTCTCTCACACACTCTCTGGATGTGCTGTCGACACCCTGCAGTGCTACCAAGGCACATGCAAATGGAAAGGTTGTTGACAGGGTTGTCTATCCTCTGCATGATATTTTATTTTAAATCTATAACGAATAATACGTTGCAGATGTGTTTGTTTTAAATCTACAACGGATAATCCGTTGTATATCTGTTTATTTTAAAACTTGTGTTCTTTACAATAAAAAATCCTCTCCGTTAATAATTCATTATTGTCTTTCTTTCCTCTCTTCCTTTCCTATTGTTTTCCGAGTTAAGAAAAAATACACCATGGCTGAATACACATGGTGTATTCGTATTCGTATTCGCTGCAGGTACTCTTTTGTTTTTTTCTTCATTTAATCCTCTTTCGCTCCATCTTTTCTTTTTATATTGTTCTTGTTTGAACTGCAATTGCTTGGAATGAGTGGCCAGGGTCCGTAATGGCAAGGAATGGTGGAAAGAAGAGGCCATGATGTATGTTCTTTTAAGAGAGGATGTAAAAGAGAAAGAAACAGGGCAGTTTATGTATGAACCAGCGTTTGAAATGTTTGGAAGTGTGGTATTGATGGTTTTTTAAAATAATATTTTTTTTTAAAAATATTTTTGACATTACCACGTCAAAACAATGTAAAAATACTAAAAAAATAAATTAATTTGAAGCAAATAAAAATATTTCAGTTATTTATTAAAAACCTGTTTGACATTGTGTTTTTCAAAAACGTTTTTGAGTAGAAAAATTTTAATTAATTATTTTTTATATTTTTAGATTGTTTTCATGTGCTAATGTCAAAAATGATTTTCAACAAATAAAAAAAAATATCATTTTGTTTTTTTTCTTAATAAAAAACATTTTAAAAAACAGCCTCAATTACACTTTCATGTACTAAATTTGTCTACATCTGGTTGGTTTGTGATCTTTTGCTGCACCCTTTTCCCTTTTGAAGCAGAAACCTTCAGCACTGGGGCACATGGGTTAGCTTAGGTGTTTGAAAGTGAGGTTCAATTTGTATTTTTTGTTAATTTCTTTTTGCTTTTAATTATCTTTTTAGATTACTTTATAATAATAATGTTCAACAACTCCCCCAGCCACTTAGCAAGCTAGAGAGTATTTCATGTTGATTTATTTAGATATATAAATGAATTTTAATTTATAATAATTTTTATTTCAACCATATTTATTTTGTTTTCAATATTAATAATATTTCAATATGTTCAAGTAGTTTTAAAATATGAATTTGTAATTAATTAAAAATTAAATATATTTAAAATTGATTTTAAAAATTAATTACAAGTTTCAACGGAATTTCCGTTGCAACTTATACCTGTGCATGTTTTATGTTCCGTTGCAATTTGCAACAGATTTGCAACGGCATTTCCATTAACAACATATACCAAACTCTCAAAGCTCGCTCTAAACTAAGGCACGTCTGGTTGAAAATTATTTCCAAACCCCCTCGTAGCCTAAGCTCGAGAATTTCTGGAAGGGATAATATCTCTATGAACATGTGATAACAGAAATGGTTGATTAAAGTTATAGAACATGATCCATTATCACTAGTCTCTCCTCTTTCATGTGCTAGCTTGGAATCCTTGAACTGTTTTTGCCATAGTTCTTCTACTAGTTTCAGGAATTTAATTTTTATCATTCGTGGATGGATATATAGTCAATTATTTTCATTAAAAATATCATTTTATTTTTAAATTACTTTTAATATTGCTAAAAAAACATGCTTAATTTTGTTTTTGGTCTTATAGATATTTTCATATCATTTTTTATAGTTTACCAAACAAAACAAGTGTTTAGTGCAATCAGTTCGTGTAAATTTTATATAACTTAATAGGTCAACCATGATGCTGAAAATCAAATTAAATTATCAAGATTTTAATTGGATTAATCAATTTTACTAAATCAATATTTAACTGAAAACATGATTGACGTTAAGTTCTGATTTTGGCTTATATTTTTATACAAGTTTCATTTTTTTTCCCATTAATATCTTCCCTAACAGCTGGTTTGGCATTTTGTGTTTCAAAAATAAATAAATAAATAAAAACATATTTTTAGAAGATATATGGAATCATTTGCTGAGTCTATTTTCTGGTATTGTTTTCGAATTTTGAGATGATATTTCAAACCGATTATTTACCATGGAATTTGGATGGTGTATAATATCTCGACTTTGGGTAGGTCAACGGTGTAGAGATTAGAACAGAATATGCAGAGAAGAGAAGAATTGAACTCAGATAAAAAAAGAGAAGGGAGAAGAGAATGAAATTCAAATTTTCCTTTTACTGTTTATTTCCTCAGTTAACACACATTTCGTATGTCTGCTTTATATAGTCAAAGGGAAAGACTTACGTATGCATACTCATACGTATGCATACGATCTACCATACTCTATCATCCCCCTCAAACTCTGGCTTGAATAAACCAAGCTGGAGATTGTGAAAATGAGTAAGAAACAGAGGTGAGCTTAAGCCCTTAGTAAGAATATCTGCAAATTGAACAACTGAACAACTACTTGTTTTCCAAATTGATAGATAGCTACTTGTTTTCAATTTAGAATTTTGGGTTTTCTCTTCTTCTTGTATGGCTTTCAAAATAATAAGATGAGCAGTGGTGGGGAAATGTGTCAAGTATTACTGGTTGTGGAAAGAAAATCACAGTGGTCCATTTTTTTATGGGTCTGGAAGATCCTGAAATTTGGTTGATAGTGTTGTGTTGCTGATCTTTAGTGTGAAATGCAAGTTGGTATTTTAGATTTTGGACAGGGAGACATGACTTTGTTATAATTGGTGAGCCTGTGTGTGTCTGTGTGTTTGAAGAATTCAGACCAAGGGAATGCATATCCATGAGGAAATGGAAATAGTGGAAGTAGTTGCTGATCCTGGGACTGCTTTCTATGTTCCAAAATGATAACATGGGCTTTGAGCAAAGGATTGTTATTGACACATTGGTGAAAACCGGCAATGTGCTTGCAACTTTGATTGATGATGTGATGGATATTTCAGCAGAAGATACTGTAAGGTTCCCTTTAGAGATGAGGCCCTTTCGTCTACACTCCATGATCAAAGAAGCTTCTTGCCTTGCTAAGTGCTTGTGTGTGTATAAAGGTTTTGATTTTGAACTTGATGTTCAAAGTTCTTTGCCTGATCTAGTTATAGGAGATGAAAGAAGGGCCTTTCAAGTAATTTTACACATGGTTGGATATCTTTCAAATATCTTTGACGGAGGGGGAAATGTCATATTTCGGGTTTTTTCAGAGAGTGATAGTGAGGGCAAGTCAGATAGAATGTTGGGGATGTGGAAAACAAATGCTCCATATGAGTTTGTAAGTGTAAAATTTGACATGGAGATGAGAGAGGGAAGTTCTCTATCAGATGGAGCTAGCTCAACCCCAAATTATTCTGGAAGGAGGCGAAACAGTGCTGAAGCTAAGGAGGGCCTGGGCTTCATCATGTGCAAAAGGCTTGTACAGGTAAGGCATCAATTTATATCTAAGAGATAGTTATCATCCTTTACTTCTTGTAAATGCATCTGATGAGATTTGCAAATTATTTAAGTTGTGTTTTTTACTCAAAGAAAAATCATATGTGTGGGTTGAAATAACTTGAACCAAAATATTTCTACATTCAAGTCAAAAGTTGAAATTTATAACTTGTAACCTATTTATTCTAACTTGTATAATCTCCGTTCTTAAAAGAAATTGTTCTCAACCATTGCCTCCCAAAGATATTTCTTACTCAAATTATTTAATGACTCTTCATCCATATCTCATTTGTTTTTCAGTTGGGGCCACCACCATATAGGACTCAAAAGCTTTTTATTTTATTTTATATTTTAGGGGGGGTTAGGTTATTAAGGATTCGGCACCATATATCATGCTTTTGTTTGCGCTGTGGCTTTTATGAAAGCATACTTGAAATAAAGAGCTTTCTTTTCTTTTTCCAATTTATCTCTGTATCAGATTTAAGATGCATGAACTATACTATATGAAACATTCTAAGAAGAAGTGTATTGTATGTGCAGATGATGCAAGGTAATATCTGGATATCTTTGAACCCTCTGGGTTCTGCTCAATGCATGACTCTGATTCTTCGGTTTCAAATCCGACCGTCTTATGGAAGAGCCACATTTGCCCCAGGAAGTTCCTCAGAACAACCAAGTTCCAATCCTCAGTTCAGAGGCCTTCGTGTTATACTTGCTGATGACGATGCTTTAAACAGAACCGTTACCAAGAAGCTGCTTGGGAAGTTAGGATGTGAGGTGACTGCTGTTTCATCCGGGTTTGAATGCCTTAGTGCTCTTAGCTCTGCTGAAAATTCTGTCAGACTAGTTGTTCTAGATATTCAAATGCCAGAAATGGACGGGTTTGAAGTGGCAACACGAATCCGGAAGTTCCGAAGTCGTAGTTGGCCATTGATTATAGCTGTGACTGCCAGTGCTGAGGATAATGTTTGGGAGAGATGTCTACAGATGGGAATGAATGGGATGATTCGAAAACCTGTTCTCTTACAAGGGATGGCAGATGAGCTTCAAAGAGTTCTTCAGCGGGCCGGCGAAGGATTGTGAAAATAAGTTGTAAAGATGATCAGACATTGTTTTATAGAACAATCTTTCAAGGGTCGTCACTCTGCCTCGTAAATCAAACAATCCTGCATGGAGATGTTTACCTTTTAGCCTTGTACTTCATGGTATACAAAGTGTAAGCTTTTACCACTCTCAAACGCTAGAATTTTCATAGAATGGATAATGACTAGTGAGAAATAGCAATTTTTTTATCTAACATCAAAAGGAACCTGAAAATTATTCAGAGAAGTGAAATAATACAGAGACTAAATCTTCCAGATGTGCTCAAGCTAGTTGGATATTTCTATTCTCTGTTGCTTTTAGTAACAGTTATTTCATACAGGTTAACATGGTTTGTGATTGCTGCCTGCTACACCTTTCATCTCTGTGAAAAAGTTTTAGCTTTCAGCATTCAATCAATAAAAATAATTGCTAGTAATTGCTATAATATTTTATCTTTATTTTTATTTTAAATTAATTGTTTTTTGTGTTTTTAGATTATTTTAATGTGTTGATATCAAAAATGATTTTTAACAAATAAAAAAAATATCATTTTTAGATTATTTTAATGTTTTTTGTTTTTAATTATCTTTTTAGTAATTTTTAGATTACTTTATAATAACAATATTAAAAATATTTTTTTTTGAAAATATTTACTAACACATTCTCAAACACCATCTCATCAAACCCCAGTAGCTTGATATTTTTGTATAGAAGCTTGAGACATGGCACACGCTACAATAATGTTTAGAATATTCAAAGCCTTTGCTTTCAAAAATGGTTAGCAACTGGAAATTAATTTTGATTTTTCTCGACATTTTTCCTTAATTGTTACTAACTCTTCAGCTGCATTTCCCCATGAACAATCAGAATTTAATTAATTATCTGGTGGAATATTGTTGCTGGTGGGTTCACACGTTAACTTAGTCAGCAATTAGCTTCTGATTCTTTTGTTGAAGTTTTAAATTAGAGGTGTGAAGCAAGTTGTTATATCTTATAATATAATCTTTAGTAGGTAAAGTTGTTATATCTTATAATATAATAGTAGGTAAAGTTTCTGGCTTGCTTCCTGTGGAACAATACAATAATCTTTGCTACTCTAAATCTCATCCCAACTTCCTAGACATTGACTTCTCCATTTCCCGATTTCCCTAAGCTATCAAATGTCTTAAACCTTTGTGCTTCCTTCTCTGGTTGAATCGAATCACCTGGAGCTCAACATCTTGCAACGTCCTCCGTATTTTTAAACCATATATTCTTCTCTGTTCTGTGCTTTCTGTTCTTGATCCCCCCCCCCGCCGGAACACTGCTTCAGCAAACTAGCACTTGAAGCACAACTTGAATCAAGGTAAATTATTTATACTCCATCTTCTTGATTTTGTTTTTCACATGTAGCTCTGGTTTGAATCTTTCAAGTAAAACACAAGATGTAGAAATTCTAATGATAAACTTTGGAAACATTCCATGCCTTATGGAGTTCATGCTAAATTGACCCGTGGATTCATTGTTTTTTCTTTTTAGTTTCTTTGCTGCTTGTAACCTATTATTCTAGTTTCAACCTTTCCTTTTTCATTAATTTTTATTCAATATTTGGACACCTTTTTTTATGTAGGACAAAATGGTTAGAACAAATGATCCATTTTGGAATGATGTTGAAGATATGAATGATGGAAGCATGAAGTGTAAGTTCTGTGGGCATTTATTTGCCAAGGGTACTTCCATTTCGAGGATCAAATGGCATTTGTCAGGAGAGACAGGGCATGGAGTTAGCATTTGTGGTCAGGTGCCTAAAGAGGTTGAAGAAGAAGCATTTCTAGCTATGCGTGGTGGCAACAAAAGACATAAAAGCATACCAAGTTCAAGTAATGTTAATGATTTGGCAGGGGATGCTGGAAGGATGCAAGTGGGAGATCAAGGCATGGAACAAGGTTGGCGTGAGAGAATTCATTCGCATGTTGACATGGAAAACACAGTTACACTCGGAGTTGATGGTCATGAGAGTAGAGGCGAAGCAGCACAAGGTACAGATATAGTGCATCAATTTGCTGATGGTACTTGGGATCAGATACACTCTGTCCTTTCGATGGCGCCGAAGCTGAATGAAATCACTACCTATTTAATGGAGGAAGAAGAGGATGTGGAGCGTCTGCATAGTGCATTTGAAACAATACCGAGAACAGAACAAGTGCAGCATCTAGAGAGAGGTAGCTCTTGTGAGAGGCTGTCAATTAATCAAGTTGATGAGCCTCGAGGAGATTCATCCCAGCCATCAGATCCATTGTGTCTTGATCATGGAAGAGACTATGATCAACCATTTGGTTCATCAGTAAACAATGATGTGATTATGAATGATGTGCAGAACATGCTTCGAGCGAGGACAGAGCTAGTGGAGGAGCACGATGTGGAGAATAGTGGAAGATTAGTGCAACCTGCCGCAGGAGCTAGATCTTCTGAAATTCTGAAATACAGCAAGACTAGAGGAGTTCCATTTCCTACTAGCTCTAATAAGCCAGTGGGTCAAGCATTTGAAGAGAATAGGAAGATGATATGGTCTTTGTTAAAGAATGATGAAGTCTCAACCATTGGCATTTACGGGATGGGGGGCGTTGGTAAAACAACATTATTGCAACATATCCGCAATGAGCTTCTACAAAGATCAGATATTTGTGATCATGTTTGGTGGGTGACTGTGTCTCAAGATTTCAGCATTAATAGACTGCAGAATCTTATTGCCAAACATCTTCATCTAGACCTTTCAAGCGAGGATGATGATCTGCATAGAGCTGCCAAATTGTCAGAAAAGCTAAGGCAGAAACAAAAATGGATTCTCATTTTAGATGATTTGTGGAACAATTTTGAGCCACACGAAGTGGGAATTCATTCCTTGTTGAGAGGATGCAAGTTGATTTTGACAACTCGATCACAAACGGTCTGTCATCAGATTGCTTGCCAACACAAAATCGAAGTGAAGTCGCTTTCTGAGGGAGAAGCTTGGACCTTGTTCATGGAAAAACATGGACATGGCATGGCAATTTCACTAGAAATTGAAGGAATTGCAAAAGATATTGCAAGGGAATGTGCTGGTTTACCACTAGGAATTATTACAATTGCAAGCAGCTTGAGGGGAGTGGATGACCTGCCTGAGTGGAGGACTACATTGATAAAATTAAGAGAATTGAAATTTAGGGACATGGATGAGAAGGTATTCAAGGTATTGAGGGTTAGTTATGATCGGTTAGATGATGGGTTAGCACTAAAACAATGTCTCTTACACTGTGCATTATTTCCTGAAGATGATATGATTGAAAGGGAAAAGCTGATAAGTTATTTGATCGATGACGGAATAATTAAAGGAAGGAGGAGGCAAGATGCATTTGACGAGGGCCACATGATGTTAAATAGACTTCAATATGTCTGCTTATTGGAAAATGTGCATAGGGTGTATGGTGATAAAAGATATGTGAAGATGCATGACTTGATTAGAGACATGGCCATCCACATATTGCAAGAGAACTCTCATGTCATTGTTAAATCTGGTGTACAATTAAAAGAACTACCAGATGCAGAGGAGTGGACGGAGAATCTGAAGATAGTTTCACTAATGCTAAACAAATTTAAAAAAATTCCTTCCAGCCATTCACCAATGTGTCCAAATCTGTCAACTCTATTGCTTTGTCAAAATAGTCGGTTGGTATCCATTGCAGATTCATTTTTCAAGCAATTGCATGGGCTCAAGGTCCTCAATCTGTCCAGCACATTTATTGAGAAATTGCCAGAATCTGTCTCTGATTTGGTGTCTCTCACTGCATTATTGCTCCGTAATTGTTGGAAGTTAAGAGGTGTTCCATCATTAGAAAAGCTGAGGGCACTGAAGAGTTTAGATTTCTATGAAACCTCACTTGAAAAGATGCCTCAAGGCATGGAATGTTTATCCAACCTTAGGTATTTTAGAATTAGTGGATGTGGTGAAAAGGAGTTTCCTAGTGGGATATTACCAAAACTGTCTCACCTGCAGGTCTTTTGTAATATTCTGAAATTTTTAAAAAGGAAAATACATGTATGCCCTTAGTGGCTTAGAATTAGGTTAGGGGTGTTGTAGTAATTGTACAAGCTAGTAAATATAAATAGAAAAGAAAAGAAAAGAAAAAGAAAAAAATAAGAAAGAAGTAATCTGAAAATTTGAGAGAGAGAATCGGGAAGAGAGAAAGAAAGAAGAAGAAGAAGAAGAAGAAGAGAAAAGAGGGAAAGAGAAGAGGAAAAGAAATGAAGAAAGAGAAATAAGTTATTAAGGTAATGTGTGTGTTTGATTATGTATAAATGTGATTATTAGTTATGATTTTTGCTTGTATGGGTTGTTAGGGTTTGAGAATTTTATTTGGGTTTGATTGATGAATTAGAAGAGATGTTAGGGTTTGAATGTGTTGGGTAATGGTTTAATTAGGTTGATTGTAGATGATTTTGAAGTTTTGAGATGTTTGGTTTGAGAAAATATTGAGAAAAATGGTGAAATAATGTTGATAATTTCGAAAAAACCCTTGCTGGAATTCTGGGCAGAGGTTGAAGATGATGAAATGTCATTTTGGTCCTTTTTGTGAAAATTACAGTTTGGTCCCCAAAATTTGGAAAAATTACAGTTTGGTCCCTGGAATGAAATTCGAGATTCTGGACAGAATTGAGGATGAATTATGGACGAAATTTCAGTATAGTTGTGAATTTGAGAGGAGTTCAATTTAGTCCTTCAATTTGGTAAAATTACGATTTGGCCCTAAAAATATGAGAAAAATTCAGAATGGTCCCTAGGTGAAATAATAGCATTTAAGATTGGTTTGATGGATAATTGAAGTTCATTTGATGGATTATTATCAATTTTATGAGTTAGGTATTTGGAATTAGATTTTGGAAGAAACCTTTGATTTAGGTTTTACGAAGAAATGGATAGTTGATTCAAAAACAAATAGGATTATGATTTGAGCTCTTAGATATGTTATTAAAGGTATTTTACTTCTTTTGAGTCATTTCTTGAGTATATCTTCTTTTATATGTTCAGATAATCCCGACATTCAATCGGCGGGACATCAATAAGGTTCCGTCAATATTCTGCTTTTGAATTTCGATCGCTTTTGAGTCCGGTGAGTGGATAACATTTAATATGCATGAGAAATAGTATAAATATTTGAATTTGCTAGTATGAATTGGATTATGCTTTTTGGATAATATATACCTTGATTATATTCTTGATACGATAAAGCATAATCATTTGTTGAATATCCGTTCTTGATATGAGCCTATATCTTTTTGTGAATTGATAGCTCCTCATTTGATTGATACCATGAGTTGAGCCTTGAGATATGGATATGTTTGATTGATTATGAGATATGCCTATGGTATGCTAGTCAGAATACCCATGCTAACAGGGTAGTGTTAGCCTTTGTGCACATCGTATCTGAAACCCTAGTTGGTCGGGGGAGTCACCAACCTGTGTGGACTGATCATCCCACAGTACGGAGCCTCATGCTCATTGCATTCTGATTTTCTGACGAGCTTTACCTATCACATGTTTGTTATGACCTATTTGAGAAATTTGTTGTAAGAACCTTGAGCCGATTTGATATTATACTTCTCTTTGCTATATTATCTCGTATGTGTATATTGGATATTATCTACTCACTGAGTTGTTGAACTCACTCCCTCATTATTTATCATTTTCAGGGTCATAGCTTGCTAGCAGGTCATTTTTGTCCAACTCTTGGAACCTGCTATTTTGGTTGTATTGGATATTTTGTTCATATGTCTAGTTAGTGCTCCACAATTATAAATGTATGTAATCAACTCTTGTATAAAGACAATCGAATTATGTTATAAAGTTTCCGTTTGTTATTTCCGCTGCGTTGAACTCTGAAATTTGAATGATAAGTTTGTGTGTAAGTTTGGGTTCGCATAGGTGTGGAACCCTGGAGGGGAACCATACCTATGTGCCGGTCACGGATCCGGGAATCGGGTCGTGACATCTTTGCACTTGGAGAGTTTCCTAAGGAATGCTATATAGTTGAAGCAATGGAAGTAGGATGCTTGGGGAAGTTGGAAACTTTGCAATGCCACTTCAAAGGCCTCTCTGACTTCGTGGAGTATCTCACATCTCGGGATGGGATCCAATCATTAAGCACATACAAAATTTTAGTAGGAAAATTGTATGTAGATCATTGGGTTGACATTCAGGATTTCCCAAGTAAAACAGTTATGTTGGGTAATTTGAGTATCAACGCAGATAGAGATTTTCAGGTCAAGTTCTTAAATGGCATTCAAGGACTGGTTTGTGAAAGCATCGATGCAAGAAGTTTATGTGATGTTTTGTCATTAGAGAATGCAACTGAACTGGAGATCATCCGCATTCAGTATTGCGATAGCATGGAGAGCTTGGTTTCATGTTCTTGGTTCTGCTCTGCTACACTACCATTGCCATCACATAATGGTATGTTTTCTCATCTTAAAGAGTTTTATAGTTTTGGATGTGACAGTATGAAGAAGTTGTTCCCTCTTAAGTTGCTGTCATACCTCGTAAACCTGGAAAAGATTAGTGTTAGTTTTTGTGAGAAAATGGAGGAGATAATAGGAACAACAGATGAGGAAAGCAGCACCTCCAATCCCATCGTGGAATTAACACTCCCAAAGTTAACAAAACTGTATTTGCTTGTTTTACCCGAACTGAAAGGGATTTGTAGTGCGAAACTTATTTGCAATTCTCTTAAAGAAATTAACGTCCAAAACTGTGAGAAGCTGAAGAGGATACCGATTAGTCTTCCGTTGCTTGAAAATGGCCAGCCATCCCCTCACCCTTCTCTTGAAAGGATCGCTGTGTATCCACAAGAATGGTGGGAGACAGTGGTGGAGTGGGAGCCTCCTAACGCCAAGGAAGTCCTTCGTCCCATGCTGAAGAGAGGAGTAGACTGCTCTGTCCTTCGTCCCTCACCCTTCTCTTGTAAGCATCATTTTTTATTTCTCTCTCTTTCTACAATTGATTCTCTGCACACCATGCTAACTTTTCTTTTCGCTCTCGCGCTGCCCCTCCCTCTCCATAGAAGCCAACAAGAGCTGAACGTCTTGATCAGAACTGTAGAGTACAACAAACCCGAACAAGAAAGCTGCTACAGCTCCTCCAACTATATGCTCGGAGTCCATTTTTGTTCTTTCAGTGCAAGCTCTCTCTCTCTCTCTCTCACTCTCTGGATGTGCTGTCGACACCATGCAGTGCTACCAAGGCACATATGTTTATTTTAAATCTACAACGGATAATCCGTTGTATATTTGTTTATTTTAAAACTAGTGTTCTTTGTAATAAAAAATCCTCTCCGTTAATAATTCATTATTGTCTCTCTTTCCTCTCTTCCTTTCCTATTGTTTTCCGAGTTAAGAAAAAATACACCATGGCTGAATACACATGGTGCATTCGTATTCGCTGCAGGTACTCTTTTGTTTTTTGTTTTTTTCTTCATTTAATTCTCTTTCGCTCCATCTTTTCTTTTTATTTTTTTTCATAAATTAAGAACTGCACTTATATTGTTCTTGTTTGAACTGCAATTGCTCGGAATGAGTGGCCAGGGTCCGTAATGGCAAGGAATGGTGGAAAGAAGAGGCCATGATGTATGTTCTTTTCTGCGAAGTTTAAAGAGAGGATGTGAAAGAGAAAGAAACAGGGCAGTTTATGTGTGAGCCAGCGTTTGAAATGTTTGGAAGTGTGGTATTGATGGTTTTTTAAAATAATATTTTTTAAAAATAATATTTTTGACATTACCACGTCAAAACAATGTAAAAATACTAAAAAAATAAATTAACATGATCCATTATCACTAGTCTCTCCTCTTTCATGTGCTAGCTTGGAATCCTTGAACTGTTTTTGCCATAGTTCTTCTACTAGTTTCAGGAATTTAATTTTTATCATTCGTGGATGGATATATAGTCAATTATTTTCATTAAAAATATCATTTTATTTTTAAATTACTTTTAATATTGCTAAAAAAAACATGCTTATTTTTTTTTGGTCTTATAGATATTTTCATATCATTTTTTATATTTTTCGATACCAATTGAGCTTCTTTGGTTTATTAGCTGCTCCAACTTTCCTTTCAAATGGGTCCTGCTTCAGTTTATAGCATTCATAGTCCTTTGTGGACTGACACATTTGCTGAATGCATGGACTTATTATGGACCACACTCATTCCAGCTGATACTGTCCCTCACTATTGCCAAATTCCTCACGGCGTTGGTCCCTTGTGCAACTGCCATAACCCTTTTAACTCTGATTCCTCTTCTTCTCAAATGGAAAGTGAGGGAGTTTTTCTTAAAGCAAAATGTTTTGGAATTAGACCAAGAGGTCGGGATGATGAAGAAGCAAAAGGAAGCTAGTTGGCATGTCAGGATGCTAACTCAAGAAATCAGGAAATCACTTGATAGGCATACAATATTGTATACCACTCTGGTTGAGCTTGTGGAATTTTCAGAAAAATATCAAACTTCTAATCTGTATGGACAGATTGTTAAAAAACCTGAGAACAGGTACTGTTGAAATCAAGAACTGGATTCGGGATTTTTTCCAGAAAAGAAAGAACAACAAGCTTTGTAATTTCAAGCTAAAAGAACATCAACATTGGCAGAATTTCGTGTGTGGTTACTGACATCCCACTCATTTTATTTATAGAACCAGAAAAAATTACAACGGCTATAACCAACAACTATCAACGGTAATATTTTCTAAAATCAGTTATTTACAAGATTTCTTGACAGGACTTATAACTGATTTGACAGACTTTGATTCCTAAACTCTAAAGGATTTATAATCATCCTGAATACAAAAAGATTACTAAAACTTAAACAATAACCTTCGGGTCTTCGAATCTTCTCACTTTGCTTCAACCCGTCGGCTTTGTTGTTGTCGCTTGGGTCGACCGGTTCACCCAAGTGGTCGACCGGTATACTAGAGCAGTTCTGGAATCACCTCAGGTTTCAACACTCCCCCTTGATTCCTGAGCTGCACATTCCCACCATGTTCCTTAGCTCCTCAAACCTTTCCTTTGGTAGTGTTTTGGTAAACAAGTCAGCCAGTTGCTCCTTAGAACAGCAATACTTCATCTCCAGTTCCCCTTCTTGCTGGAATTGCCGAATAGCATGAAACTTGATTTTCATGTGTTTTGTTCTATCATGGAACACTGAGTTTTTGGAAATCGCAATTGCAGACATGTTGTCACAAAACAACTCAGTAGGTTCCAGTTGATCACAATCCAAATCCTTCAAAATTTTCCTCAACCAAACAAGTTGATTGGCGACCACAAATGCTTTGCAATATATTCGACTTCAGCGAGTTGAATGTGCAACTACTGATTGTTTCTTTGAATTCCAACAAAAAATGCATTCCCCCATTGAAAAACAATACCCTGAAGTGCTCATCATCTCTTCATCACTTCCACCCCAATCACTGTCACAAAATCCTTTCAATTTGACAGTGTTCATCTTGCCAAAAAACATGCCAAATTCCAGTGTTCCCCTTAAGTATCTCAGCACTCTTTTGGCTGCAATGTAGTGCATTTGGCTGGGATTTTTCATGAATCTTGAGAGGTAGTTGACAGTGAACACAATGTCAGGTCGTGTGGAAGATAAATACAATAAACTTCCAATCAAACTTCTATAAACTCTTCCATCTGCAGAGGGAGCCCCATCAGCTTTTGTGAGCTTCATACCTAGCACCATTGGGGTGCTAAGCGGTTTGCAATTTTCCATTGCAAACTTGTTTAGCATCTTAGTTGTAAATTGCTTTTGACATACAAAGCAACCTTCCTTGGATTGTGTTATTTCCATTCCAAGAAAATATGCTAATAATCCAAGTTCATTCATCTCAAACTTGTTCTTCATGTTCATCTTGAATTCATCAACAAATTTCGATTGTCACCCGTAATTAACAAATCATCAACATATACTGAAATTATCAAGATGTGATCATCCACCTTCTTCACATATAGAGTGGCTTCATTCAAACTCTTCACAAACCCCAAACTAGTCAAATAATCATCCAATTTGCTATACCAAGCTCTAGGAGCTTGTTTCAAAGCCATACAAAGCTTTCTTTAGAAGGTACACTTTGTTCATATTTGATTCATCCTCAAAACCTTGTGGTTGTTCCACATATATTTCTTCATCCAAGGTGCCATTCAAAAATGCTGATTTGACATCCATTTGCCAAACCAACCAATCCTTTTGAGCGACCAACATGAGCGAGCAACTTGATAGTATCCATCCTTGAAACAGGGGCATAAGTATCATGATAATCTATCCCTTGCTCTTGTGAGTATCCTTTAACAACAAGTCTAGCTTTGTTCTTATTGACACTTCCATCAGCATTTAATTTTGTCTTAAAAACCCATTTAACACCAATGACTTTTCTATGCTTAGGTCTGTCAACAAGCTGCCATGTTTCATTCTTTTCTATCATCATTAACTCCTCCTTCATTGCTGCCACCCAAGTTTGAGATTCCATGGCTTCTTCTACATTATGTGGTTCCATTTCAACCAAATTACATCTATCATGGATGTCACTAAGCAACCTAGTCCCCCTCACAGATTGGTCTTCATCCTCAGATTCACTTTCATCAGTCTCGGGTGCATGATCATTAGTTTCTTCAATATTGGTATTTTCAACTTTCTCATCATCCCAATTCCAAATTTGGTTCTCAGCCACCTTAACATTCCTAGCTATTACAGCTTGGTTTGTTTTCAAATCAAAAACCTTATAGCCCTTAGAGTTTGAGCTATAACCTATCAAAATTCCAACCTCAGATTTTTGGTCCAACTTCCTTCTCTTAATCTCAGGTTGAAGCACATAACAGGGGCTGCCAAATACCTTTAGATGATCTATGCTTGGTTTATGTCCATGCCACTCTTCATAGGGTGTTTTATCTCCTAATGACCTTGTCATCATCCTATTTAGGAGGTAAGTGGCTGTGCTCACAGCCTCAGCCCAAAACTTCAAGGGCAATTTCTTCTCATAGAGAAGGCACCTTGCCATCTCCATCAAGGTCCTATTTTTCCTCTCACTTACACCATTTTGTTGAGGGGTGTAAGGGATGGTTAGTTGGTGCTTAATACCCTCTTTAACTAGGTATTCTTCAAATTTATGGGAGGTAAATTCCCCCCATTATCGGACCTTAAAATCTTCAAGCTGCAAATTTGGATTCCTTCTCAGCACAGACCTTGAACCTCAAAAACACTTCAAAAACTTCCCCTTTGGTCTTAAGGAAATAAACCCAACAAAATCTACTGAAGTCATCTATAAACAACACAAAATATCTAGCACCATTCAAAGATTCATTATGCATAGGGCCACATACATCACTATGAACAATTTGCAGCTTAGTGGTAGATTTGTATGCACTTTTATTGAACTTAATTCTTGCTTGTTTTCCTAGTTGACATGCTTCACAAACCTCATTTTGTTCATGTATAACAGGTAATCCTTCTACTACTTGTAGTTCAGCCATTTTCTTCAATGTAGCATAGTTAAAATGTCCCATTCTTCTATGCCACAGAATTGAATTTTCTGATGCACTGATATTCATGCTTATGTGTGCTTGTTTTTCTTCAATGCTAAAGCACCTATTATTCATTTTAGCAGCAAATAAAGGTGTTCCTAGATCATCCTTTATTGTGCATATGCCTTTATCAAAGAACAATGAATATCCAATTTCAAGTAATTGACCTACACTAATCAAGTTTTGGTCAATTTCTGGAACATATAACACATGCTTAAAATTTCTAGTTCCAGCCAAGGTTTCAATGTCTACTTCCCCTCTGCCCTCTACACTTACATATTGTCCATTAGCAACCTTAACCCTTGATTTATACTTTTCATCAAAGTTATTAAACATGCTAATTTCAGCTGTCATGTGATTTGTACACCCACTATCAATTAGCCAATTTTGCTTACTAACCTCAGACTTGTTGCAGCTGTGATCCATGATAGCAGTGAACAATTGCACATCCTTTTGTTCCGCAGCCTCAGCTACATGTGCTTGCTTCCCATTTGAGGTGTTGTTCTTGCAAAACTTTTGGATGTGTCCAAATTGCTTGCATTTTCGACATTGAGCATTCTTGAGCCAACAAAATGACTCAAGATGGTTAGTTTTCTGACAGTACTTGCATGCGGGGAATTGCTCTCTCCTTTCCTTTCCCCTTGCATTGAAGTTATTTGCATGTGTTTGATTGCTTTGCCAGTTTTTGTTCTGCCACTGTTTTCCAGAACTTGAACTTGCTCTTGGTTCTGAGTTCTTGTAGAAATTCTGAGTTTTTGATCTTCCTTTGAACCTTGCTGCAAATGCCTCTTCACCAGTGTTTTCTTGTCTGATTTGCTGCCTTTGTTCCACGGCTTGAAATGCATTTATCAACTCTTGAAGACTCATAGACGTGAAGTCCTTTGAATCTTCCAAAGAGCATATTTTGTTCTCAAACTTTTCCGCGAGTCGACTAGTACTTTCTCCACAACCCTTGCTTCTTGAATTTCTTCTCCAAGTAGAGTCATTTGGTTTACTAACTTGGATACATTTGATGAAAACTCTTTGATGGTTTCAGATTCTTTCATCCTCAAGCCTTCAAATTGTCTCTTCAAAGTCAAAATCTGCATTCTCCTAGACTTTTCATCACCTTGAAATTCAGCCTTCAATTTGTCCCAAGCATCCTTAGCCGTTTCACATGCCATGATTCTTGAGAAGATTTCCTCACTTACTGCATTGTGAATGCAAGTAAGAGCTTTGAATTTCTTTGCTCTTTGTTCATGAAAATACTTGATTTGGGTCATTGATGGATTGTTGTTCAAGGGAACTGGTTCCCTGTCAGCCTCCACATCTTCCCATAGGTCAAACGCTTTCAAGTATATCTTCATCTTCACTGCCCAAACTCCATAGTTAACTCCTGTGAAGATTGGCGATTTCGAAGAGAATGATGCATCCATCTCTGTCAAGAACTGTCAGCTGGAGAATTTTTCTTCTTCTAGTGATTTGTTTCAAGACTTCACAATATCAAGAGCAAGATTTCCAATTAAAGAACAAACCAAGTCAAATTCCTTGATTTCAGAAAAAATCTGCAAATTCTCTCGGAAAAATTTGTTTTTCCCTTTCAAGATCAATCAATCTTGAAAAAAAAACTCACTTTTTCTTTAATCACTCGTGTTTCACTCAAATCCCTTTTCAAAGACCTAACTCTGCTCTGATACCATGTGGAATTTTCAGAAAAATATCAAACTTCTAATCTGTATGGACAGATTGTTAAAAAACCTGAGAACAGGTACTGTTGAAATCAAGAACTGGATTCGGGATTTTTTCCAGAAAACAAAGAACAACAAGCTTTGTAATTTCAAGCTAAAAGAACATCAACATTGGCAGAATTTCGTGTGTGGTTACTGCCATCCCACTCATTTTATTTATAGAACCAGAAAAAATTACAACGGCTATAACCAACAACTATCAACGGTAATATTTTCTAAAATCAGTTATTTACAAGATTTCTTGACAGGACTTATAACTGATTTGACAGACTTTGATTCCTAAACTCTAAAGGATTTATAATCATCCTGAATACAAAAAGATTACTAAAACTTAAACAATAACCTTCAGTCTTCGAATCTTCTCAGCTGCTTCAACCTGTCAGCTTTGTTGTTGTTGCCGGTCGACCGGTTCACCCAAGTGGTCGACCGGTATACTAGAGCAGTTCTGGAATCACCTCAGGTTTCAACAGAGCTTTCTAAGACTTTAGATTTGCATAATTGTGCTGTATGGATGCCTAATGAGAATAGAACGGAGCTCCATCTCACCCATGAGTTGAAAGGCAATTCAAAAAATTATCGCCGTTCTATCCCAGTGAATGATGTGATGGATATTTCAGCAGAAGATACTGTAAGGTTCCCTTTAGAGATGAGGCCCTTTCGTCTACACTCCATGATCAAAGAAGCTTCTTGCCTTGCTAAGTGCTTGTGTGTGTATAAAGGTTTTGATTTTGAACTTGATGTTCAAAGCTCTTTGCCTGATCTAGTGATAGGAGATGAAAGAAGGGCCTTTCAAGTAATTATACACATGGTTGGATATGTTTTAAATATCTTTGACGGAGGGGGAAATGTCATATTTCGGGTTTTTTCAGAGAGTGATAGTGAGGGCAAGTCAGATAGAATGTTGGGGATGTGGAAAACAAATGCTCCAGATGAGTTTGTAAGTGTAAGATTTGACATGGAGATGAGAGAGGGAAGTTCTCTATCAGATGGAGCTAGCTCAACCCCAAATTATTCTGGAAGGAGGCGAAACAGTGCTGAAGCTAAGGAGGGCCTGGGCTTCATCATGTGCAAAAGGCTTGTACAGGTAAGGCATCAGTTTTTTTTATTTTTATGCCATTATTGCTGCATTATCGTGCAATAGAGGTAATGACAGCAGACATCCTGTGAGGTGAAATGCTGCCATTTTATTCACCTAAATCTAGAGATGAAAATGCTTTGCACAGGGAGAGTTGCTAGTAAAATTTATGAAAGAAAACTCTGTTTTCTATGCTTACAACTTTCGTTGTGGTTGTCTCCAGTGTTTATATCTAAGAGATAGTTATCATCCTTTACTACTTGTAAATGCATCTGATGAGATTTGCAAGTTATTTAAGTTGTGTTTTTTTACTCAAAGAAAAATCATATGTGTGGGTTGAATTAACTTGAATCAAAATATTTCTACATTCATGTCAAAAGTTGAAATTTATAACTTGTAACCTATTGATTCTAACTTGTATCATCTCCGTTCTTAAAAGAAATTGTTCTCAGCCAATGCCTCCCAAAGATATTTCTAACTCAAATTATTTTTGTCAGAAGTGATTCATGACAATTAACATTAGTATTGTGACTTGAGTCCTAAAGATTCTCTATAAGTTATACAAATGACTCTTCATCCATATCTCATTTGTTTTTCAGTTGGGCCCACCACCATATAGGACTCAAAAGCTTATATTTTATTTTATATTTTAGGGGAGGTTAGGTTATAAATGATTCGGCACCATATATCATGCTTTTGTTTGCGCTGTGGTTTTTATGAAAGCATACTTGAAATAAAGAGCATTTGACATTTTATTTTAAAATACTATAATATAAGACGCGGTTTCCTGCTTTTATTGGATGGAAAATGTTCCACGGTAATATAAACGTGATTAATTAACATTGGCGGGACAATAGGGCTAAAATAAAAAAAGGGTAAGAGAAATCAAGGTTGTGCTGCATATAATTCAATTTAATTATTATCTATTGTTATACTCTTTTTTTCTCCTGGAAATAGCTAAATCCAAGTATTTCTCATGAACATTGTTATATGGGATAGTATAAAATCTAAAGAGCTTAGTTTTTTTTGTTTTCTCATAAATTGTCTCAGAAGTTAGAGCAGCAATAATTTTATTATTACTTTCGGTGATATAATATATAAATATTCTCTAATTATTATCAAATAAAAGCTTTTATTTTATTTTATTAAGAAAGTCTCTCAAATAATTAAATAGTTATTGGCTTGAATTGAACAACTTTTCAGGGTCATTATTTGATTATTTATTATTTTGACCCGAGGTGGAAAGCTCCTACCTCGCCCTTCTTTCTTGACGCGGCTGTCACGCGGGGGGAGATGCTATGATGACAGTTCCTCGATAGGAAACAAGTTGCATAATACGATACCGGATCTCTAAATCAGGATAAATATAAAACAATAAAGTCTTTTATGATATTTTTTCATTTTATTAACACGTGTAAAATATAATTATTTTTCATTAATGTTTAACAACAGAAGTGGGTTTAACTTATTAACCCAAAATTCAACCACTAAAAACCTGTATTCTTAAACATGTTTTATTTTGAAAAATCATTGCTTTTATTTTCTCCTATTTTAACTTAATTTGCTTGTCCATAATATAGAATTTTCTCTGCATATAAAGGACTCTATGGTAACTTCCTAGACAGATTTAAAAAAAAAAATGTTGCTTACAGCATTGAACAATATTGAAAGCAAGGCCATGCGAATTCTTCCATGTGAATGGCATTGTCTCATCAAAATCTTGTTTTCTGATTAAAAAACTATGTGATGATGGCACCCAAAGAGAATTGCTGGAATAGAATAGTCTACTTCTCCAATCACACATTGTTGTAATGTAGCTGCTTCAGAAAGAAAATGATAATCACGACAAGGAAGATGACAGGAGCTTTCTTTTCTTTTTCCAATTTATCCCTGTATCAGATTTAAGATGCATGAACTATACTATATGAAACATTATTAAGAAGAAGTGTATGTGCAGATGATGCAAGGTAATATCTGGATATCTTTGAACCCTCTGGGTTCTGCTCAAAGCATGACTCTGGTTCTTCGGTTTCAGATCCGACCGTCTTATGGAAGAGCCACATTTGCCCCAGGAAGTTCCTCAGAACAACCAAGTTCCAATCCTCAGTTCAGAGGCCTTCGTGTTATACTTGCTGATGACGATGCTTTGAACAGAGCCGTTACCAAGAAGCTGCTTGAGAAGTTAGGATGTGAGGTGACTGCTGTTTCATCCGGGTTTGAATGCCTTGGTGCTCTTAGCTCTGCTGAAAATTCTGTCAGACTAGTTGTTCTAGATATTCAAATGCCAGAAATGGACGGGTTTGAAGTGGCAACACGAATCCGGAAGGTCCGAAGTCGTAGTTGGCCATTGATTATAGTGATAAAGGTAATGGTACAGCTGTTAATAGAGATAAGGAAGGAGGAGTATGATCGCTGATTCATAGCAAGAGATAATGAAGGAGGAGCAATTTATGTTCAACTATGATTCTGTAATCCCTATAAAATAGGCTTCAATTACTCATGTAATTCTAGTATAAATACATGTTAATAATATAACCACAGTGTGGGATTTTCCTGTATTTGTTTCTTTGCCTAAAACTCTACATGGTATCAGAGCCTGCAATGGATTCATCTACATCATCTGTCTCATCTATCTCTGCCCCCGAGCCATCCCTAGCCAAAACTCAACTACCTGATATCTCGACCAAACTTGCCTCAAACAACTACCTGTTATGGAAAGCTCAAGTCACACCAATTTTGAGGGGTCACGGTCTCCTTGGTTATGTCACCAACGAGATCACATGCCCAGATGCCAGTGTTGCAGATGCAGATGGCATCTTACAACCAAATTCAGCAGCAGCAACTTGGCTGCGCACGGACCAGTTGATCCTTGGATGGATCAACAGCTCTTTGTCTGATGGTCCTCTTTCCCAAGTCATCAATTGTGAATCCTGTCATGATGCTTGGATGGTGTTAGAAACTCTCTATGGAAGTCACACTAGAGATCGAATACAACACATGAAGGGAGAGTTGCAGACTCTCTGCAAAGGATCTTGTTCCTTGGAAGACTACTTACACAAAGCCAAATCCTTGGCTTTATCACTACGTGGTGCAGGCAAACCAATGGATGAGGATGACCTAATTGTTTGCATTCTGCGTGGTTTAGGATCAGAATTTGATCCAATTGTGGCAGCACTTAATGCGAGAGATATGTTCCCATCACTTGAAAGTGTAATCAGCAAATTACGTGATTTTGAACTCAGGATTCAAAATACTAAAACCACATCAAATGTGGCTTTTTATTCCAACAGAGACTGATCTCAGCAAAAGCCTCAAGGCTATACCATACGTGAACGGGAACGATCTGGAGGCTATTTTAAAGGGCAATTTCAGGGGCGTGGCCGAGAAGCCTACAATACCCGATCACGTGAGAATTATCCCAGATCAAAGCATTCACCACCCACTCGCACAACTCGCAACTATGGCCGAGGAAGAGGAGGGATCACGTGTTTCAGGTGTGGAGGACCAAACCATAAAGCCGATGGCTGTTTTGCTTCAGAAGAGGATGCTGTCCAGTATAAGGCATTCGCAGCCATGCAAATATCAGAAAATGCAGATGACAGCTGGTACCCAGACACTGGTGCAAATCAGCATATGACATCAAATCCAAGTGAGGTGCAAGGTATTGATTTATACTCTGGTAATGATACTGTTATGGTAGGCAATGGCAATGGTCTCGCTATAGTAGGCAGAGGACATACTACTCTACCCACTACTGCTCTTAAGCTCAATAATGTGCTGGTTGTGCCTGAAATCAAAAAGAAATTACTATCTGTCTCTCAATTTACACGAGATAATAATTGTTACTTTCTGTTTTATCCATGGGGGTTCCTCCTTAAGGACATGAAGACAAGGAAAGTGCTTCTTAAAGGGCTCATGACAGATGGTCTTTATCCCATCAACCTACGACAACTTCAGCATCATGCATTCAGTTTTCTTGCAAACAAGGTTCCAGGCAGTCTGTGGCATGCGAGATTGGGACATCCAAATCCTCAAATTATTGGCAGATTGGCTTTACCTTCTTTACATGGAAAAATAGGATTTTGTGAAAGTTGTATGCTTGGCAAATCTACAAAACTTCCATTTAGTTCTCGGCAGACTTATGCCACTGAATTTTTGCATACATTGCACACGGATGTTTGGGGTCCGGCTTCGGTCACCTCTTTTGATGGTTTTCGGTTTTATTTGATTATTATTGATGAATATTCGCGTTATGTATGGTTATTTCCTATGGCTCGCAAGTCTGAGGTAGCTACTATATTTCCTATGTTCATTAAACGCATGGAAAACCAGTTTGCTACAACTGTGAAAATTATTCAAAGTGATGGTGGGGGAGAATTCGTCAACACTGTTTTGCAAAGTTGCTTTGCAGCTCATGGCATCATTCATCAACGATCATGTCCTGGAACACCAGAACAAAACGGATTGGCTGAAAGACGTCATCGGCATGTGGTTGAAACTGGACTCACTCTAATGGCTCATGCGTCTGTCCCAATCAAATACTGGACGGCTGCATTTCAAACTGCTGTGTTCCTCATAAACTATCTTCCATCTTCGGCTCTACAGCATAAGTCCCCCCATGAAATGGTATTTGGCTCCTCACCTAGTCTTGAATTCTTACGGGTATTTGGTTGTGCGTGTTATCCCTTGCTGTCACCATTTGGCAGATCCAAGTTACAATACAAATCAGTCTGCTGCGTCTTTCTTGGATACTCAGCACATCATAAGGGCTACCATTGTCTTGAACAAAATTCTGGTCGCCTATATATCAGCAGACATGTTAAGTTCAATGAGCTGCACTTCCCCTTCAAAACTGCTGCTTTATCACCGCATGCAAACTCCTTATTTCAGTTGAGATCTCTGCCTAGAAATCTTGCACAACCTGATATATCTTCCAATGAGAGAGGTGAACTGGTCGACCGCTTGGAAGACAACACTGCACCGGTCGACCGCTTGGAAGAACCGGTCGACCGCTTTGAAGACGACATTGAACCGGTCGACCGCTTGGAAACAGCTGCTACTACTGCAACCTGTCCAACATCCATGTTACCTCCCCGTGTTCATCCAATGGTGACGCGTGCTCAGACAGGTAATCTCAAACCAAAAACATTTCTCACAACCAGGCATCCCATTCCCATGTGCTTTCTGGCAGACTATACAGCTCAGCCGTCTGAGCCATCTTCTTATCGCCAAGCACTTCGCATTCCTCATTGGCAGCAAGCTATGCAAGATGAGATGGATGCCTTGCATGACAATTCAACATGGACTCTAGTTCGAAGACACCTGACATGAATGTGGTTAGCAGCAAATGGATTTTCAAAGTGAAGACACACTCTGATGGCACTATTGATAGGTACAAAGCCAGACTTGTGGCTCGTGGCTTTACTCAACTGCCAGGGTTAGATTTTGATGAAACATTTAGCCCGGTTGTCAAACCAGCAACTATTCGGCTAATTCTCAGTATGGGTTTCTCTCGTGGGTGGCTAATCAGGCAACTAGATGTGAGCAACGCATTTCTTCATGGTGACTTACAGGAACGTGTGTATTTGGCACAACCACCAGGATTTGAGGACTCTAATCACCCAAATCACGTCTGTCTTCTCCATAAAGCCTTGTATGGCCTAAAACAAGCACCCCGTGCTTGGTACCTGAAATTCAGCAATTACATCCAGACGTTGGGCTTCACTCGCTGTCCGTATGATCAGTCATTATTTTACAAGCAGCAAGGGTCTGATGTTCTACTTCTACTGATCTACGTGGACGACATCCTGCTTACTGGGTCCTCTCGAGCTCAAATCAATGACTTTATTACACATCTCTCATCTGTTTTCAGAATGAAAGACCTTGGGGATGTCCATTACTTCCTTGGACTACAAGTGACACGCAACAAAGCTGAACTCACAATTACCCAAACAAGGTATCTTCTGTCTCTTCTCCACAAGTTTGGCCTTGATGGTGCCAAACCAGTTGCTACACCTCTAGCATCCAGCACCAGCCTATCGGTCAATGAAGGAAACTTGTTACCAGACCCCATGCTATTTCGACAACTAGTGGGATCATTGCAATATCTCACGCTCACTCGTCCAGACATTTCGTATGCCGTTCATCTTGTTTGCCAGTACATGCATGCCCCAAGGGAACCACACCTCATAGCTGCTAAAAGAATTTTTCGCTATCTCAAAGGCACTCTCGACATTGGCCTTTGTTTTGTTCCCGTAAGCTTCACTGCCCTTCATGGCTTCTGCGACGCTGACTGGGCAGGATGTAAGGACGATCGACGATCAACCACTGGTTTCGCCATCTACATGGGTGCGAACTTATTGTCATGGGGTGCCAAGAAACAGGCCACGGTATCTCGTTCTACAGCTGAAGCGGAATATAGAGCCATAGCTTCCACCACTGCCGAACTAATGTGGTTCATGAATTTGTTAAAATCAATTGGCTGTTGTCTTCCACCTCCCAAGTTGTTCTGTGATAACGTCAGTGCGATCACTATGGCCAAGAATCCAGTCTTCCATCATCGCACCAAACACATAGAAATAGATGTGCACTTCGTCAGGGAACGTGTTGCCACTGGATCTCTATTTCTCGAACATGTTGCAGGAACGGCTCAAATTGCTGATATTCTGACGAAACCTCTATGTTTGGACAAATTCATTTCAAATCGTGACAAGCTCTTCGTTGGGTCCAGACCACCTTGAGCTTGAGGGGGAATGATAAAGGTAATGGTACAGCTGTTAATAGAGATAAGGAAGGAGGAGTATGATCGCTGATTCATAGCAAGAGATAATGAAGGAGGAGCAATTTATGTTCAACTATGATTCTGTAATCCCTATAAAATAGGCTTCAATTACTCATGTAATTCTAGTATAAATACATGTTAATAATATAACCACAGTGTGGGATTTTCCTGTATTTGTTTCTTTGCCTAAAACTCTACATATAGCTGTGACTGCCAGTGCTGAGGATAATGTTTGGGAGAGATGTCTACAGATGGGAATGAATGGGATGATTCGAAAACCTGTTCTCTTAGTAATTTCTTTTTGTTTTTAATTATCTTTTTAGTAATTTTTAGATTACTTTATAATAATAATATTAATATTTTTTTTTTTTGAAAATATTTACTAACATATTCTCAAAAACCATCTCATCAAACCCCAGTAGCTTGATATTTTTGTATAGAAGCTTGAGACATGGCACACGCTACAATAATGTTTAGAATATTCAAAGCCTTTGCTTTCAAAAATGGTTAGCAACTGGAAATTAATTTTGATTTTTCTCGACATTTTTCCTTAATTGTTACTAATTCTTTAATAGCTGCATTTCCGCATGAACTATCAGAATTTAATTAATTATCTGGTGGAATATTGTTGCTGGTGGGTTCACACGTTAACTTAGTCAGCAATTAGCTTCTGATTCTTTTGTTGAAGTTTTAAATTAGAGGTGAGAAGCAAGTTGTTATATCTTATAATATAATATAATAGTAGGTAAAGTTTCTGGCTTGCTTCCTGTGGAACAATACAATAATCTTTGCTACTCTAAATCTCATCCCAACTTCCTAGACATTGACTTCTCCATTTCCCGATTTCCTATGTCTTAAACCTTTGTGATGATCATTGCGTCCTTCTCTGGTTGAATCGAATCACCTGGAGCTCAACATCGTGCAACCTCCTCCGTAGTTTTAAACCATTTATTCTTCTCTGTTCTGTGCTTTCTGTTCTTGATCCCCCCCCGGAACACTGCTTCAGCAAACCAGCAGTTGAAGCACAACTTGAATCAAGGTAAATTATTTATACTCCATCTTCTTGATTTTGTTTTTCACATGTAGCTCTGGTTTGAATCTTTCAAGTAAAACACAAGTTGTAGAAATTCTAATGATAAACTTTGGAAAAATTCCATGCCTTATGGAGTTCATGCTAAATTGACCCGTGGATTCATTGTTTTTTCTTTGCTGCTTGTAACCTATTATTCTACTTTCAACCTTTCCTTTTTCATTAATTTTTATTCAATATTTGGACACCTTTTATTATGTAGGACAAAATGGTTAGAACAAATGATCCGTTTTGGAATGATGTTGAAGATATGAATGATGGAAGCATGAAGTGTAGGTTCTGTGGGCATTTATTTGCCAAGGGTACTTCCATTTCGAGGATCAAATGGCATTTGTCGGGAGAGACAGGGCATGGAGTTGGCATTTGTGGTCAAGTGCCTAAAGAGATTCAAGAAGCAGCATTTCTAGCTATGCGTGGTGGCAACAAAAGACATAAAAGCATGCCAAGTTCAAGTAATGTTAATGATTTGGCAGGGGATGCTGGAAGGATGCAAGTGGGAGTTCAAGGCATGGAACAAGGTTGGCGTGAGAGAATTAATTCGCATGTTGACATGGAAAACACAGTTACATTCGGAGTTGTTGCTCATGAGAGTAGAGTAGAAGCAACACAAGGAACATATGTGGTGGATCAACTTGTTGATGGTACTTGGGATCAGATAAACTCTGCCCTTTTGATGGCGCAGAAGCTGAATGAAATCAGTACCAATTTAATGCAGGAAGAAGAGGATGTGGAGCGTTTGCATGGTGCATTTGAAACAATACCGAGAACAGAACAAGTGCAGCATCTGGAGAGAGGTAGCTCTTGTGAGAGGCCGTCAATTAATCAAGTTGATGAACCTCGAGGAGATTCATCCCAGCCATCAGATCCATTGTGTCTTGATCATGGAAGATACTATGATCAACCATTTGCTCCATCAGTAAGCAATGATATGATTATGAATGATGTGGAGAATAGTGGAAGATTAGTGCAGCTAGGCACATGAGGTAGATCTTCTAGAATTCTTAAAGATATCAAAAGTGAGACTAGAGGAGTTCCGTTTCCTACTAGCTGTAATAAGCCAGTGGGTCAAGCATTTGAAGAGAATAGGAAGGTGATATGGTCTCTGTTAATGGATGATGAAGTTCCAACCATTAGCATTTACGGGATGGGGGGAGTTGGTAAAACAACAATATTGCAACAAATCCACAATGAGCTTCTAGAGAGACCAGATATTTGTGATCATGTTTGGTGGGTGACTGTGTCTCAAGATTTCAGCATTAAAAGATTGCAGAATCTTATTGCCAAACGTGTTGATGAACATCTTTATCGAGACCTTTTAAGAGAGGATGATGATCTGCATAGAGCTGCCAAATTGTCAGAAGAACTAAGGAAGAAACAAAAATGGATTCTCATTTTAGATGATTTGTGGAACAGTTTTGAGCTACATGATGTGGGAATTCATTCCGCATTGAAAGGATGCAAGTTGATTTTGACGACTCGATTACAAACGGTTTGTGATCAGATTGATTGCCAACACAAAATCAAAGTCAAGCCCCTTTTGGAGGGAGAATCTTGGACTTTGTTCAAGGAGAATCTTAGATGTCACATGGCACTTTCAGATGAAGTGAAAGAAATTGCAAAAGCTGTTGCAAGGGAATGTGCTGGTTTGCCATTGGGAATTATTACAGTGGCGGGAAGCTTGAGGGGAGTGGATGATCCACATCAGTGGAGGAATACATTGAAGAAATTGAAAGACTCAGGAACTAGGGACATGAAAGTATTCAAGTTATTGAGGTTTAGTTATGATGGGTTAGGTGACTCAGCACTACAACAATGTCTCCTATACTGTGCATTATTTCCTGAAGATCATACGATTGAAAGGGAGGAGCTGATAGGTTATTTGATTGATGAGGGAATAATTAAAGGAATGGGGAGGAGGCAAGATACATTTGATGAGGGCCACACGATGCTCAATAGACTTCAATATGTCTGCCTATTGGAAAGTGCTACAACATATGGTGGTAAATATTGTGTCAAGATGCATGACTTGATTAGGGACATGGCCATCCACATATTGCAAGAGAACTCTTATGTCATTGTTAAATCTGGTGCACAATTAAAAGAACTGCCAGATGCAGAGGAGTGGATGGAGAATCTCACAAGAGTTTCACTAATGAAAAACAAAATCAAAGAAATTCCTTCCAGCTATTCACCAATGTGTCCAAATCTCTCAACTCTATTGCTTTGTGAAAATCATGGGTTGCGATTCATTGCAGATTCATTTTTCAAGAAATTGCATGGGCTCAAGGTCCTTGATTTGTCCAAAACAAATATTCAAAAGTTGCCAGAATCTATCTCTGATTTGGTGAGTCTCACTGCATTATTGCTCACTGATTGTGAGATGTTAAGAGATGTTCCATCATTAAAGAAACTCATGGCACTGAAGAGGTTGGATCTCTTTCATACTGAGCTTGGAGAGATGCCACAAGGAATGGAATGCGTAACCAACCTGAGGTGTCTTAGAATGAATGCATTGTATAAAATGGAGTTTCCGAGTGGAGTATTACCAAAACTCTCTCGCCTGCAAGTCCTTACACTAGACATGTGTTTGATAACAGTTAAAGTAAAGGAAGTAGGATCCTTGAGAAATTTGGAAACTTTGGAATGCAATTTTGAAGGTCTCTCTGACTTCGTGGAGTATGTTAGATCTTGGAATGGGATCCGATCACTAAGCACATGCAAAGTCTCAGTAGGAAAAATTCGTGAATTTGATTGGGAAGAGCTTAATTATTTCCCAAGTAAAGCAGTTGTGTTGAGTAATTTGAGTATCAACAGAGATATAGATTTTCCGGTCAAGTTCTTAAATGGCATTCAAGGACTATATTGTGAACGCATCGATGCAAGAAGTTTATGTGATGTTTTGTCATTAGAGAACGCAACTGAACTGGAGAGCATCGAAATTCAGAATTGCGATAGCTTGGAGAGCTTAGTTTCATCTTCTTGGTTCTGCTCTGCTACACTACCATTTCCATCACATAATGGTATGTTTTCTCGTCTTAAAGAGTTTTATTGTGTTGGATGTAACAGTATGGAGAAGTTGTTCCCTCTTGAGTTGCTGTCATACCTCGTAAACCTGGAAAAGATTATTGTTATTGAATGTGAGAGAATGGAGGAGATAATAGGAACAACAGATGAGGAAAGCAGCACCTCCAATCCCATCGTGGAATTAACACTCCCAAAGTTAGCAACTCTAGAATTGTTTAATTCACCCGAACTGAAAAGGATTTGTAGTGCGAAACTGATTTGCAATTCTCTTAAAGTAATTAAGGTAATAAAGTGTGAGAAGCTGAAGAGGATGGCGATTAGTCTTCCGTTGCTTGAAAATGGCCAGCCATCCCCTCACCCTTCTCTTGAAACGATCTATGCGGGTCCAAAAGAATGGTGGGAGACAGTGGTGGAGTGGGAGCCTCCTAACGCCAAGGAAGTCCTTCGTCCCATTGTACACTTATGGTAGAGAGGAGTAGACTGCTCTGCCCTGAATATAATAAAGAATAAAGGGTAAGCATCATCTTTTATTTCTCTCTCTTTCTACAGTTGATTCTCTGCACACCATGTTAATATCTTTAAGGGATAGACTATTTTTTTTTCCTTTCTACAGTTGATTCTCTGCTACCTTTTCTTTTCGTTTTCCGCTGCCCCTCCCTCTTCATCGAAGCCAACAAGAGCTGAAAGTCTTGATCCTTGTTTCTGTACATACAAATACTGAGCTAGATTGTTTCTGAATTCTGCTTTTCTTCGTATGATTTGCTGGGCTAGTTTATAGGGTTTTAGTTCTTTCTGCTAAATTATCTAAATATGGGCTTTAGAATTTTGTTGAATGAAAGTAGCATTCTTTATTTCTTGGGATAGAAAGAAGAGAACTGTTATTAAAATTAAAATTAAAAAATAAAATCTGGTTTAATTATTTATTTATGTATATTGCTTTAATGATTTCTTTGCTCCTTGAGTATACTGTTATCATTAGGCTTTTTTAAGAGGGATAATCATTTACATATGTAAAAGTGGTGGATAATATTTTAAGAGAGTATACCTTCGAATTGAATTATTCAATAGAATAAAATTATGTGCAAGGGGTTCTAAACGCTTTGCTGCTCGTAGAATTAGAGTATTTTTTCTATAAGTCACTTTGCTTTATTTTAATATGCATTGAAAAATAATAAATCATTTAATACTTTCTTCTATTCTTTTATTTAACTTTTAATTAATAAATTTATTTTCTTAAGGCTTTCTGCCCTCTCTCTGGTAAACTGCAAAACGGCAACATAATTATTGAAAGACGTTGTCACCCACAACGATTTCATCGTGAATTACAATACAATAGTAATCTCTTCTTCTTCTTCTTCTTCTTCTTTTCCTTTTATATTGAATTTTATTCTTTTTTGTCTATTTCATATTTGGTCTGGTTTATAGTTCAAATTTATAATTTATTTTATTTTATTTTGTCTTTTTTATAGGGTTAACATGGTTTACATGTTTATTAGGGTAACTCAAGTTATTTCAATTTACAAATTTGGTGGAATTGTTTTTTTTTTTTAAATGAACATGAGATCTACATCCTTTTAATATGCATTGAAAATTAAATTTTTTTAATAATTTTAATGTATTAATATTATAAATAAAAAATATTTATAATATACTCCACAGTTTGAATCCATGTATTATAATAGAATCCACAATTTTTATTTTTATTTTAAGAAAATATTTTTATCTTATTTCATCTTTCAGCTTATTTAGAATTTCACCTTGTAATTCAAAATCTCCTCACTGATCTGATAGGTATTTTTTTTCGGAAATACACATTGCCTTTGTTACTGCAAAGACTTTATAAAAGTAATTTGCTGGAAAGTGTCGTTTCTGTCTGCAGAGAATAGAGTGAGCACATGGTGGTAGGGTCTTATGTCTCCATGATCCATGGCTTTTCTGATTATTTTAATATTAAAAATAAAAATTCTACTGCAGCTTTATTATTTTCTTAAACTATATATTCTTTTCTGATCTCTTTTTTTTTGTTCTTGCTGATTACTGCTTAAGCAAACCAGCACTTGAAGAACATCTTGAATCCAGGCTAATTATAATCACAACAAATTACCTCAAATTATTTCTTTCTTAATATTTTCTAATTATTTTTATACTAAAAATAAAAATTTAAAAATATTATTAAAAAAATAATCACTATCAAATAAGCTTTACATTTTCTACGCAGCTTCTTCAAAGTTTCATCACGGGATGGTCCACACGTTAAGTTCCTGCATCTTATAATGCGTCATTTGTCAACCAAGAATCATGATATTACTATGGCAAGTGGAAAATCGATTCATAAAATGTTTTCCCCTCAAAAGTTATTTCCAATATATTTTCATTTTAAAACACCTAATTAATACCCTTAAAAAATAAAAATAAAATAAAATCTATTTATCAACCTTAAAAACACTCTTAAAACACCAAATCAAACCAGGTAAGAATTTTATTTTGGAACAAAATTCTCAGTATGTATAGAAGAGTTGGCAGTTGCCTATTTCTTGATTTGTTTTGTTTTTCACAGGTTAAGTTAGGAAATGTTTGCAAGTGTGGTCCTTTCCTTTTCAAAATGTTTTTTACTTCAAAATATATCAAAATAATATTTTCTTAATACTAAATAATAATTTGAAAACAAAAACAAAAATAATTTGTTTGACAATGCGTTTTAAAAGTGTTTTTGAAAATATTTGATTTTTTTTATTTTTAAATTTAATATTTTAATGTTTTTAGATATTTTTATGTATTGATATAAAAAATATTTTTAAAAAAATTAAAAAATTAAGATGATTTTTTTTATTATTGCCCCCAAAACAATTTCTATATAATTTAATCAAGTTCCGATCATGCCTCACCCGTATGATCCACCACTTCAACTATATGTTGCCAGAGTTTGCTAGTGCTCCATAATTATAATTTATATTAAAACAATATTATATTATAGAGTTAAGTTAATTTTGCAGTTTATCAGCTATTATATTTTCAGGCCACCTTTTTCAAAGTTTCAAGTTTCAACAATGGGGTGGGTCACACGTCAACTCAGTCAGCAATTAGCTTCGGAGGTTTTCGATCAGACAAAAGAAAAGCAAATTAGAGGTGTAAAAGCAACTTTGGTAGGTAAAGTTTGTGGCTTCCTTCCTGTCAAACAATACAATAATCTTTACTACTGTAACATTCTCTTCCAAATCTCATCCCAACTTCCTTGACATTGATCTCCCGATTTCCCTCATCATATCTTAAACCTTTGTGATGATCAGTGCTTCCTTCTCAAGTTGAATCGAATCACCTGGAGCTCAACATCTTCCAACACCCTCCTTATTTTTAAATCATATATTTTTCTCTGTTTTTCTGTTCTGTGCTTTCTGTTCTTGTATCCCCCGGGGAAACTGCTTCAGGAAACCAGCACTTGAAACACAACTTGTCAAGGTAAATTATTTATACTCCATCTTCTTGATTTTGTTTTTCACATGTAGCTCTGGTTTGAATCTTTCAAGTAAAACACAAGTTGTAGAAATTCTAATGATAAACTTTGGAAACATTCCATGCCTTATGGAGTTCATGCTAATTGGCCCCAAGTTAACCCTGGACTCATTGTTCTTTCTTTTTAGTTTCTTCGCTGCTGTTTGTAACCTATTATTCTAGTTTCAACCTTTCCTTTTTCATAATTTTTTATTCAATATTTGGACACCTTTTTTTTATGTAGGACAAAATGGATAGGCCAAATGATCCGTTTTGGAATGATGTTGAAGATATGAATGATGGAAGCATGAAGTGTAAGTTCTGCGGGCATAAATTTGCCAGCGATACTTCCATTTCGAGTATCAAATGGCATTTGTCAGGAGAGAGAGGGCATGATGTTTCCATTTGTGGTCAGGTGCCTAAAGAGGTTCAAGAAGCAGCATTTCTAGCTATGCATGGTGGCAACAAAAGACATAAAAGCATACCAAGTTCAAGCAATGTTAATGATTATGCCATTTCCACCTGTCCACAAGAACAAGACAATGCAGGGGATGCTGGAAGGATGCAAGTGGGAGTTCAAGGCATGGAAAACACAGGTGAGGGATCTTTTCAGCAA
The DNA here is from genome assembly GCA_029030765.1 of Salix suchowensis. NCBI lineage: Eukaryota > Viridiplantae > Streptophyta > Magnoliopsida > Malpighiales > Salicaceae > Salix > Salix suchowensis. Next base: position 12,181,872 of record CM054998.1, on the reverse strand, counting down.
GTCCCAACCATTGGCATTTATGATGTTTTTCTAAGTTTTAGAGGAGAAGACACTCGCAAAACAATTACAGATCATCTCTATTCTGCCTTAATCCAAGCCGGAATTCATACTTTTAAGGACGATAATGAACTCCCTAGAGGAGAAGAAATCTCCCCGCAACTTCTCAGGGCAATCGAAGGATCAAGGATTTCTGTAGTGGTATTCTCCAGAAACTATGCTTCCTCTGGATGGTGTCTTGACGAACTAGTAAAGATTATGGAGTGCAGGCAGAAAACTCACCAGGTTGTTCTTCCAATATTCTATGATACGTATCCTTCAGATGTCCGCAAACAGACCGGTAGCTATGCAAAAGCTTTTGATGAACATGAAAAAAACTTCAAGGGAGAAATGGAGAAGGTCAACAGGTGGAGAGAAGCTCTTACACAGGCTGCAAATCTATCTGGAAGGGTTTTACACAATGAGACAAATGGGTATATCTTTATCTTCTCTGTCAAAATCCACTTGCACATATCAAAAGAAACAATCTTTTTATTATTATCAATTTGAACTTGATATTTCCACTTCGATTAAATATTAGTTTTTAATTGCAATACATGTAGATGTAGCAAATATATATGGTTTTTCAAAATAATTCTCCATCTAGTAGGGTTATAAAATTTAATAAGTTCTTTTTAATAATCATTATTATTCTCAAGCTTTCGTCAGAGTCGGAGTGATAGATGTGTAAACACTACTTTTTCCATCAATATTTTTTGTTATTTATCTTTTAATATTATGTTGATTTATAATATTAACTAGAGTACAAAATGGTTTTTTTCTTTTGTTTTTTGAAAAAAACAAAAGATTTTCTGAGTTAAGAAATTATTTTCTTAAGGTAATAAGAATTTTTTTCATAAGTTGAAAAATGAGTTATTTTTTTTTTTTTTGGGGGGGGGGGGGGGGGGGGGAGGAGGGATATGTACAATAGAGTACTCCTCCGAACTCAGTGATTCTAGTCTCATATGAAACATAACACCCTAACTCACAATTTTTACGAAGGATCTCATTTTCAATTCATTCATTTTTTAATTTTAAAGTTCAGATCAACATTGAACAACAATTTTGTCCAGTAACACACAACTTAACCTATTTTCGGATTGTTTTTGCATATCTAACAACTTATATGCCGTTGATGTCTTTCTTCCTCTTAACAGATATGAAGCGGAGTTCATTAAAAGGGTTGTCAGTGATGTAGCTTGTAAATTGGGAAACAAAACCTTGCACGTAGCCAAGCACCCTGTAGGTATTTCTTCCAAGAAAATGGTAAGAACTCATTACGTTGTTCCATTAGATCCATTGTGTCTTGATCATGGAAGATACAATGATCAACCATTTGTTCCATCAGTAAGCAATGATGTGATTTTGAATGATGTGCAGAACATGGTTAGAGGGAGGACAGAGCCAGTGGAGGAGCACTATGTGGAGAACAGTGGAAGATTATTGCAGCCTGGCGTAGGAGCTACATCTTCTAGAATTCTTGAAGACAACACAAGTGAGACTAGAGGAGTTCCGTTTCCTACTAGCTCTAATAAGCCAGTGGGTAAAGCATTTGAAGAGAATACGAAGGTGATATGGTCTCTGTTGATGGATGATGAAGTCTCAAACATTGGCATTTACGGGATGGGGGGCGTTGGTAAAACAACAATACTGCAACATATCTACAATGAACTTCTACGAAGACCAGATATTTGTGATCATGTTTGGTGGGTGACTGTGTCTCAAGATTTCAACATTAATAGATTGCAGAATCTTATTGCCAAACGTCTTGATCTAGACCTCTCAATTGAGGATGTTGTTTCGGATAGAGCTGCCAAATTGTCAGAAGTATTAAGGAAGAAACAAAAATGGATTCTCATTTTAGATGATTTATGGAACAGTTTTGAGCCACACGAAGTGGGAATTCATTCCTTGTTGAAAGGATGCAAGTTGATTTTGACAACTCGATCACAAATGGTTTGTAATCAGATTGCTTGCCAACACAAAATCGAAGTGAAGTCGCTTTCTAAGAGAGAAGCTTGGACCTTGTTCATGGAACAACTTGGACATGACATGGCAATTTCACTAGAAATTGAAGGACTTGCAAAAGATATTGCAAGAGAATGTGCTGGTTTACCACTGGGAATTATTACAATTGCAAGAAGTTTAAGGGGAGTGGATGACCTGCCTGAGTGGAGGACTACATTGATGAAATTAAGAGAATGGAAATTTAGGGACATGGATGAGAAGGTATTCAAGGTATTGAGGGTTAGTTATGATCGGTTAGATGATGGGTTAGCACTAAAACAATGTCTCTTACACTGTGCATTATTTCCTGAAGATGATATGATTGAAAGGGAAAAGCTGATAAGTTATTTGATCGATGACGGAATAATTAAAGGAAGGAGGAGGCAAGATGCATTTGACGAGGGCCACATGATGTTAAATAGACTTCAATATGTCTGCTTATTGGAAAATGTGCATAGGGTGTATGGTGATAAAAGATATGTGAAGATGCATGACTTGATTAGAGACATGGCCATCCACATATTGCAAGAGAACTCTCATGTCATTGTTAAATCTGGTGTACAATTAAAAGAACTGCCAGATGCAGAGGAGTGGACAGAGACTTTGAAGATAGTTTCACTAATGCAAAACAAATTTGAAAAAATTCCTTCCAGCCATTCACCAATATGTCCAAATCTGTCAACTCTATTGCTTTGTCAAAATCATCAGTTGGTATTCATTGCAGAGTCATTTTTCAAGCAATTGCATGGGCTCAAGGTCCTCGATCTGTCTCACACAGGTATTGAGAAATTACCAGAATCTGTCTCTGATTTGGTGTCTCTCACTGCATTATTGCTCATTGATTGTGGGCGGCTAAGTTATGTTCCATCATTAGAAAAGCTGAGAGCACTGGAGAGTTTAGATCTCTATGGAACCTCACTTGAAAAGATGCCTCAAGGCATGGAATTTTTATCCAACCTTAGGTATTTTAGAATTAATGGATGTGGTGAAAAGAAGTTTCCTAGTGGGATATTACCAAAACTCTCTCACCTGCAGGTCTTTGCACTTGGAGAGTGCTGTACAGTTGAAGGATTGGAAGTAGGATGCTTGGGGAAGTTAGAAACTTTGCAATGCCACTTCAAAGGCCTCTCTGACTTCGTGGAGTATCTCACATCTCGGGATGGGATCCAATCATTAAGCACATACAAAATTTTAGTAGGAAAATTGAATGGAGATCAATGGGATGACATTCAGGATTTCCCAAGTAAAACAGTTATATTGGGTAATTTGAGTATCAACAGAGATAGAGATTTCCAGGTCAAGTTCTTAAATGGCATTCAAGGACTGTATTGTGAAAGCATCGATGCAAGAAGTTTATGTGATGTTTTGTCATTAGAGAATGCAACTGAACTGGAGATTATCGAAATTCAGGATTGCGATAGCATGGAGAGCTTGGTTTCATCTTCTTGGTTCTGCTCTGCTACACTACCATTGCCATCACATAATGGTATGTTTTCTCGTCTTAAAGAGTTTTGGTGTATTGGATGTAACAGTATGGAGAAGTTGTTCCCTCTTGAGTTGCTGTCATACCTCGTAAACCTGAAAGTGATTGCTGTTAGTTTTTGTGAGAAAATGGAGGAGATAATAGGAACAACAAATGAGGAAAGCAGCACCTCCAATCCCATCGTGGAATTAACACTCCCAAAGTTAAAATCTCTGTATTTGTGTGGTTTACCAGAACTGAAAGGTATTTGTAGTGTGAAATTGATTTGCAATTCTCTTGAGGAAATTGACGTAGAAAACTGTGAGAATCTGAAGAGGATGGCGATTAGTCTTCCGTTGCTTGAAAATGGTCAGCCATCCCCTCACCCTTCTCTTGAAAGGATCTATACGGGTCCAGAAGAATGGTGGGAGACAGTGGTGGAGTGGGAGCCTCCTAACGCCAAGGAAGTCCTTCGTCCCATTGAATATAATATAGAATAAAGAGTAAGCATCATCTTTTATTTCTCTTTCTTTCTACAATTGATTCTCTGCACACCATGTTAATTTTCTTATGTTATTTTTACTCTTAGGGCTATTTGTTTTCCTTTGGCGAGGCTCGAGGCTGCTACCTTTTCTTTTCGTTCTCGCACTGCCCCTCCCTCTCCATTGAAGCCAACAAGAGCTGAACGTCTTCATCTTTGTTTCTATACATACAAATACTGAGCTAGATTGTTTCTGAATTTTCTCTTTTCTTGGTATGATTTGTTGGGCTAGTTTATAGGGTTTGTGTTCTTTCTGCTAAATTATCTAAATATGGGCTTTAGAATCTTGTTGAATGAAACTAGCATTCTTTATTTCTTGGGATGGAAAGAAGAGAACTGTTATTAAAATTAAAATTAAAAAATAAAATCTGGTTTAATTATTTATTTATCTATATTGATTTAATTATTTCTTTGCTCCTTGAGTATACTGTTATCATTAGACTTTTTTAAGAGGGATAATCATTTACATATTTAAAAGTGGTGGATAATATTTTAAGAGAGTATACCTTCGAATTGAATTATTCAATAGAATAAAAATATGTGCAAGGGGTTCTAAACGCTTTGCTGCTCGTAGAATTTGAGTATTTTTTCTATAAGTCACTTTGCTTTATTTTAATATGCATTGAAAAATAATAAATCATTTAATACTTTCTTCTATTCTTTTATTTAACTTTTAATTAATAAATTTATTTTCAAAACGGCAACATAATTATTAAAAGACATTGTCACCCACAACGATTTCATCGTGAATTACAATACAATAGTAATCTCTTCTTCTTCTTCTTTTCCTTTTATATTGAATTTTATTCTTTTTTGTCTATTTCATATTTGGTCTGGTTTATAGTTCAAATTTATAATTTATTTTATTTTATTTTGTCTTTTTTATAGGGTTAACATGGTTTACATGTTTATTAGGGTAACTCAAGTTATTCCAATTTACAAATTTGGTGGAATTGTTTTTTTTTTTTTTTTAAATGAACATGAGATCTACATCCTTTTAATATGCATTGAATATTAATTTTTTTTAATAATTTTAATGTACTAATATTATAAATAAAAAATAATTATAATATACTCCACAGTTTGAATCCATGTATTATAATAGAATCCACAATTTTTATTTTTATTAAAAAAAAATGTTTTTATCTATTTCATCTTTCAGCTTATTTAGAATTTCACCTTGTAATTCAAAATCTCCTCACTGATCTGATAGGTATTTTTTTTCGGAAATACACATTGCCTTTGTTAATGCAAAGACTTTACAAAAGTAATTTGCTGGAAAGTGTCGTTTCTGTCTGCAGAGAATAGAGTGAGCACATGGTTGTAGGGTCTTATGTCTCCATGATCCATGGCTTTTCTGATTATTTTAATATTAAAAATAAAAATTCTACTGCAGCTTTATTATTTTCTTAAACCATATATTCTTTTCTGATCTCTTTTTTTTTGTTCTTGCTGATTACTGCTTAAGCAAACCAGCACTTGAAGAACATCTTGAATCCAGGCTACTTATTTATACTTCATCTTGTCTTCATCCTCAAAGGGTGTTTTCGTTTTTTTTAATCCATGATAAATAAATTGATCTAAATTGAACATAACAATATCTAGTTATATATATATATATATATATATATATATATATATATATATATATATATTCTTCTCTTATGACACCGAATGCAACCACTGAGCACTATTCTTAATGCTAATTACAGTAATAATTGTTGAAAACTGGAAATGTGATTCCAGGTCTGCGAAGCAGGAACATGAAGAACCGAAGAATTGAAGCTCAAGTTTTAAGTGTTTTTAGTTTTAGAATTCATATTGTAATCTGGATTATTAATATCCTTAATGTTCTTATTCATTACTGCATTGTTAGTTAAATTCAGTTAAATAGTCAACATTGTGGAAAAGTCAACTGTAACTGATTTTTGAATGAAACTAGCCGTTGTAATTGTTTGATTCATATAAATAAAATTTATGGGATGACAGTAACCATACGAAAAACCATTTTGCCCATGTTTGTTTGTTCTCTCTGCTCAAAACAATAAAATTCTCAAGTTCTTATTTTCTGGAAAATTCCATTCCCAGTTCTTGATCTCTACAGTAGCTGTTCTTCAAGAATTTTGGGCATTCGTCCGTACAAATCTCTACAGTGTTTGTTTTTTCGATTTTCTCAGAATTCTTCCTCAAATTCCAACATGGTATCAGAGCAGAATAGGTCTTAGAAAAGGGATTGATAAGAGAAACACGAGTGATTAGAAAAAGTGAGTTTTTCAAGATTGAATCAAATCTTGAAAGGGAAAGAAGGAATTTTTTTTTTGAATTGGCAGATTTTAAAATCAAGAATTTAGTCTTGATTTGTTCTTTAAAAGGATAAACAATTGACAAGAATTATCAATTGGTATCCTTGATTGTCCACTTGGTGAAGTCTTGTTCGAGAATTGCAAGACTAGAGAAGAAACTCTAGCTGACAGGCATGGATTCTTCTTTTTCCGCAAAATCTCCAATCTTCACAGGTGTGAATTATGGAGTATGGACAGTGAAGATGAAGATATACCTGAAAGCTTACGATTTGTGGGATGATATTGAGGGTGAAAGGGAACTAATTCCCTTGAACGACAATCCAACAATGAACTAAATAAGATACTTCCATGAACAAAGAGCAAAGAAATTCAAAGCCCTTACTTGCATTCACAATGCAGTAAGTGAGGACATCTTCTCAAGAATCATGGCATGTGAAACAGCTAAGGAAGCCTGGGACAAATTGAAGGCTGAGTTCCAAGGTGATGAGAAATCCAAGAGGATGCAGATTATGAATTTAAGAAGACAATTCGAAGGCATAAAGATGAAAGAATCAGAAACTGTCAAGGAGTTTTCATCAAAAGTATCCAAGATTGTAAATCAAATGACCCTTCTTGGAGAAGAAATTCAAGAATCAAGAGTTGTGGAGAAGGTTCTGGTCAGTTTACCAGAGAAATTTGAAAACAAGATTTGCTCATTAGAAGAGTCTAAGGACTTCACCACAATGAGTCTTCAAGAACTCATAAATGCCCTGCAAACTGTGGAGCAAAGGCAGACATTTAGACAAGAAAATACAAGTGAGGAAGCCTTCACTGCTGGGTTCAAAGGAAGAACAAGGGTTTAAAATTCCCAGGTGTTCTTCAGAAATCCAGAAAACAGGCCAAAATCTAGAAAACCATGGCAAGGAAAAAGTTGGCAGAATAACCAAAACCAGTCCAACCAGTCCAACAGATTCAACACAAAAGGAAAAGAGAAAAGAGATCAATTCTCTACTTGCAGATATTGCCAAAAGACCAATCACCTAGAGGCATGGTGTTGGCTCAAAAATGCACAATGTAGAAAGTGCAAGCAGTTCGGCCACATTGAGAAATTCTGCAAAAATGGCAATGCAAATCAAGCTCATGTTGCTGAAGTGGAGGAGACTAAAGATGAGGTATTATTCACAACCACTACAACTCAAAGTTGCAGCAAAACAGAGGTAAGTAATCAAACTTGGTTAATAGACAGTGGTTGTTCAAACCACATGTCTGCTGAATTGTGCTTATTTGAAAACCTAGACTTAAGCTATAAATCTAGAGTCAAAGTTGCAAATGGACAATATGTAGGTGTTGAGGGTAAAGGGGAAGTTAAAATTGATACTCTAAGTGGTGCAAAGAAGTTTGACAACATCTTATATGTACTTGAAATTGACCAAAATCTCATTAGTGTTGGTCAATTACTTGAGAATAGATACTCATTGCTGTTTATAGATGGCATATGCACGATCAAAGATGATCAAGGTGCTCCCTTATTCACTGCAAAAATGTCCAATAGGTGTTTTAGTATTGATAGACAACTAGAACACCAAAGCATGAACACACACATAACTGGAAATTCAACCTTATGGCATAAACGTTTGGGACATTTCAATTATGCATCCCTAAAGAAAATGTCAGAATTGAAAGTAGTAGAGGGCCTACCTAACATATGTGAACTAAAAGATGTATGTGAAGCATTTCAATTGGGAAAACAATCTAGAACTAAATTTAACAATTCTGCATCTAGATCAGTTTACAAGCTTCAAATTGTGCATTCGGATGTATGTGGACCTATGCACAATGAATCCTTGAATGGTGCTAGGTATTTTGTTCTTTTTATTGATGACTTCCGTTGCTTGAGAATGGCCAGCCATCCCCTCACCCTTCTCTTAAAATGATCGATGTGAAACCAAAAGAATGGTGGGAGACAGTGGTGGAGTGGGAGCCTCCTAATGCCAAGGAAGTCCTTCGTCCCATTGTAGACTATAATAAAGAATAAAGGGTAAGCATCATCTTTTATTTCTCTCTTTCTACAATTGATTCTATGCACACCATGTTAATTTCTTTATCTTATTTTTACTCTCAGGGCTATATTTTTTTCCTTTGGCGAGGCTCGAGGCTGCTACCTTTTCTTTTCGTTCTCGCGTTGCCCCTCCCTCTCCATTGAAGCCAACAAGAGCTGAACGTCTTCATCTTTGTTTCTATACATACAAATACTGCTTTTCTTGGTATGATTTGTTGGGCTAGTTTATAGGGTTTTAGTTCTTTCTGCTAATTTATCTAAATATGGGCTTTAGAATCTTGTTGAATGAAACTAGCATTCTTTATTTCTTGGGATAGAAAGAAGAGAACTGTTATTAAAATTAAAAAATAAAATCTGGTTTAATTATTTATTTATCTATATTGATTTAATTATTTCTTTGCTCCTTGAGTATACTGTTATCATTATGCTTTTTTAAGAGGGATAATTAATCATTTACATATGTAAAAGTGGTGGATAATATTTTAAGAGAGTATACCTTCGAATTGAATTATTCAATAGAATAAAAATATGTGCAAGGGGTTCTAAACGCTTTGCTGCTCGTAGAATTTGAGTATTTTTTCTATAAGTCACTTTGCTTTATTTTAATATGCATTGAAAAATAATAAATCATTTAATACTTTCTTCTATTCTTTTATTTAACTTTTAATTAATAAATTTATTTTCTTAAGGCTTTCTGCCCTCTCTCTAGTAAACTGTAAAACGGCAACATAATTATTAAAAGACATTGTCACCCACAACGATTTCATCGTGAATTACAATACATTAGTAATCTCTTCTTCTTCTTCTTCTTCTTTTCCTTTTATTTTGAGTTTTATTCTTTTTTGTCTATTTCATATTTGGTCTGGTTTATAGTTCAAATTTATAATTTATTTTATTTTATTTTGTCTTTTTTATAGGGTTAACATGGTTTACATGTTTATTAGGGTAACTCAAGTTATTCCAATTTACAAATTTGGTGGAATTGTTTTTTTTTAAAAAAAAAAATGAACATGAGATCTACATCCTTTTAATATGCATTGAAAATTAATTTTTTTTAATAATTTTAATGTACTAATATTATAAATAAAAAATATTTATAATATACTCCACAGTTTGAATCCATGTATTATAATAGAATCCACAATTTTTATTTTTATTTTAAAAAAAAATGTTTATATCTATTTCATCTTTCAGCTATTTAGAATTTCACCTTGTAATTCAAAATCTCCTCACTGTTCTGATAGGTATATTTTTTCGGAAATACACATTGCCTTTGTTACTGCAAAGACTTTATAAAAGTAATTTGCTGGAAAGTGTCGTTTCTGTCTGCAGAGAATAGAGTGAGCACATGGTGGTAGGGTCTTATGTCTCCATGATCCCTGGCTTTTCTGATTAATATTAAAAATAAAAATTCTACTGCAGCTTTATTATTTTCTTAAACCATATATTCTTTTCTGATCTCTTTTTTTTGTTCTTGCTGATTACTGCTTAAGCAAACCAGCACTTGAAGAACATCTTGAATCCAGGCTACTTATTTATACTTCATCTTGTCTTCATCCTCAAAGGGTGTTTTCGTTTTTTTTAATCCATGATAAATAAATTGATCTAAATTGAACATAGCAATATATATATATATATATATATATATATATATATATATATATATATATATATATATATATATATATATATATAACCGAATGCAACCACTGAGCACTATTCTTAATGCTAATTACAGTCGATAATCTGCAGCAATCCTTAACGTTGATGGGGGAGGAGGGAGGGGCATCCATCCTAGCATAGTACTTGCATCTCTTATATTTTCAGACCAACCTTTTCAAAGTTTCAACAATGGGGTGAGTCCACACGTCAACTCAGTCAGCAATTAGCTTCTGATTCTTTTGTTGAAGTTCTCAAAAAGACAAAGGAAAAGCAAACTAGAGGTGTAAAGCAACTGTGGTAGGTAAAGTTTGTGGCTTCCTTCCTGTCAAACAATACAATAATCTTTGCTATTGTAACATTCTCTTCCAAATCTCATTTGGTTGCGTGGTAAAATGACACCAATATTCTTGAGAATTCAAAAAATATTGCGTTGCCAGATTTTTTTGATGTATTTCCCATGTTTTGTGTACGAAAAAGTGGCATAGTTGGCTGGCTAGAGAGGGTGTTTCTGTGTGTTTGCAATATGATTCTTATGTTACATTACGATGATATCAGGATAATAGAAGTTTTACTCGTTTATCTAAATTTATAAAAATATTTTTTTTCTTTAATTTTTTTTTTAAAAACTACAGCTATTTCTAGTTTAGCTCTTGATTATGGATGAACTTTACCAGATATTTCTTTTTCGAATTTCCTTTTCTTTTTCGCCATTAATTATTCCCATTTCATTGTCTTTACCATTTTATTTTAGGAATTCTCTATATTTTTCCTCGCTATTTAAGAAAATAAATTCATGATGTGAGTGCGTACACACATACATTTCAAATTCTTTGAGCCACTTCCACATATAAAACTTGGGAGGATCAGGCTGGATTAATATTGTACGTGATTTTATGAGGTGCAAAAACTTATTTTAAAATTTACTTTCCAGGCTATATAAGTATCTGTATCCCTTTCTTTTTTATTCTCTCTGCAAAGACTAGTACAATAAGGTGTGAACATAGATTTTCAATTCTATTTTTTTTATAAGTAGAAAATTAATAATTAACTTCCTTGACATTGAATTAATGGCCAAATTTTTTGAATAAATTAAAAGCGTGTTTGGCCTTACCTCAAACATATATAGACCGTTTGATTTTTTGTTTTAAAATTATGTTTTAAAAAGTTAATTTTTTTAGTATTTTTAATTATTATGATAGGTTAATATTGAATTTTTTTTTTTAAAATAACAATATTATTTTAATTTATTTTTAAAAAATCTTTAAAAATATAATTGTTACTCTAATTTCAAATACTTTCATAGTTTGCTAAAACTTTATTTATTTATTTTAATTTAAAATCATTTTTTAATATTTTTAAATTATTTCAACGTGTAAATTAGATTTTTTTTTTAAAAATAAAAATATTATTTTAATATATTTATAAGTAAAAAACATTTTAAATACATTTGCCATCATACTATTAAATAGACCCATGATATTTTCAATTTCAACATCTAATTTGTTTTTTAAAATATATTAAAATATCAAGTTTAGTGGTGAATTCAAATCTTTTTTAAAATTATTTTTTAAAAAATATATATTAATTTTTTTTAACATTAAAATACCAAGTTATTAAAAATTATTAAATTAATATTTTTATATTAAATATATTTTTTTAAAACACATGGTTTCAAGAATAAAAATAAACCCGCATCTTACATCGTGAGTGATGAACCTTAGGTGTATTATTATACTGCGATCAACTCTATATATCATAACAGTAAGTAAAGTTTGTGGCTTCTTTCCAAGGAACTTCCTTCCTGTCGAACAATACAATAATCTTTGCTACTGTAACATTCTCTTCCAAATCTCATCCCAACTTCCTTGACATTGAATTGATCATGGCCAAATTTTTTGAACAATAAATACAAGATTGTCATAAATACTTAATGATCCTTTCAGAAGAAACCAACGCTAATAGATTGCAAGACCAGTATCACAAGGTAATGATTTAGATCTCTCTAATGAAGATGAGGAATTCTGATTTTAGATGATTTCTGGAAGACTTTTTTTTTTCCACATGGAATTAATTGATGTGTTGAATAATTGATCTAAGCCTTTACTTTCTGCTTTGGCATCTGTGATGACTCCCTTCCTAGCAATTTCCTTGTACAATTCCCTCTTTTCCTTTCCACATCTCACCAGTACGAACTAGATTCATGCATGCTGCAGCTTTATTATTTTATTTATTTAATTTAAGGAATTAAAATAAAAATGGTATTGTAATAACAAATTTCACATCGTTGTAGATAAAAACAAATATAACACGGTGGGTTCCTTCCTACCAAACACCACATGGAATTAATTGACGTGTTGAATACTTGATGCAAAAGCAATGTGAAATACACACTGCCTTGGTTACTGCAAAGACTTTATAAAATTAAAGGCATGGAAAGTGAATAGAGTGGGGACATGGTGGGTCTTGTGTCTCCATGATCTATGGCTTTTCTTTCTGCTTTGGCTTTTGCGGTAAAAAAACTGAAAAAATATATATTCCATGCAGCTTCCATCTCAGGGGAAGATGAGAGGAGAATTTGCAGAGAGAAAAGATAAGTCAATTCGTTACTGAATGTTTTGTATTCTGTATATGTGTAATTGCTTACAAATTGCTTGATAGAATGCCTATTTATACTACATTATAGGCAGACTACTTTACATGCTTTTTGTGTGTGATTAACTACTTCAACAGTATGTTAATCACTTTGTAACTACCTAGAGAAGTTCAATTTGAACTTCTCTTCTAGAACTAGAATTAATTACAACTATCATAGTTACAAGCTTCTTCTTTTTCTTGCTATGAAGACAGTTCATCCCTTTTCCTCTTCTTCTTCCTACTGAAACAACTGTTCATCATCCTTCTTCACTTGCTTGTACTTCAAGTGACAATGTAGCTTCCTGCATGTGTAAGTCAGTAAGTGGCTTAGCCATCAACAACCTCGCCGACGTCCAGGAAGGGTGAAGGTGGAGGTTTGGGGTTGTTGCACCGGTTGCACTGTAATTTTACTATTCTTCCCTGTTTGTTCAGCGTTTCCCCCCGTTCCCTCCTCTGTTGCTTTTTTTCTGCAAATTCTCTACGTGTATTTGTGTTCTCCTTTCTGTATATTCTTTGTATCCCACAGTGCTATTTCATCCTTCCCCGTTTTTGTGTATCGTTCCCCCCATCTGTTAACTGATCTCTACCCGTGACTCCCCAAAATTTCCCCCCTTGTTGTCTGTGAATCGCTATCAACGTTACAAATAAACCATACATTTTCCATGCAGCTTCTTCAAAGTTTTGACACGGGATGGAGCACACGTTAACTTCCCCAAATAAAAAAAAATAGGTGTTTTTAATCAAATTTATTAAAGATAAATTATTTGTTTTTTGCGGTACAAAAGATGGTAAAGCTATAATTGATAAAATCTATAAAAAAATAAGATTAAAGAAATCTTTCTTTAAAAAATGAGATTAAATTAATCCAGGATAAGAAATTAAAGATAATATTGAGCCATAGAATTATTCCGGGATATTAGATTTGAAACATTATATATAGGGAAACTATATTTTTTTTTTTAATAAATATAACATCAAATGATAAATTATGTGAACTATTATTCTAATTGTCATTGTCATGATTGAAGACAAAACTCAAAAAAATATTAGTAGCATAAAAAATATTATTTGATTTGAAATATAAATAAAAATAATTAAATGAAAAAAATAAAATTAGTATTATTATCATTATGAATATAATTATTATAATCATTTGGATTATAATGAAATTTGTTATTATTGATATTGTTGATATTATTTTATGAGCTATTGTCACCATTAACACAATAATTATAATTATTAATACCATAAGCACTACAATTATTATTGTTATCATTATTGTTGTTGTTTAAACAATAAAAACATATTAAATTATCCCCAAAAAAAAAGTTGTAACAGAAGAGAAAGTAAGAAAACAATTATAAATAAAATCACAAAATTATTATTATTATTATTATTATTATTATTATTATTATTATTATTATTATGTAAACAATGCAAATCATAAAATTATCTTGAAAAATCAAAAAACCCAAAAAACTTCAACAAGAAAGAAAATAAAAACAATTAAAATGAATGCAGTCAGAAATATATTTTTTTCAACGCAAATTTCTTTTTTAAGAGTTTGAGTTTTTAAAACAACCATGTTATTTTTTATTATTATATAGTTAAATAAAAAATAATTTAAAAAAATTATAATCTTAAATGGAGTCCATAACCTGGTTTGTGAGTTTTACAAGCTAGCTTGAGTAAAAACAATTAAAATGAATGCAGTCAGAAATATATTTTTTTCAACACAAATTTCTTTTTTAAGAGTTTGAGTTTTTAAAACAACCATGTTATTTTTTATTATTATATAGATAAATAAAAAATAATTTAAAAAAATTATAATCTTAATGGAGTCCATAACCTGGTTTGTGAGTTTTACAAGCTAGCTTGAGTTACCTGATTTATAGTTTTAATGAGTTTACCCACTAATCAAATATGCTTTATTTGTTTTTGGTCTCTTTTTTTTTATCATGATTTTGTCCTTTAATATTGGATTAGTTAGAATATAAATTACATAATTTTATTTTTATTTGTTTTCTATAGCATTGGTGTGAACAAATATTGGCAAAACTATAAAAAGATGCTGCCGGCGCAAGGTGTGTATGGCATGGCAGAATAAAATCTTTTCAATAAAGAATAATCATCTTGTGTGAAAAGAGTCTCCCATTACCTATATATTTTAAAATTCTATCTAATAATTTGATTTATTTTTTGTCAATTAAATTGGTTTTATATTAGAGTCTTGTATATAGTAAGATATTATAGTCTTGTGAACTCCTCCCCTCTATTTGATTATGAATTTTATAACAAAAAAAAAAACCAATCTCCCTTTTTTTTATTTTTCAAAAAGAAAATTATTTAACTCAAATAAATTGTAAATAAATCAAGGGTTCATGTTAATTGAGGATGAGGTCTGATGTTATCACGGGTGCTTGAGAGTAGAGTAATGATTAATTTTTTAACATGTTTTTTAAATGGAAAAATATCAAAATAATTAAAACATGATGCATGACACAACTTGAAAACATGTTTGTGTCGAGGTAACTATTAGGATGTCATTAAGTATCTCTATGTATTTAATTATTACCCACTAACCACCATGAAATTTGTGTATGTTGGGTTTTTTAAGCCAAAACCTATGGACTACAAGTCAATACGAGACTAAATATGTCATTAATAATATAGTGTACAGTGATTTTATAAAAGTACTTTTGAATTCACTATATATATTAAAATGATAATTTTTCACAGATTTATTTTTTAATTTTTGACGTTAGCAAATCAAAATTATAAAAAATACTTATAAATTAGCAAAAATCAATTTGAAAAACAGGTTGAATTATACAACAAAACACACCCTAAGATATACAAAAAAGAAAAAGAAAAAGAAAATAAGAAACTAAGAAGACCTCTCTCCCACCTGCTTGGCAAGCATATACTTTAATAAAAGATTATTTTTTTTAGTAATCCAAAATGTTTTTCTTTCTTTTTTAAATTTTTGACATTTTAGTCACCTAATTTTTCTTATTTAAATTTTATTCTTTCATGGTGTGCAAGTTTGAGATTGGACTTGATTTTTCAAGTTACCTAAACAAGAAGTTTTGACAGCGTCAATGAAAAAAACCACTACTCTGTTAATGCCTTTTTTCTTTCCTTCTCTTTTTTTTTTTTTTTTTAATGCAAGGACTCGGTCATGATGTCGTCCTTGCTGATTCACTTAGGATTTCTCATGTTTCACGGTGAAAAGGTTATCAACAAGGATCACAGCCAAAAACAATTAAGTGCAATGAATGAGAAAAATCTAGAAAGCATATGCCTGAGTGAAATGTAGAAAGAGAAATGGCAAGTTCAAGAAAGGAGTGAATATTTGAAGGGGAAAAAACAACCGTGAAATGACAATATACAACATATATATTTATGCATGCATGTATGTCCCAAGGGACTGGCGTGGTGATAAAGAGTTTGAGAGTTGCATAGCAAGTCCCGAGTTCGAGTCAGGACATGCATCTCTTGTAACAGCAAGGGACAACTGAGGTTTTACTCGCTCATCTGGGCTCACAAAGTGTATTTTCCGGGAGTAGAGTTTCCTCGAATAAAAAAAAATGTATGTATGTATGTATGTATGTATGATGCGAACAATTGAATTTTTCATTGCTACAATGCGAACAATTGAACATTTTCTCTTTTCAATGATTTTCTCTCTTCTTTTTCTACCTTAAAATCAAATTTAAAGAACATTTCGGTTTCTCTCTGAAGAGAATAGAGTGATGACAAGGTGGGTAGGGCCGTATGTCTCCATGATCTTAGGCTTTTCTTTCTGCTTTGGCATCTGTGGTAAAAAAACTGAAATAGCTCGCTCTATTTCTTCTGCATTTCCTTGAAGGTTTACATTTTCTTTCCTAGCAAACTCCCTTCCTAGCAATTTCCTTATGCAATTCCATATTTTCCTTTCCACATCTCACCAGTACGAACTACATTCATGCATGCTCCAGCTTTATTATTTTATTTATTTATTTTAAAGAATTAAAATAAAAATGGTATTTTGGTGGTCTGTATGAACATTTTGCTGATTCATATTTATTTTACATTATCATATCAAAAAAATTTAAAAATAGTAAAAAATAAATTAATTTGATCTAAAATAAAAAAAAAAATTAAGCTATTTATTAAAAACAACCTGTTTGGCAATGCGTTTTAAAAGTGTTTTTGAAAACATTTGAATTTTTTTTATTTCTAAATTAATTTTTTTTATGTTTTTAGATATTTTTATGTATTGATATAAAAAATATTTTTTAAAAACTAAAAAAATTAAGATGATTTTTTTATTATAGCCCCCTACAATTTCTATATAATTTAATCAAGTTCCGATCATGCCTCACCCGTATGATCCACCAGTTCAACTATGCTGCCAGAGTTTGTTAGTGCTCCATAGTTATAATTTATATTAAAACAATATTATATTATAAAGTTAAGTTAATTTTGTATTATATCATCTATTATATTTTTAGGCCAGCTTTTTCAAAGTTTCAACAATGAGGTGGGTCACACGTCAACTGAGACAGCAATTAGCTTCGAAAGTTTTCGATCGGACAAAAGAAAAGCAAATTAGAGGTGTAAAAGCAACTTTGGTAGGTAAAGTTTGTGGGTTCCTTCCTGTCAAACAATACAATAATCTTTGCTACTGTAACATTCTCTTCCAAATCTCATCCCAACTTCCTTGACATTGATTTCCCGATTTCCCTCATCAAATGTCTTAAACCATTGTGATGATCAGTGCTTCCTTCTCAAGTTGAATCGAATCACCTGTTCATTCTTCTCTGTTCTGTGCTTTCTGTTCTTGTATTTTCCCCCCCTGGAACACTGCTTCAGCAAACCAGCACTTGAAGCACAACTTGAATCCAGGTAAATTATATATACTACATCTTCTTCATTTTGTTCTTCACACATGTAGCTCTGGTTTGAATCTTTCAAGTAAAACACAAGTTGTAGAAATTCTAATGATAAACTTTGGAAACATTCCATGCCTTATGGAGTTCATGCTAAATTGACCCCAAGTTAACACTGGATTCATTGTTCTTTCTTTTTAGTTTCTTTGCTGCTGTTTGTAACCTATTATTCTAGTTTCAACCTTTCCTTTTTCATAATTTTTTATTCAATATTTTTGTTGAGTGATAGAAATCTGCACAGTAACTGTTCTTCAATTCAAACAGTTACTGTGGCAATTAAAATCTGGAAATACTCAATTGCGGAAAATGGCAGATTCAGGAAATGAATCTGATCTCACATCACAATATTCAAATTGAAAGTGCCTTAATATAGGCTTACATGATAAAGTCCAAAATGCATAAAACTCTCAACATGCTGAGAGATTATTGGAAGAAAAACAGATTTGTGTAAAAACACATTATGAATAGTTCAAAACTTAAAATTCAAAAAACAGAGAAATAATCTTATCCTTAATGCAAATCTCACTAATTCTAACACTCCTCCTTGAGATTTGCTTTGAATAATCTGAGCTGCATCTTCAAAAACTCCAGCCTTGGTCCAGGAAGAGCCTTAGTCATCAAGTCCGCTAACCTGGATATCTCGTTGAACAATGAAGAACCTTAATGAACATGTTCTTCTCGGCTTCCCTTAAAGAATGAAATTTAACATTAATGTGTTTTGTTCTACCATGCTGAACTGGATTCTCAGCAATTGCAATGGCAGACTTGTTATCACAATAAAGTTTGGTTGGTGAAGCCCTGTTTTTGTCCCAAATCGGCAAGCAATTTATTCAACCAAATTGCTTGATTTGCGTACTGCTGCCATGGAGATATACTCAGCTTCAGCAGTTGATTGTGCCACAACTTCTTGTTTCTTTGCATTCCAACAAATTGCACCTGAACCAAGAGTAAAAACATAACCCGAAGTGCTTTTCATATCATCCACACTTCCAGCCCAATCACTATCTGCATAGCCAATTAATTCCACTCCTCCTGTCTTTGAGTATCCAATGCCCAGATCACTTGTCCCCTTGATGTATTTCAATACTCTCTTAGCAATCCCCATATGCACATTACTTGGTGAGCTCATAAACCTTGACAGCAAACCAGCAGGAAACATTAAATCTGGCCTAGTTGCTGTCAAGTATAGCAAGCTACCAACTATGCTTCTGTATGCAGAGGGATCTTCAAGTTTCTCTCCATCATTTTTCGAAACTTTTTCATTCAAGGCCAATGGTGTTGCTACCTCCTTGCATGACTCAAGTTTGAACCTTTTTAGCACATCCACAACATACTTCTTTTGAGATAAAAATATGCCCGAAATGCTTTGGTGTATTTCCATCCCTAGGAAATAATTCATAACACCAAGATCAGACATATCAAATACATTCTCCATTTCCCTCTTGAATTCAGCAAGTAACTTGGTATTACTTCCAGTTACTAGCATATCATCCACATAGAGAGAAATCACCAATTGCAAGCCATCATCATCTTGTTTCAAATATAAAGTGGCTTCATTTTCACTTCTTTTGAAACCCAATTTGATCAAATGTGAATCAATCCTGCTATACCAAGCTCTTGGTGCTTGTTTTAAGCCATAAAGAGCTTTGTGTAGCTTATACACTGATCTTCTTTACCCAGCAATCTCAAAGCCTTCGGTTCTTTGTACATAGATGTCTTCAAGAAGTATCCCATTTAGAAATGCTGACTTCACATCTAAATGGTACACTTCCCTGACCCAATTGTCCCTGCAAGAGCAAGAAGAAGCCGAATGGTGTCATGTCTCATAGCGGCGCAAAAGTATCTCCATAATCAATTCCGACCACTTGCGCAAATCCTTTAACCACCAATCTAGCTTTGTGCTTGAAGGCGACCCATCGAGATTGAATTTAGTTCGAAAAACCCATTTCACACCAATCTTCTTATTGTCTTGAGGTAGTTCGGTCAAAGTCCATGTTTGATTCCTTTCAATGGACTCAATTTCGGACTTCATAGCTTCCACCCAATCTGGAATTCTTGCTTTGCATCACTCGTAATTTGTAGGTTCGAGCATGAACAAGATTGCATCTCTCATACACATCGGCCAAGGACCCGATTTTAAGTACAGTCGAATCGATGTAGCATCCACATCGGATGTGTCTTCAATAAGCTGGATTTTTCGAGTGCTTTGTAATTAGCACCCTTGAACTACGGATTCCAAGCTTTTTGAATCCCAATTCCAGCTAGCATCTTCATCAAAATCAACATCTCTACTGATCTGAATCTTTGCATCTTTCAGATTAAAAATCCTGTACCCCTTAGAATCAGCAGCATACCCCATGAAAATTCCCTTTTCAGCAGTTTCGTCAAGTTTGCCTCTCTTGACAGTAGGGACGTGAGAATAGCATAGTGATCCAAACACCTTGAGGTGTTTAACTGATGGTTTAACACCTGACCAAGCTTCCAGAGGTGTTCTTCCATGCACTGAACTTGTTGGCAACCTGTTGAGCAAATAAATGGATGTATTGACTGCCTCTGCCCACAGACATTTAGGCAGATTTTTTTCAGACAACATACACCTGGCCATCTCCATTATTGTCCTGTTCTTCCTCTCCGAAACTCCATTTCTTTGAGGAGAGTAAGGGGACTGTCGGTGATGAACAATACCCGGTGATTGACGAAAAAAATTGAATTCCTTTGAGGTGTATTCACCCCCATTATCCGTCCTTAACACCTTCAAATTGCAGCCACTTTGCCTTTCAACCAACTGTTTGAAGCTTTTGAACATAGAAAAAGCTTGTGACTTTGCTTTCAAAAAATAAACCCAACTCATCCTACTATAATCATCTATGAATAACATGAAATACACATTGTTACTCAAAGAAGGTGTTCTCATGGGTCCACAAATATCCGAGTGGACTAATTCCGGTTTCAATGCTTTGCCTGCAGGGTTGCATTTTGGGGGAAAAAGATTTTCGGTGTTGTTTCCCCAATTCACGACCCTCACACACTTGACCACTAGCATGGATTTCGGGTATTCCATCTAACATATTCTTTGTCATGCAACAATTTTAGAGACTTGAAGTTATAGTGTCCAAATCTCTTGTGCCAAACAATACTATCATCAATTTTGGCACTAAAAATATGTCCTTCCGAGCATCTAATCTTAGATAGAAAGCTGTTTCCTTCCATTTCAATTCTTGCTATAGATAAGTCATTCGAATCTCTAATAAAGCAATATTGATTCTTGAAGGCTACTTCATACCCATTTCTAAGCATTTGTGCAACACTTAATAAATTTCGATCTAGCTACGGAATGTACAAGACATTTGTAATAATCTTCTTACCTTTGCTAGTGTTGACTGTCACGGTTCCTTTCCCCTTTGCCTCCACAATGTCACCATTTCCCAGCTTAATCTTGGGCTTGATTGAGCTGTCGATTGAAGAGAAAATGGATAGGAACTTAGACATGTGGCTGGTACAGCCACTGTCAATTAACCAAGTGTCACTCCTGGAGATGTGATCATCACGGGATGCCATAAACAGGTGCTCATCATCAAAAATTGGAACAGACGAGTGAGACAATGAGGATGAAGAAGCCATGGATTTTTAACAAATAAATCTCACTGTGTTTTTCCTCTCAATCTCTCGTGTTTCACTCAGTAAAATCACTCCAATTTCACTTGCATAATCACCCTCAGTCTCGTAGGAAGTGAGCTCTGATACCACTGTTGAGTGATAGAAATGCGCACGATGCTTGTTCTTCAAAGCGATTCTCGTAGCAATTAAAATCTGGAAATACTCAATTGCGGAAAATGGCGGATTCAGGAAATGAATCTGATCTCACATCACAATATTCAAATTGAAAGTGCCTTAATATAGGCTTACATGATAAAGTCCAAAATGCATAATACTCTCAACATGCTGAGAGATTATTGGAAGAAAAACAGATTTGTGTAAAAACCTGTTATGAATAGTTCAAAACTTAAAATTCAAAAACAGAGAAATAATCTTATCCTTAATGCAAATCTCACTAATTCTAACAATTTTGACACCTTTTTTTTATGTAGGACAAAATGGTTAGATCAAATGATCCGTTTTGGAATGATGTTGAAGATATGAATGATGGAAGATTGAAGTGTAAGTTCTGTGGGCATTTATTTGCCAAGGATACTTCCATTTCGAGGATCAAATGGCATTTGTCAGGAGAGACAGGGCATGGTGTTTCCATTTGTGGTCAGGTGCCTAGAGAAGTTCAAGAAGCCGCCTTTCTAGCTATTCATGGTGGCAACAAAAGACATAAAAGCATACCAAGTTCAAGCAATGGTAATTTGGCAAGGGATGCTGGTAGGATGCAAGAGGGAGTTCAAGGCATGGAAAACACAGTTACACTCGGAGTTGATGCTCATGAGAGTAGAGGAGAACCAGCACAAGGAACAAATATGGTGGATCAACTTGTTGATGGTACTTGGGATCAGATAAACTCTGCCCTTTTGATGGTGCAAAAGTTGAATGAAATCAGTACCAATTTAATGCAGGAAGAAGAGGATGTGGAGCGTCTGCATGGTGCATTTAAAACAATACCGAGAACAGAACAAGTGCAGCATCTGGAGAGAGGTGGCTCTTGTGAGAGGCCGTCAATTAATCAAGCTGATGAGCCTCGAGGAGATTCATCCCAGTCATTAGATCCATTGTGTCTTGATCATGGAAGGTACTATGATCAACCATTTGCTCCATCAGTAAACAATGATGTGATTATGAATGATGTGCAGAACATGGTTCGAGCGAGGACAGAGCGAGTGGAGGAGCACGATGTGGAGAATAGTGGAAGATTGGTGCAGCCAGGCACAGGAGTTAGATCTTCTAAAAGTCTGAAATACAAAAAGACTAGAGGAGTTCCATTTCCTATTAGCTCTAATAAGCCAGTGGGTCAAGCATTTGAAGAGAATACGAAGGTGATATGGTCTCTGTTAATGGATGATGAAGTCTCAATGATTGGCATTTACGGGATGGGGGGCGTTGGTAAAACCACAATACTACAACATATCCACAATGAGCTTCTTCGAGAGACCGGATATTTGTGATCATATTTGGTGGGTGATCGTGTCTCAAGATTTCAACATTAGTAGACTGCAGAATCTTATTGCCAAATGTCTTGATCTAGATCTTTCAAGCGAGGATGATGATCGCATAGAGCCGCCAAATTGTCGGAAGAACTAAAGACGAAACAAAAGTGGATTCTCATTTTAGATGATTTGTGGAACAGTTTTGAGCCACACGAAGTGGGAATTCATTCCTTGTTGAAAGGATGCAAGTTGATTTTGACAACTCGATCACAAACGGTTTGTAATCAGATTGCTTGCCAGCACAAAATCGAAGTGAAGTCGCTTTCTGAGGGAGAAGCTTGGACCTTGTTCATGGAACAACTTGGACATGACATTGCAATTTCACTAGAAATTGAAGGAATTGCAAAAGATATTGCAAGGGAATGTGCTGGTTTACCACTGGGAATTATTACAATTGCAAGAAGCTTGAGGGGAGTGGATGACCTACATGAGTGGAGGACTACATTGAATGAATTAAGAGAATTGAATTTTAGGGACATGGATGAGAAGGTATTCAAGGTATTGAAGGCTAGTTATGATCGGTTAGATGATGGGTTAGCACTAAAACAATGTCTCTTATATTGTGCATTATTTCCTGAAGATCATATGATTGAAAGAGAGGAGCTGATAGGTTATTTGATCGATGAGGGAATAATTAAAGGAAGGAGGAGAAGGCAAGATGCATTTGACGAGGGCCACACGATGTTAAATAGACTTCAATATGTCTGCTTATTGGAAAGTATTCATAGGGAGTATGATGGTAGAAGATGTGTCAAGATGCATGACTTGATTAGGGACATGGCCATTCAGATACTACAAGAGAACTCTCAAGTCATTGTTAAAGCAGGTGCACAATTAGAAGAACTGCCAGATGCAGAGGAGTGGACGGAGAATCTGAAGATTGTTTCACTAATGAAAAACGAATTTGAAAAAATTCCTTCCAGCCATTCACCAATGTGTCCAAATCTGTCAACTCTATTGCTTTGTAAAAATTACTGGTTACGATTCATTGGAGATTCATTTTTCAAGCAATTCCATGGTCTCAGAGTCCTTGATCTGTCCTACACAATTATTGAGAATTTGCCAGACTCCGTCTCTGATTTGGTGAGTCTCACTGCATTATTGCTCACTAGATGTCGGATGTTAAGAGATGTTCCATCATTAAAGAAGCTTAAGGCACTGAAGAGTTTAGATCTCTATGGTACCTTACTTGAAAAGATGCCTCAAGGCATGGAATGTTTATCCAACCTTAGGTATTTTAGAATTAATGCATGTGGTGAAAAGGAGTTTCCTAGTGGGATATTACCAAAACTCTCTCATCTGCAGGTCCTTGTACTTGGAGAGTTTCCTACGATATGCCATATAGTTGAAGGAATGGAAGTAGGATGCTTGGGGAAGTTGGAAACTTTGGAATGCCACTTCAAAGGCCTCTCTGACTTTGTGGAGTATCTCAGATCTCAGGATGGGATCCAATCATTAAGCACATACAAAATTTCAGTAGGAAAATTGAATGCAGATCATTGGGATGATTTTCAGGATTTACCAAGTAAAACAATTATGTTGGGTAATTTGAGTATCAACAGAGATATAGATTTTCGGGTCAAGTTCTTAAATGGCATTCAAGGACTGTATTGTCAAAGCATCGATGCAAGAAGTTTATGTGATGTTTTCTCATTAGAGAATGCAGTTGAACTGGAGATCATCAACATTGAGGAATGTGATAGCATGGAGAGCTTGGTTTCATCTTCCTGGTTCTGCTTTGCTTCACCACCATTGCCATCACATAATGGTATGTTTTCTCGTCTTAAAGAGTTTTATTGTTTTTGTTGTAACAGTATGGAGAAGTTGTTCCCTCTTGAGTTGTTGTCATACCTCGTAAACTTGGAAATGATTAGTGTTGGTGAATGTGAGAAAATGGAGGAGATAATAGGAACAACATATGAGGAAAGCAGCACCTCCAATCCCATCACGGAATTAACACTGCCAAAGTTAACAACTCTGCAATTGTTTAATTTACCAGAGCTGAAATGGATTTGTAGTGCAAAACTGATTTGCAATTCTCTTATAATAATTAATGTCATAGACTGTGAGAAGTTGAAGAGGATGGCGATTAGTTTTCCATTGCTTGAAAATGGCCAGCCATCCCCTCACCCTTCTCTTAAGTGGATTGATGTGTATCCAAAAGAATGGTGGGAGACAGTGGTGGAGTGGGAGCCTCCTAACGCCAAGGAAGTCCTTCGTCCCATTGTACACTTTGACGAAGAGGAGTACACTGCTCTGCCCTGAATATAATATAGAATAAAGGGTAAGCATCATTTTTTATTTCTCTCTCTTTCTACAGTTGATTCCCTGCACACCATGTTAATTTCCTTATGCTATTTTTACTCTTAGGGCTATTTTTTTTCCTTTGGCGAGGCTCGAGGCTGCTACCTTTTCTTTTTGTTCTCGCGCTGCCCCTCCCTCTCCATTGAAGCTAACAAGAGCTGAACGTCTTGATCTTTGTTTCTATACATACAAATACTGAGCTAGATTGTTTCTGAATTCTGCTTTTCTTGGTATGATTTGTTGGGCTAGTTTATAGGGTTTTAGTTCTTTCTGCTAAATTATCTAAATATGGGCTTTAGAATCTTGTTTAATGAAACTAGCATTCTTTATTTCTTGGGATAGAAAGAAGATAACTGTTATTAAAATAAAAATAAAAAAATAAAATCTGGTTTAATTATTTATTTATCTATATTGATTTAATTATTTCTTTGCTCCTTGAGTATACTGTTATCATTAGGCTTTTTGAAGAGTGATAATGATTTACATATTTAAAAGTGGTGGATAATTTTTTAAAAGAGATAAAATTTGGTTTAATGTTGATTTAATTATTTATACCTTCATTTTGGTAATTGAACTTCGAATTGAATTATTCAATAAAATAAAAATATCAAATATGTGCAAGGGGTTCTATAATATAATCCACAGTGTTTTGTTTTCTTTTAAAAAAATATTTTTATCTATTTCATCTTTCAACTTATTTAGAATTCAACCTTGTAATTCAAAATCTCCTCACCGATTTGATAGGTATTTTTGTTGTTGTTATTATTATTATTATTATCATAATTATTAAAAGACATTGTCATCCACAACCATTTTATCGTGAATTCAATAGTAATTCATTTTTTTTTATTTTATCTTTTTTTATGGTTAATATGGTTTACGAGTTTATTAGGGTAAATCAAGTTATCCCGATTTACAAACTTGGTGGAATTTTTTTTTAAATGAACTTGACTATGATAGCGTTTATCATATAGTTTAAAAAAACAGTTTTTAAAACAATCTCGTTATTAAGATTTATAAAATTCACGGACTTGTTCACATGTTTGGTTGATTGATCTAGTTCACGAGTTTAACGAGTTTAACTTTTTTATTTTATCCATTGGTACTAGGTTAATTGAAAATTCAGTTTTGTAGTTGGTTTCGTTCTACTTTCTATAAGATTATAATTTTTTTTTTAAATATCAGTATTGGGTTGGTGTTCAATTTTACGATCATCTATTTTTGTTCTCATATAATTAATTAAAAAATAGTAGAAAAACTTTAATCCCAATGGAGTCCATAACCTAGTTCGTGAGTTTGATAAGCTAGCTTGGGCTACGTGATTCATAGGTTTGATGGGTTTACACACTGATGAGTTAGATCTTCTGAAAGTCTGAAATACAAAAAGACTAGAGGAATTCCATTTCCTACTAGCTCTAATAAGCCAGTGGGTCAAGCATTTGAAGAGAATACAAAGGTGATATGGTCTCTGTTAATGGATGATGAAGTCTCAACAATTGGCATTTACGGGATGGGGGGTGTTGGTAAAACCACAATACTACAACATATCCACAATGAGCTTCTTCAGAGACCAGATATTTGTGATCATATTTTGTGGGTGACTGTGTCTCAAGATTTCAACATTAGTAGACTGCAGAATCTTATTGCCAAATGTCTTGATCTAGATCTTTCAAGCGAGGATGATGATCTGCATAGAACTGCCAAATTGTCAGAAGAACTAAAGACGAAACAAAAGTGGATTCTCATTTTAGATGATTTGTGGAACATTTTTGAGCCACACGAAGTGGGAATTCATTCCTTGTTGAAAGGATGCAAGTTGATTTTGACAACTCGATCACAAACGGTTTGTAATCAGATTGCTTGCCAGCACAAAATCGAAGTGAAGTCGCTTTCTGAGGGAGAAGCTTGGACCTTGTTCATGGAACAACTTGGACATGACATTGCAATTTCACTAGAAATTGAAGGAATTGCAAAAGATATTGCAAGGGAATGTGCTGGTTTACCACTGGGAATTATTACAATTGCAAGAAGCTTGAGGGGAGTGGATGACCTACATGAGTGGAGGAGTACATTGATGAAATTAAGAGAATTGAAATTTAGGGACATGGATGAGAAGGTATTCATGGTATTGAGGGTTAGTTATGATCGGTTAGATGATGGGTTAGCACTAAAACAATGTCTCCTATACTGTGCATTATTTCCCTAAGATCATATTATTGAAAGGGAGCAGCTGATAGGTTATTTGATCTGTCGTAACCCAATTTTTGGGTTACTTCCCAAAATAAAATAAAATGACAAAAATAAAATAAAAGGAGCCGGCGTGGGTAGAAATATCAAATTTGGAAATTTTGGTTGTTTTCGCGAGTCCAATCGTATCTCTTTGATTCCAAAAATAGAGAAAAATACAGATTTAAGGCAAAAATAATTTATCGTTGGATGAATCTGTGTAAAAAATAAGTTAAACGACATAATTATATTTTTTATGGGTTGATTCGATTTAATGGTCGACAAATTTAAAGTTTAATTATGATCGAGAATTAATTTAAGGTCCAATTGAAGGATTTAATTAAATGCAATGACTTAATTATACTTTAAATTGTCAAATTAATTTTATTAAGGGCTTAGTCAATGAGAAATCAATTTCTTGAATTTAATTCGGGCTCAATTGATGAGAATGGAATTTTCGGAGACCGGTTTGAATTTTTAAGTCAATAATGCAAAATCAGGGGCCAAATTGAACGAATTGAGAATCCAATGGTCAATTAAGGGTTAAATCGCGCAAATCGGAAACCAAAGACCAAAATAAAAAAGACGCGCACATTTAAGGTTGCTGTTGAAATTTTGACGGGGATACAATTGAATAAAATTAAAAGTTTAAAACTAATTAAGGGTGCAATTGAACTAATCAAACATTGAAGGACCAAATTGCAAAGCCAAGACTCTGCAACCCACAACCTCTGCAAATTTGCAGAGGCCGTGGGTTGGAGAATTTGCAGAGCAGCCTCTGCAATGAATTTTCAGAGCAGCCTCTGCAAATTCTTTGCAGAGGCAGTCTCTGCAAAGAATTTGCAAAGGAGGCAGAGGCAAGAGCTGCCTCTACCCTATAAATAGAAGAAGAAGAACGAATCAATGGGGGGAGGAAGAAAAAAGGAAAGAATAGTTTGACGCAGAGAGGAGAAAAACTGAGAGTAAACTGAAGAGTGACGTAAAAGAAAGAGGGGAGAAGAAAAGGAAAAGAAAAAAGAAAGAACAGAGAGTTACGTGAAAAAAGAAGAAAAAGAGAGAAAACCAGAGAAGAGGAACGAGAGAAAAACAGGGAAGAAATTCTGAAATTTCTCAGGAAACAAACGGGAGAAGAAGAGAAAACCACACGAAGTAATACCCTCACCATCATCTTCCCCGACGACCGGTCCTTCTTCTGCTCTCTCTCTCGGTCTACAGGCCCCCCTCTCTCTCTAAAAAACAGTTCCAGTCAACCTCTCTCTCTAGAACCAGAGGACTAGGCGTCTCTCTCTCTCCTCCAACAGCGACCATTCGACCACCCAATACCCCTCTCTTCATCACCGTGAACTTCCCCACCACACCAGCTTCTTCTCCAGCTTCGACGAGTGCACCAGCAGCAACGGCGAGCTCGAACCAGTAGCAGACCGGCGACTTCCAACGCCTCCTCCGGCCACCACAGGCCATCGTTGACGACGCCACCACGACAGGAATCATCACCTCGACCCCCTCTACCCAACGGTGCTAGCAGGTGCGCCTTTCTTCACAGTCGAAAAATCGACTGTCATCGTCTTCTTCGTCCCTGCATGAGCAGCGGGACGCGATTTGCGTCCCACTGTTCATGTGGGCTGGGTTGAGATGGGCCGGCCTTTGTGCCCGGCCCACGAACTGGAAGCCCATCTAAAAAATATTTGGGCTCCTAGCCCAAACCCATTTGGGCTTCCAGCCCGTGAGGACTGGAAGCCCAGCCCTGCCGCAGCCTTCTGGGCTTCCAGCCCGTGATGGCTGGAAGCCCAGCCCACTAAGGCTGGACTGTCAGCCCAAAAAAAATAATTAAAAAATACAAATTGACAAAAAAAAGTATTTTGTTTTTTACTATTATTATTATTACAAAAAGATTCAAAAATATAAAAAATGTATTTGTTTTTTGTGCATACGGTCAAATTCCATGATTTTTCCATACATATTTTTCGTAAAAATTATGTTGCATCTTTCTCATATTTTGAAACGAAAATTGGATATCGTAACCGGTTTATGATTATCCGTTGGAATTTGGCCAAAATATCAAAAATAATTATAAATATTTTTGTTTCATCTATTAGGGTGTAAATTTACATTGTAAAGTACACCCGTAGATAAAAAAAACTTGTAACTGCGGTGTAAAATTACATTGTAAAGTACACCCGCAGACAAAAAAAAATATTTTTGAAAATGCAGTTTAAAAATTTTAACTTAGAAAAACAATCAAACAACAATGCAGCTTACCTTAGGTAGGGTGCACTGGGGGTGATGCGTCTTCCCCTTGAACAACAAGTCCCTTACCCAACACTCTCGCAGACCAATAGGTTTCCTAGTGACCATAATACTAGGTGGTGACTCCTTATAATTATAGTCGTAAATTTTACGGCTATAAACAACCCCCATTTCACCGCGCACCGTTGTCTCCCCCGAATCAAGGGGAGATGGCGGGGCGCGAAGCGCGTAAAAAATTCATCGTCGCGACATGATCGATGAGGGAATAATTAAAGGAAGAAGGAGGAGGCAAGATGCATTTGACGAGGGCCACACGATGTTAAATAGACTTCAATATGTTTGCTTATTGGAAAGTGTTCATAGGGAGTGTCATAACCCAATTTTTGGGTTACTCCCCAAAATCTACAAAAAAATAACAAAAATAAAATAAAAGGGGCCGGCATGGGTAGAAAAATCAATGTGCAAATTTTGGTTGTTTTCAAGAGTCTAATTGTATCTCTTTTGTCCCCAAAAATAGAGGAAAATACAGATTTAAGGCAAAAATAATTTATCATCGGATAAATCTGTGTAAGAACTAAGTCGGGAGATATAATTATATTTTTATGGGCCAATTTGATTTAATCATCGGCCAATTTAAAAGTATAATTATGTTTGGGAATTAATTTATGGTCCAATTAAAGGATTTAATTAAGTGCAAGGACTTAATTATACTTTAAGTTGGTCAAATTAATTTTATTAAGGGCTTAATCGATGAAAAATCAAGGTCTGGAGCTTAATTTGGGTTCAATTGAGAAGATGGGAATTTTCGGAGACTAAATTGAATTTTTCCAAGCCAATTATGCAAAAATCAGGCGTCCAATTGGAAACAATTGAGAGTTTAATGGTCAATTGAGGGTCAAACAGCATAAATTGGAAGTCAGGGACCAAAATATAAAAGTCGCGCAAATTTAAGGCTAACATTGAATTTTTCATTTGGACGCAATCGCACAAAATTAAAAGTTTAAAACCAATTAGGGGTGCGATTGAACAAATTAAAAATTGAGGGACCAAATTGTATTTTACACTCTCTCCAAAATTATTACGCGTGACTGCACTGTTCAGGTCACTGAACAGTGCAGACACGGCTCTGCCTCAATGGGCAACCGAAGGGTTGCCTCTTGCCTATAAATTCATGCTTGAAAATGCATTCGGGGGGGGACGAGTACAGGAAGAAGAAGAAGAAAGATAGAGAGAAAAGAAGGGAATTTACGTGAAAAAAAGATCACAGAATAAGCAGAGGATTGCAGAGCAAAATTTGCATAATCTCCTTCCCCACGCTGCAGCTACTCTCCCTCTGCCAATTCGACCCTCTCTCTCACTAAAAAACCAGAAGCCTTTCTCTCTCTCTCCCTCTCAGTTTAACAGAGTCTTCTCTCTCTAAAACCAGTCCGGCCAGACGCTCTCTCTCTCCACCAGGGACGGTGGCTTGACCGCTCAATATCACCTTCATCACCACGGAAATCTACCCCTCGACGCCAGCAACTCAGACCCACTCTCCGGCGAGGCAACAGCCCAGGTGACAGTAGCAGCAACGCCAACACCGGCAACTTTGGAAGCTCCCTCCGGCCACCACAGGCCACCGTTGACGACGCCACCACGACAGGAATCATCAACTCGCCCTCCTCTACCCAACGGTGCTAACAGGTACATCTCTCGTCACACTCGAAAAATCACTGTTGATTGTCTTCTACCTCTCGACGCCTGCATGAAAAATTTGCCTGCTGTTTGAGTTGGGACGGGCTTCGTGCCCGGCCCACTTGTGTTAGGGAGGTGGGCTGTTACAGCCCACCCGGACTGGAGGCCCAGTCCATGAGAGGTGGGCTGACAGCCCACCTATGCTTTTATCCCAGCCCATTAAATTTGGGCTTTGGCCCATCTTGGTTAGCCGGCCCATTTAGTTGGGCCCGACCCTTTTTTTATTATTAAAAAATTACAAAAATGCATTTTAAAAAATAAAAAAAATGTGTTGTTTTCGTGCATACAGCCGGATTCCAAATTTTTTTTCATCATATTTTTTTCATAAAAAAAATATTTTGCATCTTTCTCATGTTTTAAAACAAAAGTTGGATATCGTAACCGGTTTATGATTATCCGTTGGAATTTGGCCAAACTATCAAAAATAATTTAATATTTTTGTTTTATCTATTAGGGTGTAAATTTACATTGGAAAGTACATCAATGGATAAAAAAAAGGTTTTTAAACTACGGTGTAAATTTATATTGTAAAGTACATCCGTAGATAAAAAATATTTTTACTACGGTGTAAAATTACATTGTAAAGTACATCCGTAGATAAAAAAAAGGTTTGTAACTGCGGTGTAAAATTACATTGTAAAGTACATTCGCAAAAAAAAAAGGTTTTTTTGAAAATGCAGTGCAAAATTTTTAACTTAGAAAAACAATCAAACAACAATGCAGCTTACCTTAGGTAGGGTGCACTGGGGTGATGTGTCTTCCCCTTGCACAACAAGTCCCCTTACCTAGACTCTCGCAGACCAATAGGTTCCTAGTAACCTTAATACTAGGTGGCGACTCCTGATATTTATAGTCGTATTCTTTATGACTATTAAACACCCCATTTTCACCGCGCAACCTTGTCTCTCCAGAGAGGGATGGCGGGGCGCGAAGCGTAAAAAATCGCAGTCGTGACAGGGAGTATGATGGTAGAAGATGTGTCAAGATGCATGACATGATTAGGGACATGGCCATCCACATATTGCAAGAGAACTCTCATGTCATTGTTAAATCTGGTGTACAATTAAAAGAACTGCCAGATGCAGAGGAGTGTACGTAGACTCTGGAGATAGTTTCACTAATGCAAACAAATTTGAAAAAATTCCTTCCAACCATTCACCAATATGTCCAAATCTGTCAACTCTATTGCTTTGTCAAAATCTTCAATTGCGATTCATTGCAGATTCATTTTTCAAGCAATTCCATGGTCTTAGAGTCCTCGATCTGTCCTACACAATTATTGAGAATTTGTCAGACTCCGTCTTTGATTTGGTGAGTCTCACTGCATTATTGCTCACTAGATGTTGGATGTTAAGAGATGTTCCATCATTAAAGAAGTTTAAGGCACTGAAGAGGTTAGATCTCTATGGTACCTCACTTGAAAAGATGCCTCTAGGCATGGAATGTTTATGCAACCTTAGGTATTTTAGAATTACTCTGTGTGATGAAAAGGAGTTTTCTAAAACTCTCTCACCTGCAGGTCCTTGCACTTGGAGAGTTTCCTACGAAATGCCATACAGTTGAATTTCAGGATTTCCCAAGTAAAACAGTTATGTTGGGTAATTTGAGTATCAACAGAGATAGAGAATTTCAGGACAAGTTCTTAAATGGCATTCAAGGATTGTATTGTGAAAGCATCGATGCAAGAAGTTTATGTGATGTTTTGTCATTAGAGAATGCTACTGAACTGGAGATCATCGAAATTTGGAATTGCAATTGCATGGAGAGCTTGGTTTCATCTTCCTGGTTCTGCTTTGCTTCACCACCATTGCCATCACATAATGGTATGTTTTCTCGTCTTAAAGAGTTTTGTTGTTTTGGATGTAATAGTTTGGAGAAGTTGTTCCCTCTTGAGTTGTTGTCATACCTCGTAAACCTGGAAAAGATTATTGTTTGTAATTGTGTGAGAATGGAGGAGATTGTCATCACCCAATTTTTGGGTGACTCCCTAAAATATACCAAAAAATAACAAAAATAAAATAAAAAGGGCTGGTGTCGGTAGAAAAATTAATGTGGAAATTTTGGACGTTCAATGCAGCTTGCCTTAGGTAGGGTGCACTGGGGGTGATGCGTCTTTCCCTTGCACAACAAGTCCCCTTACCCAAGACTCTCGCAGACCACTAGGTTCCTAGTGACCTTAATACTAGGTGGCGACTCCTTAGAATTATAGTCGTAATTTTTACGGCTATAAACAACCCCCAATTTCACTGCGCGTCGTTGTCTCCACCGAATCAAGCGGGGATGGCGGGGCGCGAAGCGCGAAAAAGCGCCGTCGCGACAGATGGCGACTCCGCTGGGAACATTGCTGGACTGAGCTTTGTTTGTTTGATTGTTTATTTCTCAATTTGTTTTTGCACGCATTTTTACTGCTTTAACATGAATTTTTACTGCTTTAGCATCTGTTTTACTTGCAACTCATGCATAACATTGATCTTGAATTATTGGCATCATGCATTTTAATTTTCAGAGTAAACCCATTTTTTAGTTAGGTGGGGATTAGCGGTCTGCCCCATGACTTTCAGTCGGGGTTCAGATTCGTGAAACATCCAACTATGAACTGAGTGTTTACTTGATAATGGCGGTCATACTGTGCCCCAACCATTTCTTGTAAACCCCTACACTACCTTCACGTGAGGTGGTCACTGGGAAAGGAAACGATGGCTGGCCGGAGAGGGCTGATGATTGGGGGGAAAGCAAGGCAGCCGTCGGCGCAGAGGAGCTAGCTACCGACGGCTGGGGTTGGCATGCTGACAGGAAAGGGGAGCAGCTGGTCAGTCGCCGGAGAAAAGAGCTCACGGGAAGGGAGGTTGAAGATGAAGGCTGAGGCTCGCCGGGGAAGGGCTGGACGGCGAAAAGAAAAGGGAAGATGGAAAGAGGCTCACCGGTGAGAAGGAGGGAGAGTGGCCGGAGAGAGGGAGAGGAAAAGTGGAAAAGGCCATGGAAGGAGGGGCTGCAGCTGCCTCCCAAGGGGGCTGGCGGCTGCAACCCCAAAGAAGAAGAAATTAGGGTTTGTGTGGGGTTTAGGGTTTTTTTATTTGTTTTCTTTTATTTCAATTTCGGGGTCCCCTGGTTTTTTCAGTTTTCAGCCTCCTTTTCTTCTTCTTTTCGTCCCCCTCCTATTTATAAGTGAAAGAGGTATGGTGCAGGTATGGGAAAGGCATGGTGCAGGTATGGGAGAGCATGGTGAAGGTGATGGCCAAGCATGCCGCTGCATGGCTTCGGCAGTGTTCTCTTTTTTCTGTCTTTTTTTTTTAAATTTGAAATAAATAAGTTGTGACAAAAAAGATATTTTTGATGAGAAAAACCAGGAAGAACGATGTTTTTATCTTCAATTTTGGCTTCCGATTTCACCCAAAAAGTTTCATCATCGAAAATTCCTTATCGCCGTCGCGACAGAGATAATAGGAACAACAGATGAGGAAAGCAGCACCTCCAATCCCATCGTGGAATTAACACTCCCAAAGTTAAAAACTCTGGAATTGATCAATTTATATGAACTGAAAAGGATTTGTAGTGGGAAATTGATTTGCAATTCTCTTGAAGTAATTAACGTACAAGAATGTGAGAAGCTGAAGAGGATGGCGATTAGTCTTCCGTTGCTTGAAAATGGCCAGCCATCCCCTCACCCTTCTCTTAAAACGATTATTGTGTCTCCAGAAGAATGGTGGGAGACAGTGGTGGAGTGGGAGCCTCCTAGT
Source organism: Salix suchowensis (assembly GCA_029030765.1). NCBI lineage: Eukaryota > Viridiplantae > Streptophyta > Magnoliopsida > Malpighiales > Salicaceae > Salix > Salix suchowensis. Next base: position 12,146,863 of record CM054998.1, on the reverse strand, counting down.
CCTTCGTCCCATTGTACACTGTCGTGGCTGCTCTGCCCTGAATATAATATAGAATAAAGGGTAAGCATCATTTTTTTATTTCTCTCTCTTTCTACAATTGATTCTCTGCACACCATTGTATTTTTACAAGTGATGGTATTGATTTAATTATTTCTTTGCTCCTTTAGTATACTGTTATCATTATTTATTTTTTAAGAGGGATAATCATTTACATATTTCAAATAAAAATATCAAATATGTGCAAGGGGTTCTAAACGCTTTGCTGCTAGTAGAATTTGAGTATTTTTTCTATTAGTCACTTTGCTTTATTTTAATATGCTTTGAAAATTAATAAATCATTTAATATTCTTTTAATTTAACTTTTAATTAATTAAGTTATTTTCGTAAGGCTTTCTGCCCCCTCTCTAGGAGTGGTTTCACTGAAAAACGGCAACATACCATATCATCACTTTGTAGACTTTTCTTCATTCGATGTGACGGGAACGTGGTTGAAGCGGAGACATTGGAGGAGGAAACGACATTGGAATAAAGGGTAAGCATCATCTTTTATTTCTCTGCATTGGACTCATATATTATTTTTAAACTCGATTAATAAATAATTATAATTTGAAGTTTAATTAATATTATATTTTTATCCTTTTGACATCCAAAATAAATAAATAATATATTTATTTATCGTTAATAATACAGATCAAAAGGAAAAAAATAGAGAGGACACTTTGAAAAAAGAATGATAATAGAATTACAAGACCTGGAATTTTGATTTTTTTTAAGGATATATTTGGAATAAAATCTCATTTCCTCGTGTCTATATACCTCAAGATTTTTTAATTTTTTCTTCTATCATTATGAACAACCAAAAAAAATTAATCCACTATAGGTTTAGGAATATGGTTAATGAGATATTTCAAAGTATTTTTTATTTGGAAATATATTAAAAAATATATTTTTTAAAATATATTTAACAACATTACATCATAATAATTTAAAAATATAAAAATTAAAATATTACAAAAATACATTGTATCACACTCCCAATTTTTTTTCTTCAAAATTTCAAGTTTTTTTTTTATTAACATGGGTGTCCAGGCTAGGTTGCACAGACCTTGACTAATCCCACGAATCCTAAAATTAACAGCTATGTAACCCTCTATGGAACATGATATTAGTTCCAAGTTCTTAACACATGATATTAGTTACTTTGAAATTTAGCCAGACCATCTTCAGACCGCTGTAGTAACATTGGAATCTTGAAAACCCTGTGAAGCAAATCCACTTCTACATGAACTAAGACTCCAAAGGTATATGGCACCTTTAGAAAAGATTTCTCAAGGTTAAAATTTTTGAAAGAGGTTCGAATTAATGGTTTGATTCATTTTCTTGATTTTAAAGAAATGGGTTATAATTTTTCTGTGCAGGAGAGAAGAAATTTGCCGAAGGAATTCCCTGACTTTGCTTTTTGATGCACCTGCGTCCCTCACAGTGATAAGCATGCTGCTACCATTGTTTAGAGTGCTAGAATTTGCAATGATTCTGCTAGGTTGTGTTTAACAGATTCTACTTTCACTCGGCAGGTTCATCCTTTTGTTCATTTATCCATTAAAAACTACATTTATTTCGCTCTGATGCAGCCACTTGCTGTGTTGAACTGAGTTCTGTATTTCCCAATTAGCAGAATTTAGCTTTTTCATTCATGAGAAGCACACCAAGATGTATACCCAACTGGAATTCAGAGATTCTCTATGATTTCTAAGCCATATCCATGTCATAGAGGCAAAAAAGCACCCACACCTTGCAGGATTATGCCTTATAATAACCATATACTCCTTTTGTTTCAAAGAAAATCTTATGCTCACAAGAACGTTGGTTGGTGACATCTCGAATCCGTATCCATAACAAAATAGGACGCTTACTGCTCAGGAATCATTATGGAAATGCTAACTAGGAAAAGCAGTTTCTGGTGACATCTCGAATCCGTATCCATAAACTTGTGTTTCTGCCTTATCTCTCAAGTTCATGGTTTCAACAATGGGGTGGGTCCACAAGTTAACTCAATCAGCAATTAGCTTCTGATTCTTTTGTTGAAGTTTTGAATTAGACAAATAAAAGAAAATTAGAGGTGTGAAGCAACTTGTTATACCTTATAATATAATCTTTGGTAGGTAAAGTTTGTGGCTTCCTTCCTGTCAAACAATACAATAATCTTTGCTACTGTAACATTCTCTTCCAAATCTCATCCCAACTTCCTTGACATTGATTTCCCAATTTCCCTCAAAAAATGTCTTAAACTTTTGTGATGATCTATTGTGTCTTGGACTTGGAAGACATCAACTCTGTTCTCCATCGGTAAACAATGATGTAATTATGAATGATGTGCAGAACATGGTTAGATTAGAGCATTTGACAGCTTATTTGATTGATGAGGGCAGAATTTCACCATAGACTTGAAAGTGCTACAAGATATGGTGATCGTAGATGTGTCACCTGTGTGGACCCAGGTGAGTGAATAAAACTCCGGTTGTTCCAAGTTTTTACAAGAAGTGCACGTCGTAATTCGAACTCGAAAACTATTGTGCAGATCTTAAGCTTTTTGTCATCACGACACACCCCTTGGGGACGAGAAGTCTGGAAACATCTATAATAAAGTACATTCTCTTAAAAAAATATTCTATAGATATTTTAATTACAATGTAGTGGTCGATGAATATTTAATTATCTTAATTCAAAAAACATTCGCCTTGAGATAATTATAATAAGTAAATGTTTGACATAGTGTTTCAAAAATGTTTTTGAAAAAATATTATTTTATTTTAAAAAAAAAATAAATTTTTTGATGTTTTTAGATCATTTTAATATGCTGATATTAAAAATATTTTTTTAAAAATAAAAAATATATCACTTTGATTAATATCTAAATAAAAAATACTTTAAAAAGCAAACTCAATTACCTTCAAATAAGTCTAAATTGAGAAATAAATTCGGTTTTAGTATGAAAAAGTTAATCACTATATTTATTACAATGTTGCATTGATTTACGATGGATGGGGGCATGAGTTTTCTACAATTCAACATATTTTTTTGGCAAACAAATATAAAAAAATAAAAAATATATAATTTTTCAATGTGTTGGTATGTTTAAGATTCTAAAATGATATTAACTTTATAAATAAGCAGATACGATTGGCTGATTTTCTCAACATCACAATTAACCTCTTGATGGGTCATTTAAATATTTTTTCTTGATTTTTTTTATTAAAGTGGGTGAAATAGTGTATTTACCTTTTCCAATTTTTTTTGTAAAAAATAAAATTATGCTCTTGAATCTCACCAATGAGGTTGAGAGTTCAAATCTTATTTTCTTATCAAATAATAATAATAAAATTAAGTTTATATTCCTTATGTATTATAATATATTCTAGATGATGAGACAATTCCAATGATGACCTCATAACAATGGCTTTAACTCATCACCTTAAATTGATTCATAGATAAACAATTGAAAATTTCATGGTAAGAGAAATTACCCTCCATAGTTCATGTCTTTTTCCACTTCAAGCCAATCATTGAATTGGATTTAACAATTATTATCTTTATATATAGGGACCAAATCACAAAAAATGAAAACTACAGGGGGAGAGAAACAAATTAATTAGCAAACAATAATAACCCATGGCTCCCCATCGAAGTGTCCTATCCATACGTGTTGAAATGTCTATTTGATATCACGTTTTAAAAACACTTTTGAAAAATTTAAAATTTTTATTGTTTATTTTTTTATTTCAAATTGATTTTTTGTATTTTCAGCTCATTTTGATGTGTTGATATCAAAAATAATTTTTTTAAAAATAAAAAAAAAATATCATTCTGATACTTTTTTAAACAAAATATTTTTTGAAAAACAACCTCAATCACATTTTCATGGCTCCCCATCGAAGTGTCCTATCCATACGCGTTGAAATGTCTGTATGACACCGCGTTTCAAAAACACTTTTGAAAAATTAATTTTCTAAAACACTTCAAAAACATGAAGTTTCTTTAAGCATTTCCTGTTCAAAATTTGTTCTGAGGAAGATTGGCCAAACTAATTTTAGATAAGCAAATGCATGCAGGTGCTGATATTTGCAAATGGAAGCTGCATTGCTAAGATCGTTCAGAGGCCTAAGAAGATCTCGCAGTAGGACAACATCAGAAAGTCCCACAGTCATTCCTCCTCCTGTTACAGAATGGCGCATATTCAACGAATCCCCTATCAGAAATGCGGGCATGATTCTGTTTGGCATTGTTCTTATGTTCCCCTTATCAATCGCACATATGAAAGCATTGTATAGCTCAGCTGGCATCTGAAATGTGCAAATTTCTGCATTAGTTCAAACATATCTTATATATTGAATAAAAAGAACTAGCAAAGATGCTTAAATGTCGTCTTCGACTTTCTGATATTATTAACAACAAATTCATGATCAAGGAACCATAGCTATAGAAAATATGCTCAATAGAGTATAACTGGACAGTATGAAACTTTACGTAAATTTACCATGTCTAGATGCAATCTCTAATTCATCTAATCTTAGTAAAAAAATGCTAAAATGTCGTCTTAGACTGGCATCATGAGACATTTTTCATTTTGCTTTCTGATATTATTAACAACAAATTCACGATCAAGGAGTCTCTATAAATTAATCAGAATAAGCTTCAGTTCATTAACATTATGTCAAGCAACTATACATACTTGAGGTGCCACCACTGTTTTCAAGTAGCTTGCCATTTCACCAGTGGAAATAGAAGGTGGTTGCGGGCCAGGTACATCAACTAAACAACGAATTTCTTTGCTGCTAATAGGATAAGCTATGGAAATTGTATCCTTCAAAATAAAGTAGGCACGATTTGCATATGGAAGATTATAATCTTCCAGGACCAAACCGACAGAGTAGGATGGGACTTCAATCTGCAAGAAATGTAATGACCATGAGTTAGAGAGTATTATTAAACTGTTGTTGGATTGAATTAGTTTTTTCACATGTATCAAAGTCTCAATGACCAAACAGGCACAGGTTTGAATCTTAGAACTCTCATTCTAACTAATTATATTCATACTAATTAAGCCGAAAGTAATCATGGTCAGTGCAAGTTTTAAGTTTTAAGGTATATCTACCGATCTATGTCAAGCAACTATACATACTTGAGATGCCACCACTGTTTTCAACTATACATACTAATTATAAAATCGTTGTTGGAGATTCCCCTAGAAGGTATATCTACGGATCTATATCTTTATCTGCAAAATCTAAATTTAATGCAAGATTTTCACCTTTGGATTGCAGAGATTGCTTCGTAAATTTGATAAACAACCATCACATACTATTGTGAGTGAAGCTGAAGCTGCTAACTCCTGGCCTGCCTTTGTTTTGTATTGCACACCTTTGATGCTGCCATTTTCTTCGACAAGAGATGTTACAGTTCCTTGCTCGAGTTTAACACTGGATAAAGATCAAAGAAATCTGAGAGAGGGAAATCTTCACATCATGAAATGATACTGATAAAAGAATTTTCAGTCTATGGTTGGTTATATTGAACTGAATACTCTCATGCTACTCTGTTCCTATAGGTTGCAGGGGAAAGGACGAATACTTGGGAAGAGATGCAGCTTTTTCACGCAGTTTTTGAACGAAGCGGCAATGGTGAAAGCCTCTGCCACTCGCATTGGAGGGATATGAAATTCACTTCTTTTCCCATCTTTGTGAACTGCAGCGAAACTGAAGACTATCTGGGAATCAGACCCATCTAGACAGTCTGTTACCACACGAAATGTTGGACATAAATAAGAGTAGATGTTGATTAATTCAACGGAAAGTAATTCTTTACCTTTGCGAGTGCATAAGCTGTTGAAAATGGAGGATCAAAGTCAACAAAAGTCAACTGATCCCTGGAAATGAAGAATCTGGAGCCGTGAAGATCATCTTGATTTTTTCCTTTATTGTTTTTATCATGTTTTAATTTAAGAGTTTATGTTTTAGTTAAGTAAGATCAAATTATATTTGATCATATCTTATTGCTTTATTTTCTCAGTTTTATTTCCTATTTTAAGTAGAAAAGATTGTAATAGCTTGAATTTCTATTCTTGTAATTTGATCTTTTCTATATATGAAATTTAAGGGATGGCAGTAACCTTGAGCTATTCCGCCCCCATTGTTATACACTTGTTATTGCATTAAATTGTTTTGATTTATTGCATATTTTTTCTGGAAATTTTACAGGGCAAATTCTCGGTTCTTTTGCATCGATTTGAACAGATGCTTGTTTTTGTTCATCGGGGGACAAAAACACGAGGGTGATTTGAACGATGACTCGTTCTTCACCAAAATTTGATTTTCCAGTTTTTTCCAACAATTGGTATCAGAGCCTGGTTCTGATCTTAGAAGGGTTGTGAGAAACACGAGAGAATTGTGAGATTTTTCAAAGTTATTAACTTTGAAGGGAAGGTGAGTGAAACACGAGTGTTTAGAAATTTAATCAAGAAAATTATCTTGATTTGTTCTTCAAGAGATACGCAATTGATTGTAATCATCAACTGCTACTCTTGTTCTTTGTTTTCCGAGTACAAGGAATACCGCAAGAAGAAAAATCTGTTTTGACGAGAGATGGACTCCTCATCATTTTCATCAAAATCACCTATTTTCACGAGGCTCAAATTATGGAGTATGGGCGGTGAAGATGAAGATGTATCTTAAAGCTTTCGACTTATGGGAAGATGTGGAGGCGAAAGGGAACCATATCCCTTGAATAACAATCCAACTATGAACCGGTTGAAGCACTTTAATGAACAAAGAGCAAAAAAAATTCAAAGCCCTTACTAGCATTCATAATGCGGTAAGTGAGGAGATTTTTTCAAGAATCATGGCGTGTGAAAGCGCTAAGGAAGCATGGGACAAAGCTGAAAGCTGAGTTCCAAGGAGATGAGAAGTCAAGAAGAATGCAGGGTATTGCACTTGAAGAGGCAATTCGAAGGGGTTTGAAGATGAAAGAGACTGAATCAATTAAGGATTTTTCATCCAACATTTCCAAACTTGTCAACCGGATGAGGCTGTTGGGTGAAGATATTCAAGAATCAAGAGTTGTAGAAAAAAGTCCTTGTGAGTTTGCTCGAAAAAATTTGAGAACAAAATCTGTTCTCTTGAGGATTCAAAGGGACTGCACTCGGTTAAGCCTTCAAGAGCTAATCAATGCTCTTCGAGCGGTGGAAGCGAGAGGCAAGCTTTCGGGCATGAAAGCTCAAGTGAAGAAGCTTTTGTTGCAAATTTCAAGGGAAAATTTCGAAGTCAAAAATTTCCCCTAAGGAGAACTATGGAAGCGAGAAGAGAAGTTGGCAAATTTCAACAAAACAAAAGCGGCAACAAAACAAGAATCATCCCAGCGGTTTCAACACAAAAGGGAAGGAGAAAAAGGAACAATTTCACCCGCTTGTAAGTACTGTAACAAAACTAATCATCTTGAGTCTTGGTGTTGGCTCAAGAACACTCAATGCGGGAGGTGTAATCGGTATGGACATCTTCGAAGTTTTGCAAAACAAACATGGGGAGTTGGAGCTGCAAAACAGGGCCTATGTTGCAAAGGAAAGCTGAAGTTGAAGGCGAGCACTTGTTCATGGCCACGGCCCGAACAAGGCTGCAACCAAGTAGAGGTAAATGCTTCAAAGCGGCTTGTTGATAGTGGTTGTACAAACCATATGATCTGCGACATTAAGATGTTTAATACCTTGGATTCGAATTATGAGTCTAGAGTAAAAGTGGCTAATGGTCAATATGTGAGTGTTGAAGGGAGAGGAGATGTGGACATTATAACAATGGCGAGGCAAAAGAACTTTTGATAAAGTGCTTTATGTGCTCGAAATTAAACAAAATCTAGTGAGTGTTGGCCAATTACTTGAAGAAGGCTACTCACTATCCTTCATTGATAACATATGCACCATAAGGGATGTTAAAGGGTTGATTTTGTTTTGTCTGCTGAAATGAATAATAGAAGTTTTAATCTTGGTGTGAAGAATGAGCATGTGAATTTGAGCATAGCTGAAAAACTCAAAATCAATGCTTTGTGGCACAAAAGATTAGGAGCATTTTAACTATGCCACTTTGAAGAAAATGGCGAGATCATGAGATGGTTTTTGGTTTACACGAAATCCAAGAGCAAAAAGGCGGTTTGTGAGGCTTGTCAATTGGGTAAACAAACAAGGATAGCTTTTAATGAAAATTCTTTTAGAGCTACTTGTAAGTTGCAGTTGGTTTTTTCTTGATGTGTGTGGTCCTATGAGGGATTTGAATCTTTAAATGGTGCTAAGTATTTCTTGCTCTTCATTGATGATTATAGTAGATATTGCTGGGTTTACTTTCTCAAAACAAAAAGGGAAGTGTTTGATGTATTTGTGAAATTTAAAGGTCTGCAGCAGAGAGAAAAAGTTTGAGACCAAGCTGAAGGCTTTAAGGTCTGACAATGGGGGTGAATTCACCTCCCATAAACTTGATGAACTTTTAGAAAAAGAAGGGATCAAACACCAACTCACTATACCATACACACCCCAACAAAATGGTGTGTGTGAGAGAAGAAATAGAACCTTGATGGAGATGGCTAGATGCCTTTTGTTTGAGAAGAAGATGCCACTCAAATTTTGGGCAGAAGCTGTAAGTACAGCTTCTTATCTTCTGAATAGAATGGTTACTAAAGTGTTGGGAGAGAAAACTCCTTATGAGCTGTGGCATGGTTACAAACCGAATGTTGAACACTTGAGAGTGTTTGGAAGTCCCTGTTTTTACCTCTTTGCTGAGGTGAATAGAGGGAAAGCTTGATCAAAAGGTTGAGTTGGGGATTTTGCTAGGTTATAGCATTAAATCTAGTGGTTATAAAGTGTTTGATTTAAAAATCTAACAAGGTCTGTGATTGCAAGGAATGTAAGAGTTGATGAAGACAAAATCTGGAATTGGGAAGATGAACTAGCCGAGAAGACTAATGTTGATGAATTCCAACCAGAAATTGTCCAACCTGCTTCTGATGATGAAGATGAACCTGTGAGAGGAACAAGGCTTCTAAGTGAGGTCTATAGCAGGTGCAATGTAGCAGAAGCTGAACCTTATGATGTTCAAGAAGCTATGAACTCACACACATGGATGGCAGCTATGAAGGAGGAGTTGTTGATGATTGAGAAGAATGAGACATGGACACTAGTGGACAGACCAGTTGACAGGAAAGTGATTGGGGTAAAGTGGATCTTCAAAACCAAAATTAATGCAGATGGCAGCATCAACAAACACAAAGCAAGGCTTGTGGTTAAGGGTTATTCTCAAGAACCAAGTATAGATTTTCATGACACTTTTGCTCCTGTGTCTTGGCTTGATACTGTCAAATTATTGCTTATGATTGCTGCACAAATTGGATGGTATGTGTGGCAAATGGATGTCAAGTCAGCCTTCTTAAATGGCACACTTGATGAAGAAATATATGTTGAGCAACCTGAAGGGTTTGAAGTCAACATCACTGCCAACAAGGTCTACCTTCTCAAGAAGGCCTTTTATGGTTTGAAACAAGCTCCTAGAGCCTGGTATAGCCACCTAGATGAATTCTTGCTGAGTTTGGGTTTTGAAAAGAGCCTAAATGAAGCTACTTTGTATGTGAAAAAGGTTGGCAATGATATATTGATTGTATCAGTCTATGTTGATGATCTACTGATCACTGGAAATCATGAGTTCTTGGTTGATGAATTCAAGCTTAAAATGAAGAACAAGTTTGAGATGAATGAAAGTTGGGCTTGCTATCTTATTTTACGGGGGATGGAAATCACTCAATCAAAAACAGGGTGCTTTGTGTGTCAAAGGAACTTCACAATGAAGTTGCTTGAATAAATTTGCAATGGACAATTGCAAACTCGTCAACACTCCCATGGTGGTTGGACAAAAATTGATGAAGGATGATGATGAACACAAGGGCGATGGTCGAATTTATAGAAGCTTGATTGGAAGCTTGCTATACTTGAGCGCCACAAGACCCAGGACATTGTGTTTACGGTGAACTATCTTTCAAGGTTTATGCAAAATCCAAGCCAAACACATTATGTTGCTTTGCCAAAAGAGTGTTAAGGTATCTTAAGGGTACATCTGGATTATGGCTTGATGTTTGATAAGCTTGAAAGCTGTCAAATTGATAGGTTTTTGTGACGGTGATTGGGCTGGAAGTGATGAAGAGATGGTGAGCACTTCGGCTATTGTTTTTCCATGGGAAGGAGCATTTTTTTGCTTTGGAATTCAAAGAAGCAAAGTGTGGTTGCACACTCTACCGCAGAAGCTGAATATATTGCAGCTTATGTAGCTGCAAATCAGCTTGTTTGGCTAAGGAAAATATTGGGAGATTTGAGCCTAAATCAACTTGAACCTACTGAATTGTTTTGTGACAACATGTCAGCCATTGCTATATCTAAGAATTCAGTATTTCATGATCGAACCAAGCACATGAAGATTAAGTTCCATGCCATTCGGCAATTTCAGCAAGAAGGTGAACTTGAGATGAAATATTGCACCTCAAAGGAACAATTGGCAGATTTGTTTACAAAACCCTTAGCCAAAGAAAGGTTTGAAGAATTGAGAGAGATGATTGGCATGAGCAGATTGGAATCAAGGGGGAGTGTTGAAAATGGAGGATCAAAGTCAACAAAAGTCAACTGATCCCAAGTCTGCTGGAAATGAAGAATCTGGAGCCGTGAAGATCATCTTGATTTTTTCCTTTATTGTTTTTATCATGTTTTAATTTAAGAGTTTATGTTTTAGTTAAGTAAGATCAAATTATATTTGATCATATCTTATTGCTTTATTTTCTCAGTTTTATTTTCTCAGTTTTAATTATATTTGATCATATCAAGTAAGAGTTCATTGTTGGCATCAAACAATGCCATCACCAACAACATGTGCTACCATAAAAAGAACACAATGACGCTTTCAAAGACACAATTAGGAGAATCTAGGATGTTAAAAGTTGTTGTAAGAGTATCTCTAATGGTAAAAGTCATTTTGAAAAACTAAATTGATAAAAATAGTTTTTTGAATAGTGTAAATATAGTTTTTTTTTTATTTATGTATATTCCAATGGTAAAAATCATTTAAAAGAGCTATTTTTTATATATTATTTAAAATATAGTACAATTATTTTGGCTATCAAAATGATTGTTCCGTTGGAGAGGAATGCTAAAAAGACATGTTTTTTGCTTTGGCTCTGCAAATGACATTGGCGTTGGACTTGCTCTAAACATTGCTTAAAAGGCAATACCTTCCTCTTCACACAAACACATATGCCTACAACTTTTTGTTTGCATTTTTTATTTTTTAAAAAATACCAAATTACTTCTTAGTTGAACTAATAGTAATAAAAAAAAATCATTGTGAAAAAACAAAAACTTCTTTGACACAACTTTTAATTTTTTATGCTTTTAAGGCTATTTTGGTCATTATAGTTTTTTAAAATAATTTTTATATTTGTTCAAATAAAAAATTACCCTTAACTAACCTGATAAAAATAATAAAAATCATTATATATAAAAAATAAAAAAGCCCTTCATGCATGCTTTATTTTCTCAGTTTTAAGTAGAAAAGATTGTAATAGCTTGAATTTCTATTCTTGTAATTTGATCTTTTCTATATATGAAATTTAAGGGATGGCAGTAACCTTGAGCTATTCTGCCCCATTGTTATACACTTGTTATTGCATTAAATTGTTTTGATTTATTGCATATTTTTCTGGAAATTTTCTGGGCAAATTCTCGGTTCTTTTGCACTGATTTGAACAGTGCTTGTTTTTGTTCATCAGGGACAAAAACCTGAGGGTGATTTGAACAGTAACTGTTCTTCACCAAAATTTGATTTTCCAGTTTTTTCCAACATAAGCAATGTTTACTAGGTTCTGGTCTTTGAATTATAAGCAAGATCAGGCACTTAGAATTAACTCTTTAATTACCTTTGCGAGAGCATAAGCAAGAGCTGAACCAGCAACACCAGCACCTACGATGATCACATCAGTATTTCCTGCAAAATTTGATCTGCACACTCCATTTCCAGAGCTTTTCAATTTTTTCTTGGTTCGAGTTTTCTCTGAAGCTTTGATCTTCTGTCTCCTTGAACTGTAGAGTACAACAAACCCGAACAAGAAAGCTGCTATAACTCCTCCAAATATATGCTTGGAGTCCATTTTTTTACTTTCAGTACAAGCTCTCTCTCTCTCTCTCTCTCTCACTCTCTGGATGTGCTGTCGAGACCCTGCTGTGCTACCAAGGCACACGGTAAGAGATTGACTTTATTGTCAAAAGACATGCAAATGGAAAGGTTGTTGATTGGGTTGTCCATCCTCTGCATGATGAGATTTGTTTTTTTCCTTGGAAGTTTATGTTGTTAGAGATTGGCTTTATTAATGGTTGATTTCCGAATAATTCTATATGAAAGTAATTTGCATGTTTTCTAAATGAAGATGAATGCCTGAGCTATTATTTTAATAACTCAAAGTTGTCCAAGCTGTCATCTTAACGCAGACTTTCAACAGTCTCTTCAGGTGGATAAAGAAAGAGATAATGACATTGTTTTGGACTTGGATTTTATCCAAAGTTTAATTTCTCATTGCTTTAAGTACATCCCTGAATGACCCTAAACTTTCAATTTTGTGTAATTTTGCTCTCAACAAACTTCAATCAAATCCCTCTAATTTACATGCCTTTTTCAAAGTGGTCTGTGATTTTGAATTTATGCAACTTGACCCTTAAACTTTCAATTGTTTTGAATTTACCTCTCATTCAACCAATTGAGTCCTTATAGTTTGAATCCTTTTACAAAATGTTCCTTGACTATAAATTTCTCCTATCTAGCACTTAATTAAATCCAAAATTTTAATTTTCTTGCAATTTCATCCCCAATTTCAACCAATTAACTTGGAAAAAAAATTCAAATTTGGTATCCAAAAATTCCAATCTTTTCAATTAAGCTTGAATTAGGCTCCTAAACTTAATTTCTCACCATTGAAGCCCCTAAGAAAATTAATTTGACCCATTTAAAGTATAATTAAGGCTTTTCACTTAATTAAATCAAACAATTAGACCCCAAATCGATTCCTAAATATAATTAAATTTTAATTTGTCCCATGATTAAATCTAATTAGCCTATTAAAAATCAGATTATACTCTTGGACTTGATTTGTTTACAGATTTGTATCATAATAATTTATTTTCTTCTAAAATTTGTATTTTTTTTATTCTTTGACATAATAGGGAAATAATCGATCTTCTGAATTGTCTAAAAATTTTGGCTTTATATTTCCACCACACAATTCTCTTTTATTTATTTGTTTGTTTTTAATTTTTAGCAAATTTTATGAATAACCTAGAAGTGAGCTGCGACAAAGTGATGAAAAAGCCTAAATCCATCTAAACATCTAGGGAACTTTCATGAAGGGATACCAAAGTACTCCATTTGTAGTCTATTTTATCACCACAAAATTAAGAGGAGAAAGAACATATGTCAAGTGTTGTATATGTTAATGCAATTGAAAGTATTACAACATGTGCTATACTCTACATCCTTCACTTGTTATTGTGGTTAGTAATAAAATCAATGGTGTGCGTATAATATCATCCACAGCCACAAGCTCACGATAGGCATATAATTTTTCACAAAATCTCCTCTCCCAGCCCAGAGTGCGCACAACACAGGATGCAAATGGTCACTGATTTTGACCGTCCAATTTGGTGAGGCAGCTAGCTAGCTACTGTGGTCCAGCAATTAAAAAAAGAAAAAAAAAAAAGAATGATTCCTGACGGTTTGACATGGACCATTTCCCAGGCTTTCATGATTGACTGGCAAAGGTCGGTATCAAAATCAGATGGTGGGGGATGTTTAGGGGTGATTTTCTAAATGCAGATGAAATGTCCTTCTTCTTTTATATCATTCTTTTATAATTAAGTTCTAAATGCAGAACTTTAGTTCTTCGTATTTTGCTTTTGTCCTCCTTTAATATTTTTTACTTAAATTTGTTGAACTTAAAATAAGAAAAGTCAACAAAAGTCAACTGTAATAAGCTCAAGAACATGCACTGTTCAAATTTAAATCTGGAATTGCCAGAAAATGAAGAACACGGGAAGAACACTAAGAATTGAAATTCTGTTTAATAAGGGGCAGAATCAACGTGAGGTTACTGCCATCCCTCTTCTTTATTTATAAAAAAAATGAAATTACAAGAGGTTTAGTTGAATACAACTTCTTCTTGTACATGATTAACTAGAATTCAAATTGGACTCAATCCTAATTAGCTAATTGACTCAATCCTAATCAGCTAATTGATCAACATGATCTTTATTTTAAGATAAGATAAAATCAACCTAATGCTAAGCTAATTCAATACTCAGCTAATACTAAAAAATTAAAGACATAATCTTCAATCTTCAATCTTCACAGCCGTGGCCTTCACTGTCTGCAGCAGTCTTAATTCCATAAAATTCAACACTCCTCTTTGGATTCAAGACTGCACATTCCAAGCTTTTCCCTTAGCTCTTCGAATCTTCCTTTAGCTAATGGTTTAGTAAACAAATCAGCTAATTGATAATTTGTATTGCAATATTTCATCTCCAATTCACCTTCCAGCTGAAACTGTCTTAGAGCATGAAATTTGATCTTCATGTGTTTTGTTTTGTCATGAAACACAACATTCTTTGAAATTGCTATAGCTGACATATTATCACATAGCAAATCAGTAGGATTTGATTGATCACAATCAAGATCTTTTAGCATTTTTCTCAGCCATACCAATTGCTTGGCTGCCACATATGCTGCTATATACTCTGCCTCTGCTGTGGAATGTGCCACCACTGATTGTTTCTTCGAAATCCAGCTAAAAACATTCAATCCTAATGCAAAGCAATAACCTAAAGTGCTCATCATGCATTCATCACTTCCTCCCCAGTCACTGTCAGTGAATCCAACAAGCATGTTTTGACAGTTTTTGACAAAATGCATGCCTAGATTTTTTGTCCCCTACAAGTATCTTAGAACTCTCTTGGCTGCCATGAAATGTATTTGACTTGGCTCCTGCATGAACCTAGATAAATAATTGACAGCATACAAGATGTCAGGTTGTGTAATTGTTAAGTAAAGTAGGCTTCCAATCAAGCTTCTATAGGTCTTCCCATCTGTTTTGGGAGCTTCATCATTCTTGGTCAGTTTCAGTCCTAGTATCATAGGAGTAGAAATTGATTTTCAATTTTCCATTGCAAAATTGGTTAGTATCTTCTGAACAAAGGTCTTTTGACATAGAAAAATTCCTTGCTTTGACTGAATTACTTCCATGCCTAGAAAATAAAAAATCAACCCAAGCTCATTCATCTCAAACGTATCCTTCATGTTTGATTTGAACTCTTCTATCAGCTGCCCATTATCACCAGTAATTAGTAGATCATCTACATACACAGAGACCATTAGCACGTGTTCATCAACATGTTTCACATATAAAGTTACCTCATTGATGCTTCTTTAAATCCCAAGCTTAGCAAATGATCATCAAGTCTACTATACCAAGCTCTAGGAGCTTGTTTGAGACCATAGAGAGCCTTCTTCAATAAATACACTTGATTTGGGTTTTGATTGTCAAACCCAGTTGGTTGCTCAATGTATATCTCTTCTTTCAACACACCATTTAAGAAAGCAGATTTTACATCTAATTGGAACACATACCAGCAATTTTGTGCAGCAAGTGCAAGCAAGAGTTTCATTGTATCATGCCTAGAAACTGGAGCAAAAGTGTCTGTGTAGTCAATTCCAGCCTGCTGTGCATAGCCTTTCACAACCAATCTTGCCTTGTGTTTGTTGATACTTCCATCAGCATTCATCTTTGTCTTGAATATCCATTTGACACCAATTGTTTTCTTGTTTGCAGGTCTGTCAACAAGTATCCATGTCTGATTTTTTTCGATCATATCATGCCCCTCCTGCATAGCTTTTATCCATACCTAAGACTTCATTGCTTCTTCAATCTCGACTGGTTCTGCCTCAGCCATGGAACACCTACTGTAAATGTTAGCTAATGACCTTGTCCCCCTAACTAGTTCCTCATCTATGTCTTCTTCATTTTCAAGCTCATCATAAAACTCTGGTTCATCATGCTGAACTTCATCTGCCCAATTGACTGCTAAACTTTCCCAATTCCATGATGCATCTTCTACAAACTTGACATTTCTTGCAATTGTAACTTTGTTAGCCATAACATCAAAAATTCTATAAGCTTTAGACTTTGAACTATAGCCTATCAACACACCTACATCATCCTTCTTGTCTAGTTTTTTTCGATTAACATCATGTATCAACACATAACATATGCAACCAAAGACTTTTAAATGCTCAACATTGGGTTTAACATCATACTAGATTTCATAAGGAGTTTTATCATCCAAAACTCTTGAAGACACATGATTTTGTATGTATGATACTGTGTTTACAGCTTCTGCCCAAAACTTCAAAGGCATTTTCTTTTCATACATCAAACACCTTGCCATTTCCATCAAGGTTCTATTTTTCCTTTCACTTACCCCATTTTGTTGAGGTGTGTAGGGCACTGTCAGCTGGTGTTTAATCCCTTCTTTCATCAAGTAATTCTCCAGTTGTTGGGAGGTAAATTCTCCACCATTATCAGACCTTATCACCTTCACTTTATGTCCAGTTTTGAGTTCCTCTTCTGCCTTGAACAACAGAAACTTAGAGAAAACATCAGCTTTGTTTTTTAAGAAATAAACCCAGCAATACCTACTATAATCATCCACAAATAGCAAGAAATATTTTGATCCATTCAAGGATTCTACTTGCATTATCCCACACACGTCTGTGTGTATGAGCTGCAACTTTGTATTGGCTCTAAAATCAGATTTTGAGAAAGCAATTTTGGTTTGCTTCCCCAATTGACAAGCCTCACAGAAATTACCTTGATCATGTATGCTTGGTAGTCCACGTGCCATCTGCAACTCAGCCATTTTGTTCAATGCAACATAATTATAGTGTCCCATCCTTTTGTGCCAAAGAATTGATTCATCATTCTTGCACATGTTGGCAGTCCAACATATTTCTTTCAAATCTGCATTGAAGCATCTATTTTCCATTTTTGCACACAACAAAAGTGTCCCCTTTTTATCTCTAATAACACATATTCCATTATCAAAAAATAGAGAATAGCCAGACTCCAATAATTGACCCACACTCACCAAATTCTGATTAATATGAGGCACATACAAGACATCATGTAGAGTTTTTGTACCTGCCCTTATGTCCACTGTTATTGCTCCTTTTCCTTCAACCTTTACAAAGTCTCCATTACCTATCTTCACCCTTGATTTATATCTTTTATCCAAGCTACAAAAAATTGAGAGGTCTGCTGTCATGTGGTTTGTACAACCATTGTCAATGAGCCAAATTGAATTTGTCTCCTCTGTTTTCCTGAGCAAGTTTTGCATTGAAGCTACAAATAAATGCTCATCCTTTACTGTCAAGCTCTCTTCTTCTTGAGCCTGTTTTACCTCTTCTTTTCTGTTTTTGCAATACTTTTGGTAGTGTCCAAATTGATTGCAATTTCTACATTGCACCTTTTTGAACCAACACCAATATTCAGAATGATTTGTCTTCTTGCAATACTTGCACGCAGGATATTCCTTTCTCTCCTTCACTATCAAGTTGTTGGGTTGCCAACTGCTTGAATTCTGATGATTTGATCTCCATTCTTTGCCTTTTTCTTTCCTTCCAATCTGCTTGTTTCTCGAGAAATTGTAAGATTGTTGTTTTCCTTTGTAAGCAACAAGTGCATTCTCACTTGTTCCCTCATTTCTATAAGATTGCCTTTGTTCCACTGCTTGTAAAGCATTTACAAGATCTTGGAAACTCATTTCAGAAAAATCTTTGGAGTCCTCCAAGGAACATATTTTATGTTCAAACTTCTCAGGTAGACTCACCAGCACCTTCTCCACAATTCTGGAATCAGGAAAATCTTCCCCCAATAATCTCACTTGATTCACAATTTTAGAGATTTAAGAAGAAAAATCTATGATGGAATCAGACTCCTTCATCTTCAGCCCTTCAAATTGCCTTCTCAAGTTCATAACTTGCATTTTTCTTGATCTCTCATCTCCTTGGAATTCGGCTTTAAGCTTTTCCCAAGATTCTTTGGCAGTTTTACATGCCATAATTCTGGAAAATATCTCTTCACTTACTGCATTGTGTATGCAAGTTAGTGCTTTAAATCCTTTAGCTCCTTCTTCATTGAAGAACTTCATTTGAGCTACGGTAGAATTATTATTGAGAGGTGTAGGCTGTTTGTTATTTTCAACAAACTCCCACAGATCGAATGCCTTCAAATAGGTCTCCATTCTCACAGACCAAGTGCCATAATTCACTCCTGCAAATGAAGGAGCTTTTGCAGAAAAATTGGCTGCAGAATCCATTTTTCTCCTCTCAAACAAAACTCAACAAAACTGTCTTTGATTTCCCCTTTTTTAAATCTCACCTTTCACTCGTGTTTCACACAATCCCTCCTAAGATCCTATTTGCTCTGATACCAATTGTTGAACTTAAAACAAGAAAAATCAACAAAAGTCAACTGTAATAAGCTCAAGAACATGCACTGTTCAGATTTAAATCTGGAATTGCCAGAAAATAAAGAACATGGGAAGAACACTAAGAATTGAAATTCTGTTTAATAAGGGGCAGAATCAACGTGAGGTTACTGCCATCCCTCTTCTTTATTTATAAAGAAAATGAAATTACAAGAGGTTTAGTTGAATACAACTTCTTCTTGTACATGATTAACTAGAATTCAAATTGGACTCAATCCTAATTAGCTAATTGACTCAATCCTAATCAGCTAATTGATCAACATGATCTTTATTTTAAGATAAGATAAAATCAACCTAATGCTAAGCTAATTCAATATTCAGCTAATACTAAAAAATTAAAGACATAATCTTCAATCTTCAATCTTCACAGCCGTGGCCTTCACTGTCTGCAGCGGTCTTGATTCCATAAAATTCAACAAAATTAACCTTCAACGACAATTTGTTTCTTTTTTTAAGTTTTGGAACGAAAAAAATTATTAGATCATGATGTTGGATTATAAAAGAAAATCTCGATTATGAGACATTTTGATATTAATTAAATATTATTTTAATTCTAAAATAGATAATCTGTTATAGATATGTTTATTACAGTATAAGCTAAAAGAGCTCGGGCTCTTACTGTACATTGAGTCTAATATCACTGTGGACTGGACATTTACAAATTATGTTTCACACGCGTACGTTTGCCTTTTTTTTTTATTTTACCTGTGATGAACAGTGTACCGACGCTTTTAGCCCCGTTAATAAGACAAAATAGCGGTCGGTTTGCGTGTAAAAAACGCTGAGGGCAAGGGTTACGCATGTAATTGCACGCGTACGGACCGGTCCGGTCCGGTCCGCCGTGTTTTTTTTTTTTAAATATATTTAAAATGGCTAATTACAGTTATGGGCCCACATATGAAAAAAACCTTTCTTTCGGTCCATGGGCTGTCCGGTAATTGACCAAATTTTTTAATTTTTTTCCCTGGTATTGTCAGTGCGTGTTCAACACGCGCCTACCATTTTGGTTGCATAAGTTTTGATTTAGTTCGATTGGGTCCTCCGATTTCAATTGATTGGATGTCAATGTTTCAGTTCGGTCCTCCGTCTTTTAATTTTCGGATTCGGTTTAAATTATGCAATAAATACAGTACATAAGTTTCGATTTCTTCAATTGGATCCTTTGATTGAAATTGATAATATATTGAATTTTCATTTTGGCCCTTATAGTTTTAATTTTTAATTTTGATCCCTTGATAAACTGATATTTGTGTTTTATTTTCCATTATTAACATAATAATAATAATAATAATAATAATAATAATAATAATAATAATAATAATAATAATAATAATAATAATAATAATAATAATAATAATAATAATAATAATAATAATAATAATATGTGTGTTATTTTCCATTATTAACATAATAATAATAATAATAATAATAATATATTCTTTGATATTTGTGTTTTATTTTCCATTATTAACATAATAATAATAATAATAATAATAATAATAATAATAATAATAATAATAATAATAATAATAATAATAATAATAAGAATAAGAATAAGAATAAGAATAAGAATAAGAATAATAGTAGTAATAATAGTAATAATACTAATAGTAGTAATAATAATAATAATAATATGTGTTTTATTTTCCATTATTAACATAATAATAATAATAATAATAATAATAATAATAATAATAATAAGAATACTACTACTACTACTACTACTACTACTACTACTACTACTACTAATAATAATAATAATAATAATAATATTCTTTTTCTTGCTTACTCTTTTGTTAATGTTTATTCGGGATAATTTAATAATTTTAATTGTTTTTGCAATAATAGCAATAGTCATTTCATATGTAATATTACTGGAGATAAAAGACAACTCAAGAACAACAAATAAACAAATTTACCTAGGTGATCTACAATTAAAAAACGATACAAGTTATTTTGTCTCCATTACACTGTTCCTTTTAAACGGCAAACAAGTCATTATTATATATTTTAATATTTATTGCATATTATCGCCTAAAAGTATATAAAGAGATAAAAAAATGACCTCGTATTTTTTTGATTAACAAAATTAATATCAGCATTCTTCAATAAATTTAATATAATAATATGATGAAAAAATCTTATAAAAAAAATATTGACTTTGAATTTTAATTTTGTGCTCTTTTGTTAAAGTTTATTTCTTAAAAAAAATCAACAAGTTGGATTTTTAATATTTAACATCTAATATTACCCGAGAAAAAATACAACTCAATAAAACAAAAGGTAAACAAATTTGCCTAGATTATCTACAATTAAAAAAATATATAGGGCACTTTCCGTTCAACTACATTGTTCTTTTTTACCGGCAAATAAATAATTATAGCACGCAAAAAAATTATATTTATTTTTTGAAAATAAATGTCAATATTTTTATTTATAATGTGTAAGATCTAATATTATTAGGGAAAAAAGGCAGCTAATCTTTTTTTTTTTTACAAATTTACTTAGGTTTTCTACAATTAAAAAAAAAAATTCACTTCCCATTTCGATGAAACTATATAGTATGTGAGACTAAATATATGTGTTTAATATTTATTTAATAGTCTCGCCTAAAAATACATAGACAGAGAAAATAAATGACCTAAAATTTCTTGAAAAAAAAAATTAATAGCGGTATTCTTAAATATATTTAATATAATAATATGATGAATAAATCTTATAAAAAAAACTTTGTCTTCGAAGTTAAATTTATATTTTAGACTTCTGTTTTTTTCCTTTTCAGAAATTGTTATCTTTTTTCCACATGTATTTTTTATTTTTTAGTTTCAACGTCAGTTGTTCTTTTTTTACCGTTTTTTTTTTGTTTTTTTACCAGAGCATCAGTGACAACAAATTTCTTATAAATCATTTAACCTTCTTAGCAAATTTTCTAACAAATTTTATCAAAAAAATTTTAGCAATAGCAATATTCAATCATATTTTGGTTTAAAAAACCCATTTTTAACAGACTTTATCAATTACAATTATACTAATTAAATATTAAAATAACAAAATACAACATTTATAAAATCAATCAATTTTCTACATAGATAAAAAACCCCGGCGAAGCGGGCAATTTTGCTAGTTTTAAATCTACAACAAATAATGTGTTGCAGATATATTTGTTTTATATCTGCAACGGATAATCGGTTGTATATCTGTTTATTTTAAAACCTGTGTTCTTTATAAACAAAAATCCTCTCCGTTAATAATTCATTATTGTCTCTCTTTCCTCTCTTCCTTTCCTATTGTTTTTGGAGTTAAGAAAAATTACATCATGGCTGAATGCACATGGTGTATTCGTATTCGCTGTAGGTACTCTTTTGTTTTTTGTTTTTTTCTTCATTTAATTCTCTTTCGCTCCATCTTTTCTTTTTAATTTTTTTTCATAAATTTAGAACTGCACTTATATTGTTCTTGTGTGAACTGCAATTGCTCTGAATGAGTGGCCACGGTCCGAGTCGATGAAGACCACGTCGTCGGAGATGAAGATTTCAGCGAGGATTGTGTATTGGCAACGAATGGTGGAAAGAAGAGGCCATGATGTATGTTCTTTTCTGCGAAGTTTTCCTTAATTGTTACTAATTCTTCACCTGCATTTCCCCATGAACTATCAGAATTTAATTAATTATCTGGTGGAACATTGTTGCTGGTATCTGACATGATTGAAGTTATGGAAAAAAATCCATCATCACCAGTCTCTCCTCGTTCATGTGATAGCTTGGAATCCTTGAATTTTGAAATTATTCTTCAAAAAATAATTCAAACCTATTATTTACCCTGGAATTTGTATGATATATATATATATACTAGCCAATGCCCCCGCGCCTCGTCGCGGGCGGCACCATATTTTTTTTAACGCATATTTTTTTAACATAAAAAATATTAATTATGTGTTTTTTTTATTATAATATAAATTTAGTTAAAATAATAAATATATGCAACATTACCCTGAAGTGCAAGTTTTCTATAAAATATATGAATTTTAAAGTGATATAAATCTAACTGTTTAGTAGTTTTTAACAAAATAACCAACATAAAATTATCATCTTCATTAAAAAAGCAAGAAGATTCGGATATTTGAATTATTGAATTCATAGTATTAAGATTAGTTCATTTTATAATTCAATTTAAATCACATTTAAAAATATAAATATAAATTGTGAGAAAGTAGTTAATTTTCTAACCATAAAAGATGAAAACATAAATTGAAAATTCATCCCCACGTTATTGTCATTTTCATTACAATAACAGTTAAAATTATTATCAATATTACTATTCAAATAAGTAAGATCATTAAATTACCTCAAAAAATAAAAATAAAATCAAAACATTTTAGGAAAACAATACTAAAAAATAATCACTAAAATTATCATCATTATTGCGCAAACAATCAAATTATAAAATTATCTTATCTGAAAAACAGATAACATAACAAAAAAACACACATAAAAAAAAAACAAAGAAAAAAAAGAGCAATATTAATTTAAAAATTATAACCAATATAAATTAAAATTTCAGAATAGAACCTGATAAAAATAAAACCCTTACAAAAATGAATAAAAACAAATTCTAAAAGCATAAATGAATAAATACGGACAGAAAACAAACATTGTTTTTAAATTATTTTCATGTGTTAATGTTAAAAATAATTAAAAAAACAATTATCATTTTAATATATTTCTACACATTTTTGTTTTTTAAAAATCAATCACATTTCCAAGCAAAATAAAAAATGTTTCATGGAAAAAAACATATTTCTAAACAAAAAATATTTTAAAAAAAAAACAATCACATTTCCAAGCAGAATTAAAAATATTTCATGAAAAAAATATAATCAGGAAAAAAACAAAAAAAAATTCTACAAAAATTGAATTTGAGGATTAATCATATTGCATTTAAGTTAGCCCAGATAACCCAATTATAAAAACAAAAAATCATATATATATATATATATATATAAGTGGGAAAAAAAAGAAAATATAACCGGAAAAAAAAATCGTGGACAAAAAAGAAAAAAAAAACGTAATTAAAAAAAAGAAGCAAGAAACATAAATATTCGCTGGGAATAGGATTCGAACCGCGCCCTTTTCGTAAGACAGGCACGTATTGGACCAGTTGGGCTAGCTCCACATTTCAGTTATAGTTCAAGAAAAGTTATATTAATAGGTTTCTAATGTGGCAAATTAAAGACACGCGGAGAGTGGGATTCGAACCCGCGCCCTCTCTCATGATTTTGCTCTCCTTGGATCAACTCGGCTACACCAACATATCGCTTATAGCTCACGACAACATAAATAACTAATTAGTAGTACTGTGATTCAAACAGTGAAAACCCCACGCCTTTTATATATATAGTAAAATATTATATATATATAATTCCAAGTGGGCATGCTGCGTTTCTGGTTGAATGCTCAACTTTGCCAAGTGGGATGGTCAACACGTTAACTTCCTTTTCAAAGTTTCAACAGTGGGGTGGGTTCACACGTTAACTCAGTCAGCAATTAGCTTCTGATTCTCTTGATTAAGTTTTAAATTAGAGGTGTGAAGCAAGTTGTTCTATCTTATAATATAATCTTTAGTAGGTAAAGTTTCTGGTTTGCTTCCTGTGGAACAGTACAATAATCTTTGCTACTGTAAATCTCATCCCAACTTCCTAGACATTGACTTCTCGATTTCCCGATTTCCCTAAGCTATCAAATGTCTTAAACCTTTGTGATGATCATTGCTTCCTTCTCTGGTTGAATCGAATCACCTGGAGCTCAACATCTTGCAACCTCCTCCGTATTTTTAAACCATATATTCTTCTCTGTTCTGTGCTTTCTGTTCTTGATCCCCCCCGGAACACTGCTTCAGCAAACCAGAAGTTGAAGCACAACTTGAATCAAGGTAAATTATTTGTACTCCATCTTCTTGATTTTGTTTTTCACATGTAGCTTTGGTTTGAATCTTTCAAGTAAAACACAAGTTGTAGAAATTCTAATGATAAACTTTAGAAACATTCCATGCCTTATGGAGTTCATGCTAATTGACCCCAAGTTAACCCTGGATTCATTGTTCTTTCTTTTTAGTATCTTTGCTGTTTGTAACCTATTATTCTACTTTCAACCTTTCCTTTTTTCATTAATTTTTATTCAATATTTTGACCCTTTTTTATGTAGGACAAAATGGTTAGAACAAATGATCCGTTTTGGAACTATGTTGAAGATATGAATGATGGAAGCATGAATTGTAAGTTCTGTGAGCATTTATTTGCCAGGGATACTTCCATTTCGAGGATCAAATGGCATTTGTCAGGAGAGAGAGGCCGTGGAGTTGGCATTTGTGGTCTGGTGCCTAAAGAGGTTCAAGAAGCAGCATTTCTAGCTATGTGTGGTGGCAAAAAAAGACATAAAAGCATACCAGGTTCAAGCAATGATTATGCCATTCCCACCTGTCCACAAAAAAAAGACAATATAGGGGATGGTGGAAGGATGCAAATGGGAGTTCAAGGCATGGAAAACACAGGTGAAGCATCTATTCAGCATGTTGATAGAAGTGTCTCTCCTTTGACACTCGGAGTTGATGCTCATGAGAGTAGAGGAGAAGCAGCACAAGGAACAGATGCAGTGGCTCAACTTGCTAATGGTACTTGGCATCAGATCTTTTCGAGGACGCAGAAGCTGAATGAAATCAATACCTATTTAATGCTGGAACAAGAGGATGTGGAGCCTGGCGCAGGAGCTAGATCTTCTAGAATCCTTAAAGACAACAAAAGTGAGACTAGAGGAGTTCCGTTTCCTACTAGCTCTAATAAGCCAGTGGGTCAAGCATTTGAAGAGAATAGGAAGATGATATGGTCTTTGTTAAAGAATGATGAAGTCTCAACCATTGGCATTTACGGGATGGGGGGTGTTGGTAAAACAACATTATTGCAACATATCCGCAATGAGCTTCTACAAAGACCAGATATTTGTGATCATGTTTGGTGGGTGACTGTGTCTCAAGATTTCAGCATTAATAGACTGCAGAATCTTATTGCCAAACATCTTCATCTAGACCTTTCAAGCGAGGATGATGATCTGCATAGAGCTGCCAAATTGTTAGAAGGGCTAAGGAAGAAACAAAAATGGATTCTCATTTTAGATGATTTGTGGAACAATTTTGAGCTACACGAAGTGGGAATTCCTATCCCGTTGAAAGGATGCAAGCTGATTTTGACGACTCGATCACGAATGGTTTGTGATCAGATTGATTGCCAACAAAATCGAAGTGAAGCCCCTTTTTGAGGGAGAATCTTGGACCTTATTCAAGGAGAATGTTGGACGTCACATAACACTTTCAGATGAATTGGAAGGAATTGCAAACGATGTTGCAAGGGAATGTGATGGTTTGCCATTGGGAATTATTACAGTGGCGGGAAGCTTGAGGGGAGTGGATGATCCACATGAGTGGAGGAATACATTGAAGAAATTGAAAGACTCAAGAATTAGGGACATGAAAGTATTCAAGTTATTGAGGTTTAGTTATGATCGTTTAGGTGACTCGGCACTACAACAATGTCTCCTATATTGTGCATTATTTCCTGAAGATCATATGATTGAAAGGGAGGAGCTGATAGGTTATTTGATTGATGAGGGAATAATTGAAGGAATAGGGAGGGGGCAAGATGCATTTGACAAAGGCCACACGATGCTCAATAAACTTCAATATGTCTGCCTATTGGAAAGTGCTAAAACATATGGTGGTAAAGGTGTCAAGATGCATGACTTGATTAGGGACATGGCCATCCAAATAATGCAAGAGAAGTCTCAAGTCATTGTTAAAGCAGGTGCACAATTAGAAGAGCTGCCAGATGCAGAGGAGTGGACGGAGAATCTGAAGATAGTTTCACTAATGCAAAACAAATTTGAAAGAATTCCTTCCAGCCATTCACCAATGTGTCCAAATCTGTCAACTCTATTGCTTTGTCAAAATTATTGGTTGGTATTCATTGCAGATTCATTTTTCAAGCAATTGCATGGGCTCAAGGTCCTCGATCTGTCTAACACAGATATTGAGAATTTGCCAGACTCCGTCTCTGATTTGGTGTCTCTCACTGCATTATTGCTCATTAATTGTGGGAGGCTAAAATATGTTCCATCATTAGGAAAGCTCATGGCACTGAAGAGGTTGGATCTCTCTCGTACTACACTTGACAAGATGCCGCAAGGAATGGAATGCCTGAGCAACCTGAGGTATCTTAGAATGAATGGATGTCGTCAAAAGGAGTTTCCTAGTGGGATATTACCAAAACTCTCTCACCTGCAAGTCTTTGCACTTGGAGAGTTTCCTAAGGAATGCTATACAGTTGAAGGAATGGAAGTACAATGCTTGGGGAAGTTGGAAACTTTGGAATGCCACTTCAAAGGCCTCTCTGACTTCGTGGAGTATCTCACATTTCGGGATGGGATCCATTCATTAAGTACATACAAAATTTTAGTAGGAACGGTGAATGAACATATGTGGGATGTCGATGATGATTTCCCAAGTAAAACAGTTTTGTTGGGTAATTTGAGTATCAACCCAGATAGAGATTTTGAGGTCAAGTTCTTAAATGATATTCAAGGACTGTATTGTGAGAGCATCGATGCAAGAAGTTTATGTGATGTTTGGTCATTAGAGAATGCAACTGAACTGGAGATCATCCGCATTGAGTATTGCGATAGCATGGAGAGCTTGGTTTCATCTTCTTGGTTCTGCTCTGCTAAACTACCACTGCCATCACATAATGGTATGTTTTCTCGTCTTAAAGAGTTTTATTGTGCTGGATGTGACAGTATGGAGAAGTTGCTCCCTCTTGAGTTGCTGTCATACCTCGTAAACCTGGAAGTGATTAGTGTTGTTGATTGTGAGAAAATGGAGGAAATAATAGGAACAATGTTGCTGTCATACCTCACCCTTCTCTTAAAACGATTATTGTGTCTCCAGAAGAATGGTGGGAGACAGTGGTGGAGTGGGAGCCTCCTAACGCCAAGGAAGTCCTTCGTCCCATTGTATACTTTTGGTAGAGAGGAGTAGACTGCTCTGCCCTGAATATAAAATAGAATAAAGGGTAAGCATCATCTTTTTATTTCTCTCTCTTCTACAATTGATTCTCTGCACACCATGTTAATTTCTTTATGTTATTTTTACTCTTAGGGCTACTTTTTTTCCTTTGGCGAGTCTCGAGGCTGCTACCTTTTCTTTTCGCTCTCGCACTGGCCCTCCCTCTCCATTGAAGCCAACAAGAGTTGAATACTGAGCTAGATTGTTTCTGAATTCTGCTTTTCTTGGTAAGATTTGTTGGGCTAGTTTATAGGGTCTTAGTTCTTTCTGCTAAATTATCTAAATATGGGCTTTAGAATCTTGTTGAATGAAACTAGCATTCTTTATTTCTTGGGATAGAAAGAAGAGAACTGTTATTAAAATTAAAAATTAAAAATAAAATCTGGTTTAATTATTTATTTATCTATATTGATTTAATTATTTCCTTGATCCTTGAGTATACTGTTATCATTAGACTTTTTTAAGAGGGATAATCGTTTACATATTTGAAAGTGGTGGATAATTCTTTAAAAGAGTTAAAATTTGGTTTAATGTTGATTTAATTATTTATACCTTCATTTCGGGAACTGAGCTTCGAATTGAGTTATTCAATAAAATAAAAATATCAAATATGTGCCAGGGTTCTAAACGCTTTGCCGCTCGTAGAATTTGAGTTTTTTTTTTTCTACAAGTCACTTTGCTTTATTTTAATATGCATTGAAAAATAATAAATCATTTAATATTTTCTTCTATTATTTTAATTTAACTTTTAATTAATAAAGTTATTAATAAAGTTTAATTAATAAAGTAAACTGAAAACGGCAACATACCATACCATCACATTGTAGACTTTTCTTCGTTTGATGTGACGGGATCGTGGTGGAAGAGGAGACAGTGGAATAAAGGGTAAGCATCATCTTTTATTTCTCTGCATTGGACTCGTTGAACGCTGATTAATATGAAATATTTCTTATTTATTTTATATCGTGTGCTTACAGTTAATATAAATAGCAATTTCCATATTATATATATATATATATATATATATATATATATGTAATGGAAATTGCTATTTATGTTAAGTGTAAGCACATGGTATGATATATGTAATGGAAATTGTTATTTATGTTAATTGTAAGCACACGGTATAATATATATATATATATATATATATATATATATATATATATATATGTATTTCATTATCTTCTTAAAAATATGGAATAATCATATATTATTTTTAAACTCGATTAATAAATAATTATAATTTGAAGTTTAATTAATATTATATTTTTATCCTTTTGACATCCAAAATAAATAAATAATATAATTATTTATCATTAATAATATAATTATTTATCATTAATAATATAGATCAAAAAAAAGAAGAGAGAGAAGACACATTAAAAAAAGAATGATAATTCAAGACCTGGAATTTTGAATTTTTTAAGGATATATTTGGAATAAAATCTCATTTCCTCGTGTCTTTTTATTTTGAGTACATAAATTCAACCAATTTTTCTATATTTCTCAAGATTTTTTTTATTTTTATTTTCTATCATTATGAACAACAAAAACCAAATAATCCACTATACATGAAGACATAGGTTTAGGAATGTGGTTAATGACATATTTCAAAGTATTTTTTATTTCAAAATATATTAAAAGATATATTTTTTTAAATATTTTAACAGCAATACATCATAATAATTTAAAAATTTAAAATTTAAAATTTTACAAAAATACATTGTATCACACTTCCAAAAAAAATTCATTATTTCATTTTATTTTATTAACATGAGTTTTCGGGCTAGCTTGCGTAGACCTTGACTAATCCCATGGGTCCTAAAATTAACGACCATGTAATTTTTTAGTTGCTATCATATTAGCAACCATAGAATTCAAACCTAAGACAATAAAGGGAACAATCTCTTAGTTTCAAATTCTTACCACTACCTGCTAGATGGTTTCAAAATTTCAATCTCAATTGGCTTGATGTTGGTGGGTGGGTTAGGAGCATGGCTATTTTTTCTCTTAGTGTTATTTTCTTTTCTCCACTGTTTTACTTTGAAATTTAGCCGGACCATCTTCAGACCGCTGTAGTAACATTGCAATCTTGAAAACCAACCTGTGAAGCAAATCCACTTCTACATGAACTAAGGCTCCAAAGGTATATGACACCTTTAGAAAAGATTTCTCAAGGTTAAAATTTCTGAAATTAGTTCGAATTAATAGTAAGTATATTTTTATTGAATTTTTATTGAATTTGAAAGTAAGTATATTTTTATCATGAAAAAGCTAAAAAATATTTAACAACCAATAAAACCTTTGAAAAAACCAAATCAACAATAATCAAGTCTAATTTTAATAATTATTTCATTTTAGCGATTGCCGAATTTGTATGAACTGCTGGAATAAAAGTATGACACCACTACAATGAAAGTCTGTGATCAATTATAAGGGCCACCATCCAGTTTAATCAATCTATTCTTTCGATTTTACAGAGAAAACCTGAAAACAAGACCTACTGATTGAGTGACCATCAATGATGGGTCTTGTTGCCTCTTATTACAAGTTTAACCAGCGGCCGGAACATGCTTTCGGCCAAGTCCAAGTTCTAACCAAACACCTCTCACCCTTTACAGATGCTGTCTCTAGTAATATTTGTCGCACCCAAAAAAAAAAAAAATGAGCGCGGCGTCGTGACGACTCTTCCCCGTGTGCGGGGAATATCATGTGTCAGGGGGATTGTCTTTATTTGAAAAAGAGAGTCGCCACCTAGTATTAATAGTTACTAGGAAACCTAAAACTGGTCTTTCAAAGATTCTAGGGTAAGGGACTGGTTGCGTAAAGAGAAGGTTTTAGCACCCCTAGTACGCCCTGCCTAAGGTAAGCTGCTTCACGTTTTGGTTTGTTTATGACTTGCTATGGTTTCGAAAAAAACATATGTTAATTAAACGACAAATGGGATATCATTCCAACCGAATATTTTAGATATCAACCCCTTAGAATTTATTTATCCAAACACCGACAGTGAATAATAGCATATTATTTCCTCCGAATATTTTGGATATTAACCCTTTTTGGATTTATTTATCCAAATACCGACAGTGAATAATAGCATATCATTCCCGCCGAATATTTTGGATATTAACCCCTTAGGATTTATTTACCCAAATACCAATAGTGAATAATAGCATATCATTCCCGCCGAATATTTTGGATATTAACCCCTTAGGATTTATTTATCCAAATACCGATGGTGAATAATAAATTCCAAAAAAAAAAGATTTTTATATTTTTTTGAATATTGGCCAATACCCTTTGGATTTTACAAACTTGTTGTAAAATCTCAAAATGCAAGAAATGATTTTTCTTTGCGAAATCCATGTTAAAACTCATTTTTCTTCAAAAACCCAAGATAATATATATTTTTTAAACAAAAGAACGATTTTTAAAATATGCTAGTGTATTGGCCGTATGCAAGAAAACAACACATTTTTTTCTTTAATAAAAATTTTTTTTTTGGAAAATTTGTATCTTTATTTTTCTTTATTTTTTTTTCGGTGGGCTGGCTGTCAGCCCACCTAGATTCGGGCTAGGCTGACAGCCTAGCCCACCTTGCCCCCAGGCTGGGCTGCTAGCCCAGATGGCTGGCAGCCCAGACCCATCTGGGCTGGGCCTTCTTCAGGGCCACGCCGGGCACAAGGCCTGGCCCGCCAAGCCCACGCGGGGAGTGAATTAATTCACTCCCCGCATGCAAATACAGGGACGATGAATAGTGCACGGAGGATTTTCGAGTATGGATAATGGAGTAACTGTCAATACCTTTGGGTAGAGGAGGTCGTGGTGCTTCTTCTGGTCGTTGTGGTGTCGGAGATGGTGGCCTGTGGTGGCCGGAATGAGCGTTGGAAAGTGAATGGTTCACGTTGCTGCAACTGGGATTGCTTCTGTTGCCTTCGCCGGAGTTGCTGCTGACTTGCAGGAGTGGAGAGGAAGACGCCGGTGATGCTGAGGAGGGATATGGGTGGTCGACAGTGATGGTGGTTGGCTGGAATTGGTGGCTGACGGGCCGAGAGGGAGAGAGTGACAGAGGCTCCTCTGTTTTTTAGAGAGAGACCACGGGACCGAGAGAGAAAAGATTGCACCGTGTAGAAGACCAAGTCACGGCCACTGATCTGAGGGATGAAGACCAGGAGAGTGATCCCGAGATCACAGCAGATCATGATATCCCGTGATTGCAGCAGAGAGGAATGCTGTGATTAATTGTGAATTGATTTTGTAATTTGATTTAATAGACGTTACACTTGTATCTGCTATATATAGAATAGGTGTACATGCAATTGTAATTCAAGCAATCAGAGTATAATAAAACTATTGATTCTGAAACTTTTCATGGTATCAGAGCCCACAAAAGACTAACGTCTAAATTGGCCTCTTCAAGCTCTTCTTCTTCCGCCCAACCATCTTCCATTCTCTCCATGCCCTCTGTCACCACTGTCAAGCTTAATCTTGACAATTTTCTCATGTGGAAAGCTCAGCTAGTTCCATACTTCAAAGGTCAGGATCTCTTCGGTTATCTTGATGGAAGCATTCCCAAACCCCCCAAATTCATCTCTGTCACACATCCTGAGACATCAGCTGCATCACAATGTCTCAATTCTGCCTACACCCACTGGGTTCGTCAGGACAATTTGATACTCAGCACACTAATGACATCCTTGTCAGAAAGTGTTCTTGCACAAGTTGTCAATTACACAACATCCAAAGATGTTTGGAATGCTCTAGAGGACACATTCTCTTCTCGTTCTCGAGCAAGAACACTGCAAATCAGAACTCAACTTGCAACTGCAACCAAAGGAAATCAAACAGCCACCGAGTATTTCAACTCTGTCAAAAGACTCACAGATGAGTTGGCAGTGGCTGGTCACCCCCTTAATAATGATGATATTATTACCTATCTCCTTGCAGGACTCAGTCATGAATATGACAGCCTCGTAACCTCCATTTCAGCACGAATTGATGCCATCTCCTTGGAAGAAATCTACTCTCTTTTATTAACATCTGAAGCACGGCTGTCCAGGCATCATCTCGCCTCTGCCATTCCTCAACCAGCTGCTCATTTCACTCAACGACAGACCACCTATCCCAGACGTGGTGGCTATCGTGACAAGGGAAGAAATCAGCGTGGTGGATTTAATTCCATCAATAAGTCATTCAATCAACCATCTGTTGTCTGCCAAATCTGTAACAAAAGTGGGCACCTTGCAAAAAAATGTTATTTCAGATTTGATCTAACTTATCAGGAACCTTCTTCTAAACAGGGACTAGCAGCCGTGACACATGATGAATCCTATGATTCGGTGTGGACAACAGATACTGGAGCCACTCATCATATCACAAATGATGCCAACAATATTACTATGCAGAAATCAAATTACAATGGTGCGGATACTGTACATGTTGGTAATGGTCAAGGTTTGCAAATTTCCAAAACTGGGTTCTCCCTTCTTTCAACTCCTTCGTCCACTTTTGTCCTAAATCAAATTCTCCTTGTTCCAGAAATTCGTCAAAATTTACTATCTGTGCATCAATTTTGCGTTGATAATAACGTATATTTTGAATTTCACTCTTTTCATTTTGTTGTGAAGGATTACTCGGGGAAAGTCCTTTATCGCGGCTACCTTCATGATGGACTTTATCAATTCACTCACAAAGCCAGAATTCCACAAGCATTTTCATGTGTTCGTTCATTTGAATGGCATCGCAGACTTGGCCATGCATCCACTCCAGTAGTCAATAAAGTGTTATCTATTTTATCCATTCCTGTCGAGAAAAATAAATCAAGTCATTTGTGCCCTGAATGTCAAATGGCAAAAAGCCACACCTTGCCATTTAAAACCTCCACATCTATTTCATGACACCCATTGGATCTAATTTATACTGATGTATGGGGGCCTGCATCCGTCACTTCCACCACCGGTGCACGATACTACGTTAGCTTTCTAGATGATTTTTCCAAGTTTCTTTGGTTATTTCCCATTAAGTTAAAATCCGATGTTGAAAATGTTTTCTTAACATTTCAAACTTACGTCGAAAAACAATTTGAGAGGAAAATAAAAGCCGTTCAATCCGATTGGGGTGGGGAATACCGTCGCCTAAACACCTACTTTCATAACCATGGAATCAACCATCGCCTTGCATGCCCTCACACTCACCAGCAAAATGGATCCATCGAACGCAAACATCGACACATTGTCGAAGTTGGCCTAAGTCTATTGGCACATTCCAATTTGCCGATGATATATTGGGAAGATGCGTTTCAATGCGCTACCTATATCATTAATAGACTTCCAACCCCAATTTTGCGTCATAAAACTCCCTTTGAAATGTTGTATGGTAAAATCCCCAATTATAATTTCATGCGCGTATTTGGGTGCGCCTGTTGGCCCAATTTACGGCCATACAACAAAAACAAATTAAATTTCAGATCAAAAACATGCATATTCATTGGCTATAGTCTTTGTCATCAAGGGTACAAATGTCTTGATCTTTCTACTGGTAAAATTTATGTCTCACGCAATGTTGTTTTTGACGAATCTCTATTTCCCTTTTCTAAACCTTCCATCTCGGCCACCAAAGAACCTTGTCCTAGTCCCTCTGTTTTACTCCCACAGCAGCTCATCACACCCGTGTCTTCAGATTTGCAACCTAATCATAACTCAACTAGTACACAATCTGCTCCTCTTGTTGTGGTTTCTGCAGGTACAACTCCCGATCCACCTTCAACAGCGGCATCAGATGAAGACACCGATCAGGTTGAGCACTCGGCCACAATGGATATGACGCCAGTTGATCCACCTCCAGCCCCCACAAATTGTCACTCAATGACCACACGGTCCAAGAACAATATCCACTGCCCACGCCAGCCGAGTGATGATTTTGTAAGATATCCCATGCCAAAAGCCTTGACAGCAGTGGTGATTTCCCAAGATGCAGAACCCACTTCCTTTACCCAAGCCTCCAAATCACCACAGTGGCGTGAGGCTATGGATAAAGAATTTACAGCCCTACTTCAGAATAGCACATGGTCACTGGTTGCTCCCCCTGAAGGTGCCAACATTGTGGGATGCCGATGGATCTACAAGATCAAGAAAAATGCTGACGGCACCATTGAAAGGTATAAGGCACGCCTTGTTGCGAAAGGGTTTCATCAGCAAGAGGGCATCGATTTTTCAGAGACATTCAGCCCAGTCATCAAGCATGCCACAATTCGGTTAGTGATTTCAATTGCAGTTTCATATAAGTGGCAGATTCAACAATTGGATGTGCAAAATGCTTTCTTGCATGGTGATCTCAATGAGACAGTGTTTATGGTTCAACCGCAAGGGTATGTTCATCCTCAATATCCTAAACATGTGTGTAAGCTCCACAAGTCACTCTATGGCTTACGCCAAGCACCTCGCGCATGGTTCTTCAAACTGTCCACACAACTATTATCTATGGGGTTCATTGAGAGCAAGGCTGACACATCTTTATTTATCCTTAAGGACAGCAACTATATTGTCTACATTCTTATCTATGTAGATGACATTTTAATCACAGGTTCCAGCACAACCATCATACAGTCTATTGTCACGCAACTTCAGACCTCATTTGCTGTCAAGGATCTCGGCCACCTTCACTTCTTCCTAGGGGTGGAAGCACTGTGGTGTGAAGATGGACTTTATCTTACTCAACGTAAGTACATAGCTGAGTTGCTGCAAAGAACAAAGATGGACAATGCTAAGCCTTACACAAGCCCCATGGCATCAACCTGCCGTCTAACTTCCACAGGTGGGACAACATTTGATGACATTCAACTCTATCGCAGCGTGGTAGGGAGCCTTCAATACTTGTCCTTCACAAGGCCTGACTTGGCATTCTCGGTGCACAAAGTCAGCAAATATATGCACAAACCACTAGATATCCATTGGATGGCTGTGAAACGCATACTCCGATATCTAAAGCATTCAATTTCGACTGGCTTATACATCACCAGATGCACTGATTTCACTTTACAAGCTTATTCAGATTCCGATTGGGCAGCAGACTTGGATGATCGCCGATCGGTTGGAGCTTATTGCATCTTCATGGGGTCCAATCTCATCTCCTGGAGCTGCAAACAACAACCCACAGTGGCTCGCAGCAGTACTGAAGCTGAATACAAAGCCCTTGCCAACACTGCCGCAGAAATTACTTGGTTCCAATCCATCATTCAGGAACTTGGTTTGCCCCCGCAGCAGAGCCCCACCTTGTGGTGTGACAACATTGGGGCTACTTATCTCACATCAAACCCCAAGTTTCATGCAAGGACCAAGCACATTGAGCTTGACTTTCATTTTGTTCGTGACAAGGTAAGCAACAAGGAGCTCACGGTAAAATTCATCTCCAGCCGTGATCAGCTAGCAGATTCCCTTACCAAGCCATTACCACCTGGACAATTCAAACAAGTCTTGATCAATCTGCATGTACGTGAACTCCCCTCCAGATTGAGGGGGCGTGTAGAAGACCAAGTCACGGCCACTGATCTGAGGGATGAAGACCAGGAGAGTGATCCCGAGATCACAGCAGATCATGATATCCCGTGATTGCAGCAGAGAGGAATGCTGTGATTAATTGTGAATTGATTTTGTAATTTGATTTAATAGACGTTACACTTGTATCTGCTATATATAGAATAGGTGTACATGCAATTGTAATTCAAGCAATCAGAGTATAATAAAACTATTGATTCTGAAACTTTTCACACCGAGAGTGAAGATGCTGTTTTTTTACATAATCTTCCTTTGCTTTCTTTTTCCGTTTTTTCTCTATTTTTTTCTGCGTGAATTTCTTTTCTTCTCCTCTCTTCTTCTTTCTCTCCTTTTTCTCCCCTGTTTTCTCACTGTGCAAGCTCCTATTTATAGCTCGAGAAACCCCAACGTTTGGTCGAGATCACGTTTAAATGCAGTATCAAAACAGCTAAGCAAAATGATGGCAATCAGAGGAAGATAGGAGGAGAATTATGAAGAAGATTTTGATGGAGATAAATTAGGCAAAAGATCACGATTGAAATAGGAAAAATAAAATAAAATTATGATCTGCCTTGCTGTGACGGAGATGAAATGGTAAAAAGATCAAATTGAAAAGGAAGAAAATTTGATTGATTTGCTGTGAAAATGCAAGGTAAACGGGACAGTGCATGCTTAAAAAAAAATGCAGATTTCGAAATTTTTTAGGAAGGAAAGAAAAATATGATTTGGTCCTTTAAAAATTCTTTAATTACACTCAATTGGATTTAAACTTTTTTTTTTGCAATTAAATCCCATCAAAAATTCAATCTCCACCGTAGCTTTGCGCGATCTCCTTATCTGGTCCTTGGCTCCTGATTTTCGCGATTTAACCCTCAATCGACCATTAAACTCTCAAATTGCTTGATTTCGCCCTTATACCAAGATATGTATTTTTCAGAAAAATAAATGAGTCAAAAATTGGGTAGCAACAATATTCATTTATCAAAACTCGACAACAACAAAAAGAGAAAGGAATCATTTTCATACAGCCATGGAATGGTAGGCACGAAAGATAATGTATTTATAAGCAATTACACCATTAATGTTAGCAGTTACTTCCATTGTATTGCCATTTACTTTGCAATTCAATAATGTAACCGTAGATGAATAAGGATAGGAAGCTTATGTATTTATAAGCACGGCAAGGAAAGGAAGAAAGGAATCAATCAAAATATTCTATCCTAAATTTATCTTGTGGTTCATTCTCACCCAAAGAGAATACTGTGAAACTTTGGCTGTAGAAACTTAGCTCTTGACTGGGACCTATCACTTTCATATCCCTAGAGAGCATTTGACAGCTTATTTAATTGATGAGGGAGTGATAAAAGGGCAGAGTAGGGCGGTAGAATTTCACCATAGACTTGAAAGTGCTACAAGAATAATGCTTGATTAACCTTTGATGAGGGAGTGATAAAAGGAATCACCCCTTTGAACCGAGTTGTCAAATTCTTGATTAACCTTCGTCAAGATTTAGCACTTTTATTTATTTAATTCTTGTTGATTCAAACCACCCCCTTCATTTGTATTCGGTATTTGTAGGAAAATAAATCAATTTCCCTTGGGTTCGACCTGGTCTCTACCACCATACAACTAAAATAATCGTTTCAATGATAGTAAAATCAGAATTAATTTGTGGAGGTTTCGACAACCGTCGACAACATTTTATATATATTATTTTGGAAAACTCAAAATACAATGGAGATACAATTTGTTCATGCGGTACACCATGAGGATTGTTTCATGTTTGTTCATGTTGTACTTCATGGTTCATAAATTCAGCTGATAACAATAAAATATACTATTTTCCTGTTTCTCTATGACCAGTGGATTGGACAGGAGGAGTTCTGTAGTAAGCTGGCATGGTTGCCGGGAAGAATGTTGCTCTAATTCCTTCTGCCTTCAGTATAGGGAAGATGATGACTGATCCAACCTGAAAGATGACACAAATAAAAAAAAAAAAATTGAAGTTTGTCTAGGAAACTCACGGTAAAAGTACTGAAAGCTGGACATACAGACCAAAATTAGTCTAGCCGCAATACACATGCGTTTTGGCGTAGGAAATGGAAGCAGTAAGCTGCCAACAGCATAGGCAAGCATGGCAAAGCAGTGGAAAACCAAGCTTAACGGGTTTGTGTTTAGACCAGACAGAAGAGCCATCAGTCCATCTGAGAACACGCCTCCAAGGCTCAAATAATTGAAGAATGCTTCTTTCATTTCCTTCCTTGCTGGGTCCTGATCCGATGAAGAGAATACTGTGTGTAGGGTGCTTGCCAATGTATTTATTGCGAATGCCGTTGGCTGCAACCAATATTAAGTTATTATCATCTACAGAGCCATAGAAATATGGTTATTTTGTGTTTCACTCAGCAATGCTTGAAACATGAAGTTTCTTTAAGCAATTCCTGTTCAAAATTTGTTCTGATCGAGGAAGATTGGCCAAAGAAATTTTAGATAAGCAAATGCATGCAAGTGCTGATACCTTACGCAGAACGCAAAAGGACTCGAGATACTTTGCAAATGGAAGCTGCATTGCTAAGATCGTTCAGAGGCCTAAGAAGATCTCGCAGTAGGACAA
The DNA here is from genome assembly GCA_029030765.1 of Salix suchowensis. Classification (NCBI taxonomy): domain Eukaryota; kingdom Viridiplantae; phylum Streptophyta; class Magnoliopsida; order Malpighiales; family Salicaceae; genus Salix; species Salix suchowensis. The sequence goes on along the minus strand of CM054998.1, from coordinate 12,107,955 downwards.
CATCAGAAAGTCCCACAGTCATTCCTCCTCCTGTTACAGAATGGCGCATATTCAACGAATCCCCTATCAGAAATGCACCAGGGGTTGGAAAGGAAGACGTAGGCATGATTCTGTTTGGCATTGTTCTTATGTTCCCCTTATCAATCGCACATATGAAAGCATTGTATAGCTCAGGTGGCATCTGAAATGTGCAAATTTCTGCATTAGTTCAAACATCATGTATATTGAATCAAAAGAACTAGCAAAGATGCTGAAATGTCGTCTTCGACTTTCTGATATTATTAACAACAAATTCACGATTAAGAGTCTCTATAAATTTCTGATATTATACATACTTGAGGGTGCCACCACTGTTTTCAAGTAGCTTGCCATTTCACCAGTGGAAATAGAAGGTAGTTTCGGGCCAGGTATATCAACTAAACAACGAATTTCTTTGCTGCTAATAGGATAAGCTATGGCAATTGTATCCTTCAAAATAAAGTAGGCACGATTTGCATATGGAAGATTATAATCTTCCAGGACCAAACCGACAGAGTAGGATGGGACTTCAATCTGAAAGAAATGTAATGACCATGTGTTAGAGAGTAATATTAAACTGTTGCTGGATTGAATTAGTTTTTTGACATGTATCAAAGTCTCCATGACCAAACAGGCACAGGTTTGAATCTTAGAACTCTCATTCTAACTAATTATATTCATACTAATTAAGCCGAAAGTAATCATGGTCAGTGCAAGTTTTAAGTTTTAAGGTATATCTACCGATCTATGTCAAGCAACTGTTTTCAACTATACATACTAATTATAAAACCGTTGTTGGAGATTCAACAATATCTTTCTCTGCAAAATCTAAATATAATGCGGGATTTTCACCTTTGGACTGCAGAGATTACTTCGTAAATTTGAAAAACAACCATCACATACTATCGTGAGTGAAGCTGAAGCTGCTAACTCCTGGCCTGCCTTTGTTTTGTATAGCACTCCTTTGATGCTGCCATTTTCTTCGACAAGAGATGTTACAGTTCCTTGCTCGAGATTAACACTGGATAAAAAGAAATCTGAGAGGGGGAAATCTTCACATCATGAAATGATACTGATAAAAGAATTTTCAGTCTATGGTTGGTTATAATGAACTCAATACTCGCAGGCTACTCTGTTCCTATAGGTTGCAGGGGAAAGGACGATACTTGGGAAGAGATGCAGCTTTTTCACGCAGTTTTTGAACGAAGCGGCCATGGTGAAAGCCTCTTCCACTCGCATTGGAGGGATATGAAATTGCACTTCTTCTCCCATCTTTGTGAACTGCAGCGAAACTGAAGACGGTCTGAGAATCAGACCCGTCTAGACAATCTGTTACCAGACGAAATGTTGGACATAAATAAGAGTAGATGTTGATTAATTCAACGGAAAGTATGTTCAACACAATTTCTACAGCTAATAAATCTTCACCTTCAAGGCCTAACTCGGCCAATTTAATGCAACCCCCAGCATGCAGGAACTCACCAACAATTCTGTCGGGCTCAGTCAAGTCTCTTTCAATGACATGCACGCGCCACCCATCCTGCAGTTGCCGGAGAAGACATTGTTTACTAGGTTCTTGTCTTTGAATTATAATCAAGATCAGGCACTTAGAATCAACTCTTTTACCATTGTCCAAGAGGTAATTACCTTTGCGAGAGCATAAGCAAGAGCTGAACCAGCAACACCAGCACCTACGATGATCACATCAGTATTTCCAGCATAATTTGATCTGCACACTCCATTTCCAGAGCTTTTCAATTTTTTCTTGGTTGGAGTTTTCTCTGAAGCTTTGATCTTCTCTCTCCTTCTTGAACTGTAGAGTACAACAAACCCGAACAAGAAAGCTGCTACAGCTCCTCCAAATATATGCTTGGAGTCCATTTTTTGTTCTTTCAGTACAAGCTCCCTCTCTCTCTCTCACTCTCTAGATGTGCTGTCGAGACCCTGCAGTGCTACCAAGGCACATGGTAAGAGATTGGCTTTCTTGTTAAAAGACATGCAAATGGAAAAGTTGGTGATTGGGTTGTCTATCCTCTGCGTGATAAGATTTTTTGTTTTCCGTGGAAGTTTATGTGGTTAGAGATTGACTTTCTTGTTAAAAGACATGCAAATGGAAAGGTTGTTGATGAGATTTGTTTTTTTCCGTGGAAGTTTATGTGGTTAGAGATTGGCTTTATTTTATGATAATATTAATTTTATATGAAAGTAATTTGCATGTTTTCTAAATGCAGATGAAATACACACACACATACACACACACACTCCGTCCAAAGCATACTTCATTGTCCTGTATACTCCTCCCCTGGGTATATCCATTATTTGGATTTTAAAAATATTTTTTATTTAAAAATATATTAAAATAATATTGTTTTATTTATTAAGAATATATTTGATATTAATACATGAAAATGATTTAAAAACATCAATTTTTTATTTAAAATGAATGATTCCTAACGGTTTAACATGGACCAATTCCCAGGCTTTCATGATTGACTGGCAAAGGTCGGTATCAAAATCAGATGTTGGGGGATGTTTAGGGGTAATTGTCACTGTAATTTTGAAAAAAAATAATTTTTTTTATTAAATTAAAAAAATTTAGTATTTTTATATAATTTTAATGTGTTGATATCAGAAATAATTTATAAAAAATAAAAAAATATTATTAATAACTAATTAAGTATGACCTGATTGTAAATAATTTTTTTAAGGATTGAGGACTTGAATGTAATTTATAAGAGGATTAAAATTCAAGACTTAGAAAAATCAAGAATATATGAACTTGACTCAATAAATTTCTAAAAGTATTATAAAATACTATATATTATATTATTCAAGACATAGAAAAATCAAGAATATTTTTGATATCTATATAAAAAAGAATGTTATAAATTATATTTTAAAACCAAAAAAAGTATAAAAAAATATGTTGTGCGAGTTGTATATAAATCCTAAAGACATTAAAGCCTCGTCTAATTTTAATAATTTTTAATAGCTTAATACGAATAAAAAAAGAAAAAATATATATAGAAGATCGTCGGTGATTTTCTCAGCCATAGAACCCTGATTCTACCTCCGCAAGCTTCAAGGACAGTGTTCATTCTCAATGCAACGCCCCAGTCAATCCGCTTAGCATATTGAACTGACTTGGTCAATGGGCAATGGGCAATTTAATACAGCAATAATTAATCATTATTGAGCTGACTTTTGTAATATTATAGCTAGCTACTGTAACAAGTTCTTCTACTTCTGATCTCATTATACCGATTCTTCCTACCTGATTTGAGCTGTAAAAGGGAATGGAAGTTCGATGGGATTAATCAGAGTTGAGAATAATTAGGAGGCTTAACATAATAGTTAGCCAATCCTTTCTATATACATGTGTAGGGCAACATACAATAGTAATGGTGGAGATTACCACATAAGAATGAGATTGCAATATTTCCTATTTAATTACATGCTATAATACGCCCCCTCAAGCTGAGGGTGGAGGATCAACCCGAAGCTTGAATCTGAAAGCCGTAAATGAAGGAGCAGGAAGTGGCTTAGTGAAGACATCGACAAGTTGATCCTTAGAGGAAATAAACCGAATCTGAATCTCTTTCTTCGCAACTCTATCTCGGACAAAATGATAATCAATCTCAATATGTTTTGTTCGAGCATGAAAAACAGGGTTTGCAGACAAGTATGTGGCGCCAAGGTTATCACACCAAATGATGGGAGCATAGGTGGTCGGAATCTGAAGATCTGTTAATAAGTGCTGGAGCCAAATAACTTCAGTCGTGCCATCGGCTAAGGCCTTATATTCAGCTTCCGTCGAAGACCGAGCAACAGTGCGTTGCTTACCCGATTTCCATGAAATCGGCGTCTGACCAAAGAACACAAGGTAACCACCCGTAGATTTCCTATCCTCAATACTCCCTGCCCAATCTGCATTCGTAAATCCATGTAAAGCAAAAGAAGAGTTGCGAGTAATTTGCAAACCATGTGATGCTGTACCACGAAGATAACGCAAGATGCGTTTAACGGCAGCCCAATGAGATTCTGTAGGAGCATGCATAAACTGACATACCCGGTTAACAGCGAAGCAGATATCCGGACGTGTGAAAGTGAGATATTGAAGAGCACCAACCAGTTGCCGAAAACGAGTAGCATCAGGAAACAAAGAATCAGGCATAATGGTGGCTTTGGATGCCGAAAATAGGGGTGTCAACAGGTTTACAAGATAACATACCAGCTCGCGTGAGGATGTCAAGTGTATACTTATGTTGACAAAGCATAAGTCCCATACTAGTAGTCTGAACTTCAACACCCAAAAAATAATGAACATCACCCAAGTCTCGAAGTTTAAATTCTGAGCTCAATAGCCGAATCAGGCGTTGCAGCAAAACAACATTATTACCCGTAAGCAAGATATCATCAACATAAACCAAGAGATAGCAAATGTCGCTACCAACAGAGAAGATAAACAATGAGGTGTCCACTTTAGAAGCACGAAAACCAATGGACAATAAGAAGTCATTCGAGACAGCGTGTACCATGCTCGCGAGCTGTTTTAAGCCATATAAAGACTTATGCAATCGACATACATGACACAGGGAGAAGCGAGAATCAACAAAACACGGAGGTTGTTTCATGTAAACCTCTTCATCAAAGTACGCCATTAAGGAAGGCATTATGAATGTCAAGCTGATGAATTTTCCAACCACTCGAAACTGCAATGGAGAATACCAAGCGTACCGTTGCCTGTTTGATAACAGGACTAAAAGTTTCTGAGTAATCAATACCTTCCTGCTGAGTGAAGCCCCTAGCCACCAGGCGTGCCTTATACCTCTCAATACTACCATCAGATCTGCGTTTAATTTTGTAGACCCATCGGCTACCAACAACATTCATGGATGGATGAAACGACACCAAAGTCCATGTGCTGTTTGTGCGGAGCGCCTGAATTTCCTCACGCATAGCATTATACCAAGCCTCATATCTGTTTGCATCATTAAAAACAAGTGGCTCATGTGAGGGAGGAGTATCTACCCGACTGAAGGAGGCAGAAGATGAGGCTGCCGTGGTGATCAATGCTGTCTTTGGCTGTCTCGGACGAAGGACCATGGGGTGTTAGAAACAGCGGGACAAGGAGCTGCAATACCTGTACCTGGAGTGTGCTGAAGAGGATAAGAGGAGAGGTCAACATAAAGTTGTATACCAGGAGGTGAACTCGGGGAGGAGCTCGGCTGCACCGCAGGTGGTGGTGAACCTGCTGTCGGGTCGGTTTCAGACCGAGAGTGTGCCGCTCCTGAAACCTGCAAATCAGAACCTGTTCCTGCACAAAAATCAGTGGAACGACAAGCATGTGGTGATAGTATGGCAGTGCGGGATGGTGAGGCAGGGTCAGATGAAACTACGGGCAAAGGTGGGTTTGTATTTCTGGTGATTTGGGAATGGGTAGGCAAGTATGGAGGAGGTTGCAATGATGGAAGGTAGGTAGGTGTAGTGGATGGTATCGGGGCAGTTGTTACCTGTTCAGATTTTCTAAAAGGGAAGACACTTTCATGAAAACGAACATGACGGGATATATAGATACGATCAGACTCTAAATCAAGACAGCGATAACCAAGATGAGACGAGCTATAGCCTAAGAACACACATGGAGAAGATCGAAAATCTAATTTATGAGCATGATATGGACGTAAAAATGGGAAACAAAGACACCCAAAAATACGGAGAAAATTATAATCAGGAGTGCGATCAAACAAGCACGCAAAAGGAGATTTATTTTGAAGGACAAGAGTAGGCATGCGATTAATTAGATATACTGATGATTCCATAGCATAATTCCAATAGCGCAATGGAGCATGACACTGGCCTAGAAGGGTTAGACCAGTTTAGACAATATGCCTATGACGACGTTCAACTGTGCCATTTTGTTCATGAGTATGAGGGCAAATTAGGCGATGGTGAATACCAATGGTTTCAAAAAATTTATTTAATTTGCGATATTCACCACCCCAATCAGTTTGAACAGATTTAATTTTACGAGAAAACTGACGCTCAACAAGAATTTGAAAACGTTGAAACATGGAAAATACATCAGATTTCGCAACAAGTGGATAATACCAGATATATTTAGTGTGCGCATCAACAAAGATAACAAAATAACGAAAACCATCAGAAGAAAGCATGGGAGCAGGTCCCCAAACATCACTAAAAATTAATTCAAGTGGATTTGACGTTTTGTGACCCGTCGGTCGTAATGACAAACGGGGCGATTTTCCTAAAGGACATGCTTGACATTGAGTAAACGATCGTCTAGACGTACAAATAATTTTATTTTCAAAAACTAATAAATTCAAAATGCGAGGAGTTGGATGACCTAAACGACGATGCCACAAGTCGGCAGTCGCGGAAATGTAAGGAGACAAATATACTTGAGGAATTGACGTAGCTGAAGACTCCGAGAGGACATAAAGACCATCATGACTCCGACTGGAAAGAAGAACTTCCTTGGTGACGAGATCCTTCACATAAAACACAGAATCATGAAATTCAAAATAAACATGATTATCATGATAGAATTTCTGAACAGATAACAACGGTTTGGTAATGTGAGGTACGCGAAGAACATTAGTCAATGTAAACATGCGTTTTGGGGAATGTAAAATAGAACGTCCAACATGGGATATGACAAGGGCCTTACCATCACCAACATGCAAGAAATCTTTACCAAGATAAGGTGCAAAATCGGTTAGAGTTGGAAGATCCGGTGTCACGTGTTGATTCGCGCCGGTGTCGGATATCCAATTGGCAGCAGCCGAATCATGTGCAACGACAAGATGAGCAGATGGCTGTTGTGTGCTACCACAAAAATTGGAGCATTGAAGGGCTGAGTGGCCGAAATTAGAGCACAATTGACAGCGCACATGCTGCTGTCCAGACCAACCCTGGTTCGGCCTCATATCTGCTGAGTGGCGCCGGTGCTGCTGCCATGAATTTGCAGCAGATTGGCCCTATTTTGGCCTGAAAATCTATTGTAATTGGGACGCCAATTACCTCTATAACGCCCCCTGTTTCGGTTGTTATTAGCCATCACATGATTGGCTGAATTCATTGGCGTTGGCAGCAGTGGTGGTTGTTGCGGCAGAGGTAAAGATGGGGCGCCGACAGCCATGGAATGGAACAAATTTTTGTGCAAAAATTCATGAGTGAGCAGGTGGCTGTGAAGATCAGCATATGAGAGGGGTTCGGCCTTGGTTATGAGGCTAGTTACCAAGTCTTTGAACTCACCGCGAAGACCACGAAACACATAGAGATTGAAGTCTTCAAGGGACATAGGACGTCCCGCAGCAGCCAATTCGTCAAACAATGCTTTGGCTTGCTGCATATACATGCTAACCGAGGCATCACCTTGCCTAAGGTCTTGAAAGGAGCCATGAAGTTGCATGATGCGAGAATTAGAGGGAGAGGCAAGGGCCTTCTCAAGAGTTCGCCAAACACAATACGAAGTGGAACAATCAACCACAAGGTGCAGCACATCAACCGAAAGAGAGGAGAGGAGGGCACTCAAGATGAGTTGGTATTGTTTCTTCCAACGAAGAAAGGAAGGGCTAATGGCAGAGGAAGTTGTAGCCGTAGCGTCAAGCAAGTGAGCTGGAGGGCACGGCAAGGAGCCGTCAACAAAGTGAAAAACACCTTGACCAAGGAGATATGGCTTCATCTGCATTCTCCAATAAAGATAATTGGTGTTCGTAAGCTTCAACGAAACAATATGATGAGTGTTTGATAGGGGAACCATTGCTGAATTTTATGTTCCCATGAGAGGCAAAGGAGAGGAAGAAGAGTCAAACACATTCTCCACATGGGGAGGTTGCTCTCGGCCAGCAAGAGGAGCATGGCTGGCCGGTGATGAGGCAGCGCCGGTGGTAGGGGAGTTGTCAGCGGCGGCAGCAGAGGAAGCCATGGGGAGGAAGAGAAATTAGGGTCGGCTGTGGGAGAGAAAAAAAAGAGTTTTGATGGATAAGGGCTCTGATACCAAGCTGAGAATAATTAGGAGGCTTAACATAATAGTTAGCCAATCCTTTCTATATATATGTGTAGGGCAACATACAATAGTAATGGTGGAGATTACCATATAAGAATGAGATTACAATATTTCCTATTTAATTACATGCTATAATAATCAGAGATTAGACTCTGTAATTATTAATGCTACTTTTGTTCTTGATTATTTTTTCAGGGAATGCAAGTTCGATGGGATCAGGTGACCGCTTTACAACGATCCTTAGCATTGATGGGGGAGGAGTCCCGGAATAATATAAATCATATCCTGACATGGTCCTTCAGCTCTTGAAGCTAAGCTTCAAGTTATAGAATCGAAAACTTAAGCGTTACCTTCATGTTACTTTTAACAACATCCATCATAGAATCCCTGGAATAATATAAATCATATCCTAGAACCTCACCTAATAGCTTAAGTTTTTAGGTGAGATAGTTACATAACATGATATCAGAACCTTGTTGTCCCAGCAGTCACGAGTTCGAATCTCATCACTTTCATTTTATTTGATAAAAATCCAGCACAAGGATATATATATAACTGTTGTTATTGTTGGAGAATAATATAAATCATATTATGAGACCTTACCTTACAACTTAAATTTTTAGGTGAGTTACATTTACATCCCAATTGACATTTTTGTTGTATGTATATATACATATAGGTGTTGGATGAAAACAAGGACGCGAGGATTGCAGATTATTTTGACTTCATTGCTGGGACAAGCACAGGTGGTCTGGTGACTACCATGCTTACTACTCCGAATGCAGAAAAACGACCTGTGTTTCAAGCAGAAGATATTGTCAAATTTTATCAGGAGAAGAGCCCCCTCAGAAGCGTAAGAACTTGATTGAATGACAATTTTCTGTGTTTTTTTTCCTTCGCGCATCCAAATTAATAGGATTGATCGCTTTGTGGGTCTAATTCTGCAATCTTTGCGTTGATTTTTTGCAGCCTTGCGCTAAAATTGATTGAGAACCGGAAAGCTCGCTTGGCAAGAATGACTGTTTGATGATTTGTCCTTTGAAGAAACTATGATATCTACTCATTTTTATAGTATATGTTTTTGATTTGTGAAATAAATTGAGGCCTGCAATAATGTTAGTGCTGGGGTCAACATGATGTCGAGGGCATCGTTGCAAGACATAAGAAATTGTGTGTTTTAAATTGTGAGTTTGTGTGGACCGATGAGTTTCATGTTCCAGTTGTGTCAAAGTTCATGTGCTTTGAATAAAAGGTAATGAATTCTGTTTGAGTTTCAGAGACATGTCAAGTTGGAGAATTCTGTCTGGCTCCCTCAGTAATTGAACCAGTAACTCAAACACGTAGTAGCTTCACGAGGTTTCTTTGTCCATGTTAGGATTTCTTAGGAGTATCAAAATGATTTTTTTTTAATTTTTTAAAATTATTAATAATACCGGTACGAGACAAGTGACAAGGCATGTCCTTCATCTTTTACATGTATAAAGATATTTGACTTCTTGTTTTTAAAGAAAAAAGTCTTGTTTAAGAAGTCATTATCTAATATTATAATATCTAAAAATCTTAACGGATTAACAAAAAAATTATGGTATGAAACTAATTATATATATAAAAAAGATACTATCACCCCTAAACTGTCAAATCTAAGAGACATGCAAATGGAAAGGTTGTTGATAGGGTTGTCTATCCTCTGCATGATGGGATTTGTATTTTTTCCTTGGAAGTTTATTAATGGTTGATTTCCGAATCATTCTATATGAAAGTAATTTGCATGATTTTCTAATGCAGACGAAATGTCCTTCTTCTTTTATATTACTCTATAATAATAAAGTTCTAAATGCAGAATCACCTGGAGCTCAACATCCTCCTTATTTTTAAACCATATATTCTTCTCTGTTCTGTGCTTTAATAATGTAGAGTACAATGATTTTATAAAAGTGCTTTTGAATTGAATATATATATATATATATATAATAAAATGATAATTTTTCCCAAACTTTTTTTTTTAATTTTTGATATTAGCATATCAAAGCTATAAAAAATACTTATAAATTACTAAAAAGATGTTTTGAAAACTTTAATGGATAATAAAATAAATAAAATCGATTGGGACATGGGATTATTTTACCATTGTTTCTGTGCAAATTTTCCGCACAAAAACATGGTAAGTAACTAGTTTTTATATTAGTAGACACGACCCCTAATAAAATATAGCCAGTGTAATTCGAATCTTGAACTTTAAAAGTTTGATTTGTTAATTTGATATTTAACTAATGATTTTTAAAAAAAAATTATTTTGAGATTAATTTGTTATTGAATTTAATGCATATTTGACATCATATTTTTTTTTTAATTTGGATGGATTTTAAAAATATATTTCCTTAAAAAATAAAAAATATATTTTTTTGATTTTAATAATTTGATAAGAAAACATAAAATTTTGATTTTTAGCTTCAATTAATAGATGGCGAGTCAAAGTCGTCTTGTTCACACCCATAATTGCTTGTTGAAATCTATACCTTTAGATTTTGAGGGTATCGAACGAGACCCGCAAACGAAAACCAAACAAGAGATAAAGGCACCACAACAAACAAGAGCTGTTGCTATATTTAGTAAAAGGATAGATTAGAGCATGTATCAAGGACAACTTGTAAACACATGTTGAAGACCATGTCTAGAATATAAGGACTGATTGAGCAAATTCTTCAAAGAAAAAGGAGTACTTTTTATGGAATGGTTGGGAGAGTTGTAGGAATTGAAATGGTCAAGGATGTAGAGCAGTATCATCATTCCCAACACTTGGTATCACCGGCAAACGTTTCGAAATTAGTCCTGGCCAGTTAAGGAAAGTTGTCGGAGGTCAACCTGTTTTCGTAAAGGAATGTTTGGCAAAGCATATAACTTGCATGAAGGAATGGTTAAGGTTCTCTTGAAATTTAAGAGGTCTATAAAAGTATCCGGTTCAATTTAGATGATATTTGGAATCATTTGCTGAATCTATTTTCTGTTTTCAATTAAGAATGAAGATGTTATCAATTTCTTGTATTACTACCTTCAAAATTTCTTGTATTGTTGTTTAACTGAAGGTTTGTCATGAATCATAATTTAAGTTTCCGTTTTCGAAAGAGCAATAGGCCTTCCTCTTACGCTGACACTTTTAAATCAATGATTAGGCTTACTTAGTGATCGTAAAATGGATTATCTGAAACTTATAGGAATACGCTGACACGACCAGGTCTGGAAGTATAAAATCCACGTAAATTATTTATACTCCCATCTTCTTCATTTTGTCTTTCATATATAACTCTAGTTTGAATCTTTCAAGTAAAACACAAGTTGTAGAAATTCTAATGATAAACTTTGGAAACATTCCATGCCTTGTGGAGTTCCTGCTAAATTGACCCCAAGTTAACCCTGGATTCATTGTTCTTTCTTTTTAGTTTCTTTGCTGTTTGTAACCTATTATTCTAGTTTCAACCTTTCCTTTTTCATTAATTTTTATTCAATATTTTGACCCTTTTTTTATGTAGGACAAAATGGGTAGACCAAATGATCCGTTTTGGAAATATGTTGAAGATATGAATGATGGAAGCAAGAAGTGTAAGTTCTGTGATCATTTATTTGCCAAGGGTGCTTCCATTTCGAGGATCAAATGGCATTTCGAGAGGTTCAAGAAGCAGCATTTCTAGCTATGCCAGATGGCAACAAAAGACATAAAAGTATACACTCGGAGGATGCTGGAAGATTCGCAAGAGGGAGTTCAAGGCTTGAGAGAATTCATTCGCATGTTAACATGGAAAACACAGTTACACTCGGAGTTGATGCTCAGGAGAACCAGCACAAGGAACAGATGTAGTGGATCAACTTGCTGATGGTTTGGCATTTTGTGTTTCAAAAATAAATAAATAAATAAAAACATATTTTTAGAAGATATTTGGAATCATTTGCTGAGTCTATTTTCTGTTATTGTTTTCGAATTTTGAGATGATTTTTCAAACCGATAATTTACCCTGGAATTTGGATGGTGTATAATATCTCGACTTTGGGTTTGTCAGGTCCACAGTTAGCTTATAATATAATGTTTGGTAGGTCAACGGAGGGTTCCTTCCCAGCAACTTCATTCCTAGCGAACAATATTCTCTTCCACATCTCATCTCATTATACAATTCCCTATTTTCCTTTCCAACATATCACCCGTACGAACTAGATTCAAGCATACTGCAGCTTTGTTATTCTCTTCAACCATATATTCTTCTCTGATCTCTGTTTTTATTCATTTATTTTATTGTTTTGCTGACTACTGCTAAAGCAAACCAGCACTGAAGTAGGTCTTAATTATTTATGCTTCATCTTGTTGGTGTTTTTGCTTTTTTTTATTATCTGTAACTATTCTTTGAATCTTTAAACAAATCCATGATAAATAGATCTATCTTTTTCTCAGATTTTCTAATTCATGCCTTTTTTGGACGATGATGTCAATCAGTTCGGTTTTCAAGCACTAGAAGATAACTTCAATATGTCTAAGCTTCTCTTGTACGTCATTCTTAAGCATATTTTTTCAGAAGATGATTGCTTGCAAATATTTTTTCTATAGTTTTCCTTATTATGACCATGGAAGCAGGTTGCCACCGGAGGAGGTTCCAGTCAACCAAAGCTCCATGTTATGCAATGATCAAGCTGGACAGAACTTGCTGGTGGATTACAGTGATAGTATTCAGCAAACAACACAGTTTCCAACTTCATTTCCTCAAACCATGGTGACCATTGCTATTTGCTACAATGTCCATTAAATTAGCAAGTTTTTGTACTGCTATATCACCAATTGAGTCAAAAAGTTTGCTTCAAATTGTTTATTTTTAAACAAACAAACAACAATGGTGTTAGAGTATATTCTAGAATACTAAATGTGTATTCTAGAATATACATAATAGCAGTATTTGGCTTTTAAAATAGTTATATAAGGTGGTTAGTGTCACACGGTAAAAGTGTGAAGTAAACAAACCAAAACAGTAAAGTAATTTGAAATTTCATTTTCCCTCTTCTCTCTCTTTCTCTCTCTCTGTTCGGAGCATAACTTTGTTTCTTCTTCAATAATCTTTGAGTTTCTGCAAACTTCTCACGATTCCAACATGGTATCAGAGCTAGTAATACTCACGCAGTCGAATTAAAGCAGGCTAATCATATTGCTTCCGCAAACAAATCCAAGAAAAGAAATCTTGAGATTCAAGGAAAAAATCATCGTTGTCAATTTACTGTTCTTCACCAAATAATCACAAATTTTTCGTTTCTGTTCAAATCTTCTCAAATCAAAGGCACTCCTAGTTGCAGTGTCAAATTAAACCCATTCTTTGTTCAAAAATCTTCTTCATTATACCCTGTCTTCTATCAACAATGGTGACAGCTGCTCAGTTACAAATCCTTCAATCTCCAATTACAAATCTTATATCCACCGTTTCAACGTCTGTGAATGTGAAGCTAGACGATTCTAATTATCTCAACTGGAATTTCCAAATTCAATTGTTGCTCGAGAGCAATGGAATTTTTGGGTTTGTGGATGGCTCTCAACCGTGCCCTTCTCCTTCTACTGCTGCTTCGGGTGAATGTGGTTCAGGTGATCCTAATTCCTCTTCTGTCATTGATTGTGATGCTATGATGATTTGGAAAATGCATGATAGGGTTGTAATGCAGCTCATTACAGCCACCTTGTCTCCCATAGCCTTATCTTGTGCAATCGGTAGTAATAGCTCTAGAGAATTTTGGATGAGATTGAAAGAGCAATTCTCTACCGTATCTAAGACAAGCATTTTCCAATTAAAGTCCAATTTACAAAATATTAGGAAAGGATCAGACAATATTAGCCAATATCTGTTGAAAATAAAAGAGGCGAGAGATTATTTGATGGCTGCTGGGGTTCATTTTGCTGATGAGGATATTGTCATCTTAGCCTTAAATGGTTTACCATCTGAATGTAATACATTTCGGTGTGTAGTTAGGGGGGGAGAGAGTTTGATCCCTTTAAAGGAATTTCGGTCTCAGCTTCTTGCTGAAGAACGCATTGTGGAGAACATTGTTCCAGAAAATTCATCCTATCTCACTGCCATGCATACCATGTTGCTAGAGCCTTCCCAAACCTTGAGGTATGCGACCGTTTGCTTGAGAATTTCAATTTGGGAAGTTAATCCCACAATAAGAATTGCAATTGATTATATTAATTATCATGTGCTTGTTTTTTTTGTGTTTTCAACTAATAAAAAAGCTTTATTTTTCTTCTGAGTTCAGGTTCCCACGGTTTCCTCCTCACAATCTTCAAGTTTCTGGAGATCATGATGTATTCAATTCAAATTGTTATGGCTCCATGTTATTCGAGCCTACTTCATCTTCATGGTACCCTATCTCTCTCGGTTAATTTTCTTGATATAATCGAGAGCAAAAACACCATGTATCAATACAAAGAGCTATTCTCTCTGCCAACTATTCAAGTTTCTCTCCAAATTCTCTCTTTCGATTGCATTTACATCCATTTGCTCCATTCTTGAAAGTGAGGTTCCAATAGTCAAACAGTTCCCATCATCTTATACTCGACATATTTGGTAAGCCAAATTGAAATTTAAAGCTGGTTTGAGCTCCCAGTTGTCTTTCTCTCTGTTTTTTTCTGCACATAGTGGGAATAGAAAATCAACCTACTCCCCGGTATCCAATTTTTAGTGTAAGAACAAATTTACTATTTCAATCAGGAAAGAAACATCATAGCATGAACATGAACCTAGCAAGCTAAACATAAGTTTGTAAGGCTTCATATTGTTTGCTAATTAATTATTTTGGATTCGGATTCAGTGTATTCCCAATCAAGGAAAAGTTGATCAAACTTCTGTGATTCCTCACATAGACAATATGCAACAAGAGAACTTAGTGCCTCGAAATATTGGCAAATCTACTAGGTATTAATACCTTTTTGATAATTAGATACACCATTGATTTCTATTGTTTAAGAGAGACTACCAATTATTGCAAGGTCTTATAATATGTTCAGTTCATTTTTATATAGATCACAAATGGAGAACCTCCAAGTCCATGTATTGCAAAATCAAACTGCTAGGCCAAATGCCTCAAATGCTGGCCCTGACAGTTCCCTGCAAAGTCAAAATAAAGGTTTAAATACTCAACAAGTAAGAAGTATAACTGAATTATCATCGTCATTTCCCCCCATTAATTTTTATTCTATATTTTGATTGATTTTTATTATATATTTTTTACCCCTTTTTTCTATAGGTTAAAACGGTTGGATCAAATGATCCATTTTGGAATTATGTTGGATGCATGGCTAATGGTAGCAAGAAGTGTAGTTTTTGTCCACATACATATGCCATTAAAACTTCCATTTCAAGGATCAAATGGCATTTATCAGGAGAGGAACGCCGTGGTGTTGCCATTTGTCATGGGGTGACTAAAGAAGTTAAAGAAGCAGCCTTGAAAGCTCTGCCTGGTAGTAACAAAAGACATAAAAGCACAACGAGTTCAATCAATGTTAACGACCATGGAATTTCAACCTTTCCACAGGAACAAAACATTGAGAATGAAAATATGGGAGGAGATATTGGAAGGGTACTAAGAGAAGTTCAGGTTGTAGAAGCCAGAGTAGAGGATGAGAGGATTTCTTCACATGCAGTAGCAGGAAACGACGTAGTAAGCATCACCGGAATGAGAGCGCAAGAACATAGAGTTTCCGAAGGGGCACTCGAGATCAGACCTGGGACAGAACCAGTGGATCGAGCGTTGGAACAAAGCACTGCAGTATTTGGAAATTGAAGAAGCAAATTCAGGAAATTAGCCGAAGTCCTCATAATTTTGAGCGTGTTAGGTAATATGATAGCTTTTGTGTTGATCGTATTTATTAAAATATGTATTTGTTTTACAACTCTGTAGTGTCTATCCCTGCCGAAAACTACCTGCCGAAAACTAGAATTCTACCTTTTGCTCGTGTAGTGTGGTTGAGAAATTCTGTGTACTTATATTTTTTTAAAGTGTTTTTCTTAGAAATTAATCAAAATAATTTAAAAATATAAAAAAATTGAATTTAAAATAAAAAATAAAAATAAAATTCAACTTTTTTTTAAAATACTTTTAAAACACACCGATGATTACTCTATTCGGCGCTTGTGCAACGTCTAGAGAGGCAGCACGCTCGCGCGCACTGAGTGTGTACATTGGGCAAGAGCCTTACAATTGTCATCCACAACTACTTTATCGTGAATTACAATAATAATTCATTTTTTTATTTTATTTTTTAATAGGGTTCACATGGTTTACGAGTTATTAGGGTAACTCAAGTTATCCCGATTTACAATTTTGATGGAATCATTTCTTTTTTTAAATGAACTTCACTCTGCTAGTGTTTATCATATAGTTCAAAAAAACAATTTTTAAAACAATCATGTTTTAAACTTTATAAAATTCATGGACTTGTTCATAAGTGTGGTTGATTGATCTGGTTCGCGGGTTTGACGAGTTTAAATTTTTTATTTTATCCATTGGTATTTGGTTAATTGAAAATTCCATTTTAGAATTGATTTTGTTTTGCTTTCTATAAGGTTATCATTTTTTTTAATAAAAAAAATCAATATTGGAATGATGTTCAATTTTATGATCATTTATTTTTGTTATCATACAGTTAATTAAAAAACAATACAGATTTTTTTAATCCCAATGGAGTCCATAACCGAGTTCATGAGTTTGACAAGCTAGATTGGATTACCACATTCATAGGTTTGATGGGTTTAAAAAACGCTAAGCTATATTTTATCAGTAATCTAATTTACCTTCAAATCTATAAAACAATCAATTTAAATCATGTGAGCTCCTACTCAATTTAATTGAAACTCCAGAAAGATAATGAAATGAAGAAGAGGTTTTAGTATTGATTCAATTGATTTAATTTAAAATAAATGTGTTTACATTTTCTCACTATCAATCATATCATGGTATAGTCCTTTTAGGTTATTTGACACCACACAAAAGATAATGCAACCCTAAAATAGACAACATTGAATGGTTAAGACTTGGAAGTTCATGATGACCATTTTGAACAAATGATCGAGATCTTATATGGTTGAATCAATGGCCAATTTTTTTTAACTTGTAGTGCATTCAATTTTCTGAGGGCTGTGAAGCTCAAAACCATGTTGAATAAAGCAATTGCATGGATGTAATCCGTGACATTTCATACCTCGGCTTGGCTCCTCTCAAAATGATCATCTGCGGAGACTACTCCTTTTTTCGGTTTCTATCTTTTTGAGAATAATATAAATTATATTTTAGGTCTTACTTAACAAATTTAAAATTTTAGGTGAGATGGTTCTTTAACATGATATTAAAGTCTTATTGACCTAACGGTCACGAGTTCAAATCTCATCATCCCTATTTTATTTGATAAAAATCAAGCACAAGATAGTATAAATTTTAAGTCCAGAATCTTTCACTTGAGGGGGTCTATTAGATAATAATATAAATCATATTCTGAATATTAAGGAACCATCTCACCTAAAAGCTTAAGCTGTTAGATGAGACCCCAAAATATGATTTATATTATTCTCTAATACACCTCCTCAAGTGAAAGTCATTTGGGTTTGAAACTTGCACAGACTCACATCACCTTGTACTTGATTTTTATCAAACAGAATGGAGAATGGAGGTGGTGAGATTTGAACTCGTGATCGCTGGATCATCAAGGCTCTGATACCATGTTAAGGAACCATCTCACCTAAAAGCTTAAGCCTGTAAGTGGAGTCCCATATAATTTATATTATTCTCTAACAACCCTCTCAAGTGAAAGCACTTGTGCTTGAAACTTGCACAGACTCACACTACCTTATGCTTGTTTTTTATTTAATAAAATGAGGGTGATGAGATTCAAATTTTTGATCGTTAGGTCAACAAAGCTTTGATACCATATTAAAAAAAATATTTCACCTAAAAATTTAAACTATTAGGTGAGGCCTCAAAATATAACTTATATTATTCTCTAACACTAGAACCTCACCTAATAAACTTATCATTTAGATGAAATGGTTCTTTAATATTATCAAGAATTTGTAAGCTGCTGACTACAGTAGTGGTGTGGTTCTCTTGGTTAGCCAGTTTTTCTGATTCTTTTCCGAGCCGAAGGAGAGGGAAAAAGCATTAGCCTAAGGGGAGCATGGGGCTAGGAGGCTCGTGATAAAAATAAAAGAGAAAAGATTGAGGAGATCGATTTTGTAGAATGATGCGAATCAAGACACGTTTGTTGTTCGGAAAATTGAATGCAAGAAAAGCATGTGCCAAACGAGTGGTGTTCACTGCTTAATAGATTGCAGACCAGTATAAGATACCAGAGCTAATAGATTGCAGACCAGTATCCTAAGGTATTGGTTTAGATCTTTCTAATGAAGACGAGGAGCTGCCCAGAGCAGTTTTGATTTTAGATGATTTGTGGAAGGCTTTTTTTCTCCACAAGCTGGGAGTTCCTGTCCAAGCTAAGGGATAATAGCATCGGTTTGAACAAATACTGGCAAAAAATATAGAAAGATGCTGCAAGGTGCATATGGCATGAAAGAATAACATCCTTTCAAAAAAGAAAAACCATCTTACATGAAAAGAGTCTGGCATTAACTATATATATCTCGTTAAAATAATATAAATTATAAAACATTTTCTTGTATTTAATACTGAGTAATACAATTTTAAAGGCTTTTCTTTCTTCTTTGGCTTTTGTGGTAAAAAAACTGAAAAAAAAAAATATTATTACAAAAATAATCGCTATCAACGTAAAAAATAAACTTCACATTTACCAGGTAGCTTCTTCAAAGTTTTCCACTTTAACTTCCCTAGATAATAAAAAGGGTTTTTTTATTACAATTCTTTTATTTTTTTACTTTTCGTGTTTTTTTTTTAAATATTTTTGCTGTGTTGATAGCGATTAAAAAGGATTTTGAGCTAAGGTGTGTTTTTTTTTAAATTCCATGTGGGCATGCTGCATTTCTTAGCCAGGTGGAGCAAAAACTGAGTTAGATTGTTTCTGACTTCTGCTTTTCTTCGTATGATTTGTTGGGCTACTTTACAGGGTTTTAGTTCTTTCTGCTAAATTATCTAAATCATTTTTTCTTCGGGGTGTCTGGGAGAGCTATTGCTGTAGTTTTTTAAAATGTTTTTCGTGTCGAAATACATCAAAATGATATTTTTTTTATTTTTTAAAAATCATTTTTGACATCAGCACATCAAAATAATCTAAAAACACCAAACCATATTCATTTAAAATGATTTTTTTAAAAAAAAAACTACCAAACGGCGTTTGAAACGCCATCCAAACACCCACTTCATCGAAAACTCGTGACATCAAATAAAATAACTTTAAGAAAAACTAAAAACGAATTAAGAGACGTATTCCAAGGTTCAGGTTACTAGTTGACGAATTAAAAAATTAAATTACATTATATTATTTGTTTACAAACAATAATTCGATGTTATTTATTTTAAAGAATTAAAATAAAAAAATTATTTTAATATTATCCTTTTAAATGTTTTTATTTCAAAAAGATTTCACATCGTTGAAGATAAAAAAAAAAAAATGCTTTAATTTGGCATCCAGAGAGCATACGTACACAATGGAGATCCAATAGAGTATCTAAGGTGCTATTAATCTTCATTAAAAATAAAGAAGCTAAACAGTCAAATTCATTTCATTGTCTATTATAATATAATCCACAGTGTTTTCTTTTTTTTTTAAATGGTTTTTATTTCATCTTCAGCTATTTAGAATTCAACTTTGTTATTCAAAATCTCCTCACCGATTTGATGAGGTATTATTATTATTAAAAGACATTGTCACCCACAACGATTTATTGTGAATTATAATAGTAATCTCTTCGTTTTTCCCCTTTTATATTGAATTTTTGTTATTTTTTTTTTATCTATCTCATATTTGGTCTGGTTTAGAATCAACATTCTAATTTATTTCCCTTTATTTTGTCTTTTTTAGAGGGTTAACATGGTTTACAAGTTTATTAAGGTTACTCAAGTTATCCCGGTTTACAAATATGATGGATTTTTTTAAAGAAAACATTGAACTTGACTTTGTTAGTGTTTATTATATAGTTAAAAATAGTTTTTTTTTTTTTAAATCATGTTATTGAACTTTATAAAATTCATGGACTTGTTCACAAGTTTGGTTGATTGATTTGGTTCGCGAGCCTGACGAGTTTACCTTTTTTATTTTATGCATTGTTACTGGGATAATTGAAAATTCAGTATTATAGCTAGTTTCGTTTTGCTTTCTATGAGGTTACTATGAAAAACAAATATCAGTAATGAGTTACTAATGGGTTGGTGTTCAATTTTACAATTATCTATGTATAGTATATCTATCTCAAAGTGGGCTTGTCAAATATCATCTCCTTGTCTGTATTTAGAACCCAATGATCTACGTCCAAAGTGCATGGCAGATTCTGGTTGATATCTCGAGGATGTTACCATGGGAGTGCCTAACTGAACTAGGCACATGCATAGTGCACGTAGAATGGCTTCAAGCAACATTATATTAGTTAAGGAATCATTTTATTTAAAATTTAAGCTGTTAGGTGAGGCTTCAGAATATGATTTATATTATTCTCTAACATATCCTCTGAAGTGAAAATCCTTTGAGCTTGAAACTTACACATGCTCACATTATCTTGTGTTTGATTTTTTTTATCAAATAGAATGGGATTGTTAAGATTCGAACTAGTAACCACTGAGTCAACAAGGTTCTGATACCATGTTAATGAACCATCTCATCTGAAAACTTAAGTTGATAGGTGAAACTCCAGAATATGATTCATATTATTCTCTGATAACATCATGGCTAGGATGTTATATTTGAGAGGTCAGAACGTCGTCGTACACTTTCATATGCAATGCCCACTTGACATCACTTTGCCATTATTGATTCTTCTGCAACTTTACCGAAAGTTTGAAGGCGATAGATTAAATGCATGAATTCCTTTTGCTTTTTCTGAGTGCAGTATCAAGTTTGTTTTTGATTCCATGGAATGAGTGCTCGATGTGATTCCATGTTTTGACAGAAGCTGACCTTGCTTCTGCTTACACGTTTCTGTTGATATAATAAAACGCCACAATATTCATACAAACGCCACAATATATATTTATAAATGTAAAGTTTGATATAATAAATACAAGATTGTCACAAGATACCAACGTTAATAGATTTCAGACCAGTATCTTGAGGTATTAGTTTAGATCTTTGTAATGATGATGAGGAGTTTTGATTTTAGATGATTTGTGGAAGGCTTCTTTTCTCCACAAGCTGGGAGTTCCTGTCCTAGCTAAGCTGTCATCTAATAATTTAATTTAAATTAATTTACTAATTATTTAAGCTGTCATCTAAGCTGCAAGGGGCATATGGCATTAACGATATATTTCTCGTTAAAATAATATAAATTATATATTAAGTTGTCATCTAATAATTTAATTTAAATTAATTTACTAACAAGATATCATGAAATTAATTGATGTGTTGTCATGTGATTAATGGGAAATACATATCGTTTGGGCCTTATGCCTTTTCTCTCTGCTCTCGCCTTCGGGAAAGAATCTTGCTTGGGCACTTTACTTTCGAAAATTGGGTGGCGCAGTGTTCTCTTTGTTTGAAAGGGTGATGGATTGGTAAAGAAATAAATTACATGTTTAATTATAATCACATTAAATTATTTCTCTCCTAATATGTTCTGATTATTTTAATATTAAAAATAAAAATATAAAAATATTATTAAAAAATAATCACTATCAACATAACAAATAAACTTTACATTTTCCATGCAGCTTCTTCAAAGTTTCATCACGGATGGTCCACACGTTAAGTTTCATAACATAAACGGGACACTTACCATCAAATAAAATCAAGAGTGTTTTTTTTTTCATCGAACACTCATGCCATCAAATAAAATAAGTAAGACTAAAAACAAATAGGAAGCTTATGATAGTTAAGAGGTGTGTTCCAAGGTTTTTGGTTACTGGTTGATGAATTAAATATTTATTTTAATATTATTCTCTTAAATATTTTTATTTTAAAAAATTTCACATCGTTGTAGATAAAAACAAATATAATATTTTGCTCCTTCCTACCAGGCAATAGAATAATATATTAATTCATAACAAAATTCTACTCCAGCTTTAATTTATATATTCTTAATGCTATGACACCGAATGCAACCACTAAGCACTATTCTTAATGCTAATGACAGTCAATACTTTGCAGCAATCCTTAACGTTGATGGGGGAGGAGTGAGAGGCATCCATCCTAGCATAGTACTTGCATCTCTTATATTTTCGGACCAGCCTTTTCAAAGTTTCAACAATGGGGTGGGTCCACACGTCAACTCAGTCAGGAATTAGTTTCTGATTCTTTTGTTGAAGTTTTCAATTAGACAAAAGAAAAGCAAATTAGAGGTGTAAAAGCAACTTTGGTAGGTAAAGTTTGTGGCTTCCTTCCTGTTAAACAATACAATAATCGTTGCTACTGTAACATTCTCTTCCAAATCTCATCCCAACTTCCTTGACATTGGTTTCCCGATTTCCCTCATCAAATGTATTAAACCATTGTGATGATCAGTGCTTCCTTCTCGAGTTGAATCGAATCACCTGGAGCTCAACATCTTGCAACACCCTCCTCATTTTTAAACCATATATTCTTCTCTGTTTTTCTGTTCTGTGCTTTCTGTTCTTGTATCACCCCGGGAAACTGCTTCAGGAAACCAGCACTTGAAGCACAACTTGTCAAGGTAAATGATTTATACTCCATCTTCTTCATTTTGTTTTTCACATGTAACTCTGGTTTGAATCTTTCAAGTAAAACACAAGTTATGGAAACATTCCATGCCTTATGGAGTTCCTGCTAAATTGACCCCAAGTTAACCTTGAATTCATTGTTCTTTCTTTTTAGTTTCTTTGCTGTTTGTAACCTATTATTCTATTTCAACCTTTCCTTTTTCATAATTTTTTATTCAATATTTGGACACCTTTTTTTATGTAGGACAAAATGGATAGGCCAAATGATCCGTTTTGGAATGATGTTGAAGATATGAATGATGGAAGCATGAAGTGTAAGTTCTGCGGGCATAAATTTGCCAGCGATACTTCCATTTCGAGTATCAAATGGCATTTGTCAGGAGAGAGAGGGCATGATGTTTCCATTTGTGGTCAGGTGCCTAAAGAGGTTCAAGAAGCAGCATTTCTAGCTATGCATGGTGGCAACAAAAGACATAAAAGCATACCAAGTTCAAGCAATGTTAATGATTATGCCATTTCCACCTTTCCACAAGAACAAGACAATGCAGGGGATGCTGGAAGGATGCAAGTGGGAGTTCAAGGCATGGAAAACACAGGTGAGGGATATTTTCAGCAAGTCCCAAACATTGGCATTTATGATGTTTTTCTAAGTTTTAGAGGAGAAGACACTCGCAAAACAATTACAGATCATCTCTATTCTGCCTTAATCCAAGCCGGAATTCATACTTTTAAGGACGATAATGAACTCCCTAGAGGAGAAGAAATCTCCCCGCAACTTCTCAGGGCAATCGAAGGATCAAGGATTTCTGTAGTGGTATTCTCCAGAAACTATGCTTCCTCTGGATGGTGTCTTGACGAACTAGTAAAGATTATGGAGTGCAGGCAGAAAACTCACCAGGTTGTTCTTCCAATATTCTATGATACGAATCCTTCAGATGTCCGCAAACAGACCGGTAGCTATGCAAAAGCTTTTGATGAACATGAAGAACACTTCAAGGAAGAAATGGAGAAGGTCAACAGGTGGAGAGAAGCTCTTACACAGGCTGCAAATCTATCTGGAAGGGTTTTACACAATGAGACAAATGGGTATATCTTTATCTCTCTGTCAAAATCCACTTGCACATATCAAAAGAAACAATCTTTTTATTATTATCATTTTTATATTGATATTTCCACTTCGATTAAATATTAGTTTTTAATTGCAATATATGTAGATGTAGCAAATATCTATGGTTTTTCAAAATAATTCTCCAACTAGTAGGGTTATAAAATTTAATAAGTTCTTTTTAATAATCATTATTATTCTCAAGCTTTCGTCTGAGTGATAGATGTGTAAACACTACTTTTTCCATCAATATTTTTTGTTATTTATCCTTTAATATTATGTTGATTTATAATTTAGAGTTAATAATTTATTTTAATCTATTTTTTGTGGTTATTTACTGTCAAAGTATTCCACTTTACTAGAGAGGGTTGCTGAGATATTTTTTGGTTTTTAATTTGTTAAACGCAAAATAAAACAAAGTAGAGAGGGATATTTTCCTATTTTATTTTTTTAAAATCAATTTTTTGAGTTTAATTTTCTTAAGGTAATAAGAGTTTTTTTTTTCAGAGGTGAAAATAATTTAAAAATTGAGTTTTCAATCTACTTTTTATGTGGATATTTCAGTAAAAAAAACAAAATGGTATTGGGTTGGATTCCAAGATAAAAAAAAAAAAAAAAGCAAAATTTAATGTCAAGTATTCCACTTTACGAGAGGAGTGTTGCTTATATATTTTTGGGTTTTTAATTTGTCAAAAGCCAAAAAAAAAAAAAGTTCAGCGGCATATTTTCCTGATTTGATTTTTTAAAATCAATTTTAAGATTTTCTACGTTAAGAAATTATTTTCTTAAGTTGAAAAATGAGTTGGGGGGGGTATGTACAATAGAGTAAAAGAATTTGATGCCTTCTGATTTAATTGATCAGAGAGGGGTGTGCAATCTGCACTTTATATAGACTTCATGTTTACAAGAGAGGAAGAGATAAGAATTGACAGATGATCTAGCTATCTAGCTACTGATTAGTTACAACTCTAATTAGCTTTACATGATCTTCAAGTGATAAGCTGGAGGTGCTGCATTGCCGTGATCTCCAAGAGTCCTGCAGTATTCAACTACTGATTAAATCCCAGAATCCTTTTGGCTTTGAATGTCATCCTTATCATTCCCCCGCAAACTAGCAGGGATAGTGATCACAGATAGTTTGTCCCTTAGAAAACAGAACCTGTCTGCCGTATGACCCTTTGTGAAGATATCTGCAGGTTGAATTGCCGAAGGGACATGTTGTAAGACTATATCTTTGTTTGCAACCTTTTCTCGCACAAAGTGGTAATCCACCTCAATGTGTTTGGATCGGGCATGGAAAATTGGGTTAGCTGCAAGTGCAAGAGCACTGACATTGTCACACCAGACAACCGGAGCTGATTCAAGGGAGATTCTCAGTTCACATAGGAGCATACGTAACCAATATACCTCAGCTGTCACCAATGCCAAACACCTGTATTCTGCTTCAGTACTGGATTTGGACACAATGGGTTGTTTCTTTGCTGACCAAGAAATGAGATTAGGACCTACAAACACACCATACCCACACGTTGATCGTCCTGTCATCTGGATCGCCAGCCCAATCCGAATCGCAGTAAGCATTGACAGTAAATGAACCAGACTTGTAGAAGAGACCATGATCAAGTGTTTGTTTCAAATATCGCAGAACTCTTTTAGCTGCAGTCCAATGAGTTGAAGTTGGTGTCTGCATGTGTTGGCATAGTTGGTTAACAGAGTATGCAATATCGGGCCTGGTGAGAGTGACATACTGGAGAGCACCCACTGTTTGTCTATATTCCGATGGGTCTTGCAAAGGTTCCCCATCGAATTTTGACAATTTTGAACCCGAGACACAGGGAGCTCGATATGGGCGAATGCCAAGGAGATGAACACGGTCTAGCAGATCAATAATATACCTTGTTTGTCGAAGATGTAACCCAGAAGAGTCACGAGTGGCCTGTATACCCAGAAAGTAAGCCAATTGACCAAGGTCCTTCATAGCAAATTGTTGTTGCAAGCTAGCAATAATTGATTGAATAAATCGTTTATTATTGCAGGTGACTAAGATATCGTCGACATATACCAGTATAAACGCATGAATCGAGGCTCGATGGAAGGTGAACAGAGACGTATCAACCTGCGAGCTGAGAAATCCAAGTGACAGTAAAGTCGATGACAGTCGATTGAACCATGCCCTAGGGGCTTGCTTCAAGCCATAGAGCGATTTGTGGAGTTTGCAGACAAATTGTGGGTGTTCAGAGTCTTCAAATCCTTTTGGCTGGGTCATATATACTTCTTCTTCGAGTATTCCATGAAGGAATGCATTTGACACATCCAACTGTCTAATGTCCCAATTGAAAGAGACTGCAATTGAAAGCACCATTCGGACCGTGGATGGCTTGATTACGAGGGCTGAATGTCTCTTGAAAATCAATTCCACTTCTCTCGGAGATAACCCACGAGCCACTAATCTAGCTTTGTGGCGATCAATGCTTCCATCGGGTTTCCGCTTTGAGCTTAAATACCCATTTGCGAGGGCACCACATTTGTACTCCAGGAGGGCGTGGACACGAGTGTCCACGTTTCATTCTTCAACAAGGCCTTGAATTCACTTGCCATGGCATCCTCGCCACTCGGGATATGTGCTGCTTGTCCGTAGGTTCTTGGTTCTGCAATCATCACACCTGCATGCAAAGCTCGAAGGGGGTGACGAGTTGTGTAATTCAATTGGAAATCAGTGAAGGCACGGGGCTTTGAATTTCCCGTTTTTTACCTGGTGATGATGCCAGTCGGGGAATTGGGACAAGGGGAATCAATTACAACTGGTGGTGCAATGGAATTAGAAGGGATGGGAGGCCGAGGTATAATTTCTTGGTCTGGTTGCCTCGGAGAAGGGACTGATTGTGCTTGAATTTCAGAGCTTGTGCCATGATTAGAGGTGGGAGAAGAAATTGAAACAGTAGCAGTAGAAGTAGCGGGTAAGAAATTAAATGAAGGAGGAGAGAAGGATAAAGGTTGAGTATTTGTCATACCTGAGGAGTCCACACAAGAGTCGAGCCCAGTGAAAATTGAGTGATCAAGAGCTGGAAAAATTCCTTCATCAAAAATTACATTTCGTGATATATAGAGTCGCCTGGATAACGAATCAAGGCACCGAAAACCTTTGTGATTAGAACAATATCCAATGAAAATGCAAGGTTTGCTACGGTAAGATAATTTATCAACTGAATAAGGACGAAGACAAGGGAAGCATTGACATCCAAAGGTACGAAAATATGAAAAATCAGGTGAACGTTGAAACAATTTTTCATAAGGTGAAGTGTAGTCAAGAATTTTGGTGGGTAAACGATTAATAATGAATATTGACGTGAGAAATGCGTCGACCCAGAAAGATTTTGGTAAGCCAGATTGAGCAAGGAGAGTGAGTCCCATTTCCATAATGTGACGATGTTTTCTTTCCGCGAGACCATTTTGTTGGGATGTATGTGGACATGAAAACCGATGAAAAATCCCATTGGTCGATAAAAATTGCTTAAAGGCAATAGAACAATATTCCCCCCCATTATCACTTTGAAATTGTTTAATGGTTGAATTAAATTGTTTTTCCACTAAGAGCTTGAATTTGACAAACGTAGAGAAAACATCGGATTTATTTGAAAGAGGGAAAAGCCAACAAAATCTTGTGTGGTCGTCAATAAAAATTACATAATACCGACAACCATTGGATGATGGAGTGAAAGTAGTCCACACATCGGAATGAATTAATTCAAGTGGTTTTGATGACTCCCTTGATGAATCTGAAAATGGCAATTGTTTTGATTTTCCTAATTGACAAGATACGCAAACCCCATGTTGTTTGTTTTTGGAATTAATAATTGGAAGAGAGAATTTAGAAATGACACGATTTAAGATAGTTGCCGAAGGATGTCCCAAGCGACAATGCCAAGTTGAAGTAGAAGCCTTGACCCCAACGGTCATGGTGAAAGCATGTAATTTGAATCTAGATGATGAAATTTGACGAAGGTTGATTGGATACAATCCATTTTCACTTGGGCCTGTCAGAAGTGTGTTCCCCGTCAGCATGTCCTTCACAAAAAAATAGGAACCAGTGAGTTCAAAAAGCATATTATTATCCTTGCAAAATTTATTGATAGAGATGAGGTGAGCCGAAGCAGCTGGACAACAAGCTACATCTTTTAAATTAAGAATGGAAGAGGAAGTTTGAATGGCAGTGTTTCCAGTATGAGAAATTTGCAGACCTGTCCCGTTACCTATACCCACAGAATCGTCCCCTTCATATGGCTGTGAACTGTCAAGATTATTCAGGTCAGAGGTTACATGGATGTTGGCACCACTGTCAGCATACCATTGGTTTTGATTGAGATAAGTGGTATTGGCTTCTGCAACCATGGCAGCAAGTTCAGTTGGTGGATGGCGTCCCTGAAAGGAGTAGTTCATTCTGTTGAAACAATCAAGAGCTTGATGTCCATCTCGCTTGCATATTTGGCAGGGAGAGCGTGAGCGAGATGGAGTGGACGTAGGCGTCGATGTGGATGATGGCAGATGGGGTAGTGGCTGGCGAAAATTAGAGGTACCAGACGAAGACCCTTTCAGTGGTGCATTAAATCGAGTCTTGTTGTTGCCTCGAAAGTTTGATCTGGAACCAGGTTTGTGCGAGTAAAAGGCATAAGAACCTGTTTCCTGTTGGATGGTCTGGCTGTGGAACTTCTGCATTAGATCAAAGTTCAATAATTCTGCATGAAAGTCAGAGAATGACATGGACTTTTCTTTGGCCAGTAGCATGTATGTCGTGACAAATGAATGAAAGGAAGAGTTGAGACCATTGAGAACAGATAAGATGAGATCAGAGTCATCAATTGGTTTTCCCACCGCAGACAACTCATCAGCGAGAGATTTCACGGCATCTAAGAATTGTTGGCATTGCATGGAGCCTTGCTGTAGGGATTGCAATTTCCTTTTGATAAGGGAAATACGAGATGTGGAAGGTGCAGCAAAACGTGCACCAAGGGCTTGCCAAGCAAGCCGAGATGTCTCAAGGCCATAAATGGTGGAAACCACTCCAAGAGACAGTGAAGATATGATCCAGCCGAGAATAGTTTGGTCTTTATATTGCCAAATCGCTTACCCAGAATCACGAATTCCTTGGGCTTGATTTTCAGGACTAGAGAATTGAGGAGGACTAGGCTCTGACCCGTCAACTATGCCCATGAGACCATAGCTGCGAAATAAGGGGAGCAACTGGGCACTCCAAGCAAGGAAATTTGTTCCATCAAGTTTTATAGAAATAACTTGAGCAGGAAGATGAAAAGCAGCGGAAGATGCACTGTCTTTGATGATAGACATTGAATCGGTAGAAGCGTTAGCTAGAGTATGCTCTGATACCATAAAAGAATTTGATGCCTTCTGATTTAATTGATCAGAGAGGGGTGTGCAATCTGCACTTTATATAGACTTCATGTTTACAAGAGAGGAAGAGATAAGAATTGACAGATGATCTAGCTATCTAGCTACTGATTAGTTACAACTCTAATTAGCTTTACATGATCTTCAAGTGATAAGCTGGAGGTGCTGCATTGCCGTGATCTCCAAGAGTCCTGCAGTATTCAACTACTGATTAAATCCCAGAATCCTTTTGGCTTTGAATGTCATCCTTATCATAGAGTACTCCTCTGAACTCAGTGATTCTAGTCTCATATGAAACATAACACCCTAACTCACAATTTTTACGAAGGATTTTAAAGTTCAGATCAACATTGAACAACAATTTTGTCCAGTAACACACAACTTAACCTATTTTCGGATTGTTTTTGCATATCTAACAACTTATACGTCGTTGATGTCTTTCTTTCTCTGAACAGATATGAAGCGGAGTTCATTAAAAGGGTTGTCAGTGATGTAGCTTGTAGATTGGGAAACAAAACCTTGCACGTAGCCAAGCAGAACATGGTTCGAGCGAGGACAGAGCCAGAGGAGGAGCACGATGTGGAGAATAGTGGAAGATTAGTGCAGCCACGTGCAGGAGCTAGATCTTCTGAAAGTCTGAAATGCAACAAGACTAAAGGAGTTCCATTTCCTACTAGCTCTAATCAGCCAGAGGATAAAGCATTTGAAGAGAACAAGGAGAAGATATGGTCTCTGTTGATGGATGATGAAGTCTCAACTATTGGCATTTACGGGATGGGGGGCGTTGGTAAAACAACATTATTGCAACATATCCACAATGAGCTTCTACAAAGACCAAATATTTGTGATCATGTTTGGTGGGTGACTGTGTCTCAAGAATTCAGCATTAATAAACTGCAGAATCTTATTGCCAAACATCTTCATCTAAACCTTTCAAGCGAGGATGATGATCTGCATAGAGCTGCCAAATTGTTAGAAGGGCTAAGGAAGAAACAAAAATGGATTCTCATTTTAGATGATTTGTGGAATAATTTTGAGCTATACGAAGTGGGAATTCCTATCCCGTTGAAAGGATGCAAGCTAATTTTGACGACTCGATCACAAATGGTTTGTGATCAGATTGATTGCCAACACAAAATCAAAGTCAAGCCCCTTTTGGAGGGAGAATCTTGGACTTTGTTCAAGGAGAATCTTCGACGTCACATGGCACTTTCAGATGAAGTGAAAGGAATTGCAAAAGCTGTTGCAAGGGAATGTGCTGGTTTGCCATTGGGAATTATTACAGTGGCGGGAAGCTTGAGGAAAGTGGATGATCTCCATCAGTGGAGGAATACATTGAAGAAATTAAAAGACTCAAGAACTGGGGACATGAAAGTATTCAAGTTATTGAGGTTTAGTTATGATCAGTTAGGTGACTTAGCACTAAAAAAATGTCTCCTATACTGTGCATTATTTCCTGAAGATCATTGGATTGAAAGGAAGGAGCTGATAGGCTATTTGATTGATGAGGGAATAATTGAAGGAATGGGGAGGAGGCAAGATGCATTTGACGAGGGCCACACGATGCTCAATAGACTTCAAAATGTCTGCCTATTGGAAAGTGATACAAGATATGGTGGTAAATATGTCAAGATGCATGACTTGATTAGGGACATGGCCATCCAAATAATGCAAGAAAAGTCTAAAGTCATTGTTAAAGCAGGTGCACAATTAGAAGAACTGCCAGATGCAGAGGAGTGGACGGAGAATCTCACAAGAGTTTCATTAATGAGAAACAGTTTTGAAGAAATTCCTCCCAGCCATTCACCAATGTGTCCAAATCTATCAACACTATTTCTACGTGATAATGAAAAGTTGAGTCTTATTGCGGATTCATTTTTCAAGGAATTCTGTGGGCTCAAGGTCCTCGATTTGTCTAACACAGCTATTCAAAAGTTGCCAGAATCTATCTCTGATTTGGTGAGTCTCACTGCATTATTGCTCACTGATTGTGAGATGTTAGGAGATGTTCCATCATTAAAGAAACTCATGGCACTGAAGAGGTTGGATCTCTTTCAGACTGAGCTTGAAACGATGCCAGAAGGAATGGAATGCCTAACCAACCTGAGGTGTCTTAGAATGAATGCATGCTATAAAATGGAGTTTCCGAGTGAAGTATTACCAAAACTCTCTCGCCTGCAAGTCCTTGCACTAGACATGTTTTTGATAACAGTTAAAGGAAGGGAAGTAGGATCCTTGGGAAATTTGGAAACTTTGGAATGCAATTTTGAAGGTCTCTCTGACTTTGTGGAGTATCTTAGATCTCGGAATGGGATCCGATCACTAAGCACATGCAAAATCTCAGTAGGAACAATTGATAGATTTGATTGGGAATATCTTGATTATTTCCCAAGTAAAACAGTTTTCTTGGGTAATTTGAATAACAACGCAGATAGAGATTTTCCGGTCAAGTTCTTAAATGGCATTCAAGGACTATATTGTGAATGCATCGATGCAAGAACTTTATGTGATGATTTGTCATTAGAGAGTGCAACTGAACTGGAGATCATCCGCATTGTGGAATGCAATAGCATGGAGAGCTTCTTTTCATCTTCTTGGTTTTGCCCTGCTCCACTACCGTCTCCATCTTATAACGGTATATTTTCTAGTCTTCAAGAATTTCATTGCCATGGATGTAGAAATATGAAGAATTTGTTCCCTCTGGTCTTGTTGCCAAACCTCGCGAACCTGACACATATTAGAGTTGAAGAATGTGCGAAATTGGAGGAGATAATAGGAGCAACCGGATCAGATGAAGAAAGCAGCACTGAATTCAAATTCCCGGAGTTAAGATCGCTGTACTTGGTTAAATTACCAGAACTGAAAAGAATTTGCAGTGCAAAACTGATTTGTGATTCTGTGGAAGAAATTTATGTTTCTGAGTGTGCGAAAATGGAGGAGATAATAGGAGGAACAAGAACAGATGAAGAAGGGGTTATTGGTGAAGAAAGCAGGGAATTCAATCTCCCGAAGTTAAGATCGCTACGCTTGTCATATTTGCCAGAACTGAAAAGAATTTGCAGTGCAAAACTGATTTGCGATTCTCTTAAAGTAATTATCGTCGCAAACTGTGAGAAGCTGAAGAGGATGCCAATTTGTCTTCCGTTGCTTGAAAATGGGCACCCATCTCTCCCCCCTTCTCTTGAACTGATCGAGGCATACCCAACAGAATGGTGGGAGAGAGTAGTGGAGTGGGAGCATCCTAACGCAAAGGAAGTCCTTCGTCCCATTGTAAACTTGTGGCCATAAACATTTACTGTCTGTACTAATTAAATTTCAAAAATAGAAAGCATCATAGTACTTGTGATCACATTTATCAAACACCTAGTCTAAAGCATTGTATACTTTCCTTCGTTAGATTAGATAATAAAATTACAAGACCGGGAATTTTGAATTTTTAAGGATATATTTGGAATAAAATCTCATTTCCTCGTGTCTTTTTATTTTGAGCGCATAAATTCATCCAATTTTTCTATATTCCTCAATATTTTTTAATTTTTATTTTCTATCAAGACATAGGTTTAGGAACGTGGTTAATTAGATATTTCAAAGTATTTTTTATTTTAAAATATATTAAAACATATATTTTAAAAAATATTTTTAATAACAATACATCATAATAATTTAAAAATATAAAATTAAAATATTACAAAAATACATTGTATCACACTCCCAAAAAAATTCAAAACTTCATTTTTTTTTATTAACATGCGTGTTCGGGCTAACTTGTGCGAACCTTGACTAATCCCACGGGTTCTGAAATTAACGACCATGTAACACTTTAATTGCTATCACATTAGCAACCACAGAGTTCAAACCGGGAACAAACCTCTTACTTAACCGGGAACAAACCTCTTACTTCCAAATTCTTACCACTACCAGCTAGATGGCTTCAAAATTTCAATCTCAATTGGCTTGATGTTGGTGGGTGGGTTTGGAGCATGGCTATTTTTTCTCTTAGGGTTATTTTCTTTTCCCTCTCCATTGAAGCCACCAAGAGATGAGCATCCAATTGGGGACTTATGGTAGTATATATACTTATCTATATATATACTGGAAATTTTTATCAGTAATTTTGCTGCAGTCTCTAGGACAATATACTGTTTTACTTTGAAATTTATTAGCCAGACCATCTTCAGACCGCTGTAGTTGTCGCACCCCAAAAATGGTGGTAATGCGGCGTCGTGGCAACTTGTCCCTGTGATCGGGGAGATTAAATGTCGGGGGATTATTTATTTTTTATAACAAAGGGGAGTCGCCACCTAGTATTATGGTTACTAGGAAACCTAAGACTGGTCTTTCAGAGATTCTCGGGTAAGGGACTGGTTGCGTAAAGGGAAGGTTTTAGCACCCCTAGTACGCCCTACCTAAGGTAAGCTGCTTGACGTTTTTGTTTATCTTATGATTGCTAGGATACAGATATATATAATATATATTTAAATGTTGATGATATATTATCCCTGCCGAATATTTTGGATATCAATCCTTTGGAATTTATCTATCCAAACACCGAAAGTGAATAAGAGCCTATTTATTCCCGCCGAATATTTTGGATAGAATTTATCCAAACACCGAACTATGAATAATAGCATATTATTCCCGCCGAATATTTTGAATAACAACCCTTTAGGATTTATCCACTCAAACACCGATAGTGAATAATAGCATATTATTCCCGCCGAATATTTTGGATAGAATTTATCCAAATACCGAACCATGAATAATAGCATATTATTCCAACCGAATATTTTGCATAGAATTTGTTTATCCAAACTCCGAACCATGAACAATATGAATCACCGAAAAGTTTTTTTATATTTTTTTGAATATTGGCCAATACCCTTTGGATTTTACAAACATGTTGTAAAATCTCAAAATGCAAGAAATGATTTTTCTTTGCAAAATCCATGCTAAAACTCATTTTCTCTTCAAAACCCATGATAATATATTTTTTTCAAAAGAACCACAACTTTTAAAAATATGCTAGTGTATTGGCCTTATGCAAGAAAAACAACACATTTTTTAGATTTTTGTATATAAAAAAAAAAATTTATTTTTATTTTTTATATTTTATTATTATTATATTATTATATTATTATTATTATTATATTATTATTTACGGGTGGGCTGGGCTTGCCAGCCCACCCCTTGGAAATCTGGGCTGCCAGCCCAGACTGTCTCGGGCTGGGCTGTCAGCCCAGAGGAAATGGGAATCTGGGCTGCCAGCCCAGCCTGTCTCGGACTGGACTGCCAGCCCGGAGGAAATGGGAATCTGGGCTGCCAGCCCAGCCTGTCTCGGGCTGGACTGCCAGCCCGGTAGCACCTGGACCGGGCTACGGCCTAAACAGGCCCGAACCCATCTCCTCTCGATTCGGGCTTCCAGCTCAGTGGGCTGGAAGCCCATTTCTAGAAGCAGGCCGGGCGTAAAGCCCGGCCCGAACGGCCCAGCGAGAGTGAACGAATTCACTCTCGCTGGTGCATGCAGGGATGACAGGGACGATGCACAGTAAATTTTGGAGTGTGATGAATGGTATACCTGTTAACACCTTTGGGTAGAGGACGTCGAGGTGATTCTTCCAGTCGTGGTTTCGTCGGAAATGGTCGCCTGTGGCGGCCGGAAAACGTGTTGGACGGTGACGGGCTGCACTTGCTGGCGTCGGGGCTGCTCTGTTCTCTTCGTCGAAGAAGATGGCTGAGATACTGTTTTTGATGGAGGAGACGACGGTGGTGCTGAGGGGGGATATGGGTGGTCGACGGTGCCCCCAGTTGGCCGGCCGAGAGAGAGAGAGAGAGAGAGTTTAAGGAGAGAGAGCTTGCTGGTTTTAGTGAGAGAGAGAGCAGACCGAGAGGGAAGAAAGAGCAGACCGAGAGGGACAAATGGACGAAGATTAAATCAATCCTTGTATGTGGATTTGGCTCTGCAATCTCTCTATTCTTTCTGTGTCTTGCTCATAAATCTCCCGATTATCTTCCCTCTGCTTTTTCAATCTTCTTCTCTGTTTCTTAATCTCGCTCTCTCCCTTCTGTTTCTATTTTGCGTCAAACTTGGCTCTCCAGTTCTCCCCCCCTCTCTTCTTTTCTTTTTTCTCTTTTATTCTCGCCATTTTATAGGCATTGCAGAAGTTACCGTTGCAAGCAACGGTAAGTTCTCTTTTTCTTTTCTTTTTCTGCTGTGACAGGCTTGCCGGTGGCTACATGCAGCGGCTGGTCGGCAGCTATGTCTGCTGCCTTGAGAGGTCAAAGTGTGTTTTGGTCCCTCAATTTATAATTTTTCTCTAATTGAACCTCCATTTGATCTGAATTTATGATTTTGTGCAATTATACCCTGTCAGAACTTCAATATCAACCCTAGCTTTGCGCGACCCTTTTTATTCTGGTCTTTGGTTTCTGATTTTTGCGATTTAAGCCTCAATCACCCATTAAACTCTCAATTTATTCAATTTTGCCCCTGTAACAAGATATTTTTGGATTTTTTTGTTTTTTTTTCTATTTTTTCTTTTTTTCTTCCGAAACACAAAAATAAGTAGGTCAAAATTTGGGTAGCAACAGTAGTAACATTGGAATCTTGAAAACCAACCTGTGAAGCAAATCCACTTCTACATGAACTAAGGCTCCAAAGGTATATGGCACCTTTAGTAAAGATTTCTCAAGGTTAAAATTTCTGAAAGTAGTTCGAATTAATGGTTTGATTCATTTTCTTGATTGTAAAGAAATGGGTTATAATTTTTATGTACAGGAAAGAAGAAATTTGCTGAAGGTTCTGTTGATTGTTAAGCTGCTTACGTGGACACAAAGCTGACTCAAGCAACAATGGAATAAGATTGCAGCAGAGTTAAGTAAGACAGAGAAGTGTATTGCAATGTGTTTCTTTGTTGCTAGTTAATTCAGTTGTAAAGGAGAGGAGATCAATGTAACCTCTTCTGTTAATTGGTTAGTCAGTTAGTTAGTTGACAGTTGTTACAAGTGCAATTCAACATGTGAAACGCATGGGTTCTCTGCACTATATAAGCAGACAATTCATCAAGCATCATATATGCCAAATATAGAGTGAACTGACCTTTTTCTGTATCTCTCATTCTTCCCCAAAAAGCTCTCGGCAAGTTCTTCTTTTTCACTTCTAAAACACCAAAGCAAACACCTGAAAAGTCAATTTCACAGAATCAATTGAAGGTATCTAAAATCAATAGAACTTCAGTTGAAAAACTTACATGGTATCAGAGTTCTAAACTGATTCAAGGAGGGGCGTAAATCTGTGAAAAATCTTCAACCAAAGCAGAATTTTTTCAAGCAAAACATGGCTGGATCTTCAGACCTAAGAACACCAAAGTTCAATGGAAGTAATTACGACTTCTGGTCAGTTAAAATGGAAACTGTTCTAATTGCTTATGATCTTTGGGATGTGATTGAATTTGGCACATTGCCTCAATCAAATCCTGAAGAAGAACTGAAAGAAGGAACTGAAGCTGGAAGTTCAAAGGCTGCAGCTACTGCTGCAACTGATATTTCAAAGGAGATGAAGATCAAAAATGCAAAAGCATTAAGCCTCATTCAAGGAGCAATTTCAGACGAATTGTTTCCAAGAATAAGGAATGAGAAGACAGCAAAAGGAGCTTGGGATAATCTGAAGAGAGAGTTCAGAGGAGACAAAAAGGTTAGAGCAGTTAAACTTCAAGCAATTAGAGCTGAGTTTGAGTATATGAAAATGTCAGATGAAGAAGACTTAGATGATTATCTTGTTAAGTTTTTTTGACATAATAAACAACCTTAAGTCACTAGGTGAAGATGTGATGTAAATGAGAATTGTTCAAAAATTGCTGATGAGTCTCAAGCAGAGGTATAAATCTATTGTCTCAATCATTGAAGAGACAAGAGATCTTGAAATTCTTAGAACTCGAAGAGGTTGTAGCATCTGTCAAGGTATTTGACAGAAGAGAAGGGCTGTATGATGAGAGGGAGAAACAAAGAGGTACCGAGAGAGCATTCAGTAGCTTGAAGTTAGGAAATAATCAGTTTTATGGCAGTAACAAGGGCTCACAATTTAAACCAAGACAAGGTCAAGCGTGTACAAGAGAAAAAAACCCGCACACTTGTCATCAAATAGCTGTAATAGACTATGGTTCAAACTGGAATCAAAGAACTGGAGCAAGTTCTAATAATTCCTTCACTTCACAGAATAGACAAGGGAGTAGTAGTCAAAATTCTGTGAAGCCAAAGTGTAATGTTTGTCAGAAACATCACTTTGGAATCTGCAGGTATAAAGGAAAGCAGAGGTGCAGTAAATGCAATTATTTTGGGCATAATGCTAAGGATTGTAAACATCACGAAACAGCTAGCAAACTATGCACAAGAAGAGGAGGATGTCTCAACAGGGAACAATGTATTATGCTTGTCATGCAGCAAGTGTAAAAGATGAAGATGTATGGTTTGTAGATAGTGCATGTAGTAATCACATGACATCTCAAGAGGCAAAACTGATTGACATTAATAGAAAAGTTACCTGCAAAGTGAAGATGGGTTCGGGTGACTTAGTTCAAGCTACTGGAAAGGGAACACTTGTGGTTGATACAAGTCAAGGAAGGAGGTATACTCGAAGAGGTGTTGTCTGGTTCCGTGTTTGGACGAAAAATCACGAGTGTTGGGCGGATGATGGAGGATGGATATTACATTTTATTTGGGGGTAACAAGGCTGTAATTTTTTATGATGAAAGCCTTACCAATGTGTTAACAAAGGTAGTGATGAAAGGGAATAGATGTTTCCCACTCTCTCTTGAGTCAATACTACCCTGCAGCAAGAAGAGCTTCAATAGTTGAAGAATCATGGATTTGGCATAGAAGGTCGGGTCATTTGAACTTTGACAAAGATGCGTAAAAATGCAGCAGTAAGAGAATGGTTACTGGATTGCCTATCTTAACAAGCATTGATGTCGTGTGTGAGGGATGTGTTCTCGGCAAGCATAAAAAGAGAGATGTTTCCCAAAGAAGGAAGTTGGAGAGCCAGCAATCCACTTGAATTGATTCACACTGATTTATGTGGACCAATGCAGCATGAATCAAGTGGAGGTAACAAATACTTTATCACATTTATTGATGATTTTTCAAGAATGTGTTGGGTGTATTTCTTGAAGAATAAATCAGGAGCATTAAATGTGTTTAAAAAGTTTCAAGCCTTTGTTGAATTGCAAAGTGGGTTCAAAATAAAGAAGTTGAGAAGTGACAGAGGAGGTGAGTATACTTCTATTGAATTCCAGAAATTTTGTGAAGATCAAGGGCTGGAAAGGCAGTTAACTGTGGCTCATTCTCCTCAGCAAAATGGAGTTGCTGAAAGGAAGAATAGAACCATAGTTGAGATGGCTAGATCAATGATGAAGGAGAAGGATATTCCTGTGGAGTTTTGGGCCGAAGCTGTTAATACAGCAGTGTATTTGCAGAATAGATGTTTTACAACATCAGTGGCAAATCTAACTCCTTTTGAAGCATTTACAGGAAGAAGGTCAGGCATCAAACACCTCAAAGTGTTTGGATGTGTATGCTATACTCATGTCCCAGCTTGTCTAAGAAAGAAGTTTGATGACAAAGCTGAGAAAGGAATATTCATGGGTTATGGCAGCTGCGAAAAAGGTTACAGAGTTTATGTTCTGCAATCTAATAGAATTGTGCTATCTCGAAGTGTGGTTTTTGATGAAAACAATAAGTTTTCATGGAAGGAAGGGTATGAAGAGGAAAAGAATTTCATTCTCTTGCATCTAGTGCTTCAAGGCAATGAAGAAGAAGCACATACTGAAAGCATTCAGTCAAATGATGGTGAATGCTCTCGGGAAATTGCAGAAATCAGAGATGTTAATGAAGACAGCAGCTCAAGGTCAAGGTTCAATGTTTCAACTCCAGTAAAGATAAGAACACTGGAGGATATATATGCTAGATGTAATCTAAGCATGGCAGAACCAGAAACCTATTCAGAAGCATCTAAAAAGGAAGTGTGGCAGCAAGCCATGAGGGAAGAATTGGAGATGATCGAGAAGAATGATACATGGGATCTTGTGGACAGGCCTAATGAAAAGCCTGTCATTGGGGTCAAATGGGTGTTTAAGACCAAGCTAAACCTAGATGGGACAATCAACAAGTACAAGGCTAGACTTGTAGCTAAGGGGTATGCTCAAAAGCCTGGAATTGACTACAATGAGACTTTTGCGCCAGTGGCTAGACTGGACACAATTCGAACTCTAGTAGCTCTTGCAAGTCAGAAGAACTGGAAATTATTCCAGTTAGATGTTAAATCAGCATTCCTAAATGGGATGCTTGATGAAGAGGTATTTGTTGAACAACCCGAGGGGTTTGTAGTTCAGAAAGCAGGCCACAAGGTTTATAAGCTGAAGAAGGCTTTGTATGGTCTTAAACAGGCTCCTAGGGCTTGGTATAGTGAGATTGATGCATATCTCACTATGTGCAAGTTCAAAAGAAGTGCTAGTGAAGCTACATTGTATACAAGGTCTGATGGTGATGGAAATCAGATCATTGTATCCATTTACGTGGATGATATAGTATTTACAGGTAGCAGTGAGAGCATGATGAATGAATTCAAAAGAGAAATGATGCAGAGGTATGAGATGACTGATCTTGGTCTTCTCCATCATTTTCTGGGAATGGGAGTAATGCAATCTGATAAATGCATATTCATTCACCAAAGTAAATATGCAAGGACCTTACTTGAAAAGTTTGGGCTTGCTGATTGCAAACCAGTTTCAACCCCACTGGTTATGGCAGAGAAACTGAGGAAGGAGGATGGAAGTGAGCTTGCAGATGAAAATGTTTACAGAAGAATTGTGGGTAGCCTGCTGTATTTGACAGCAACAAGGCCTGACCTCATGTATGCTGCTAGTTTGTTGTCTAGGTTTATGAATAAACCAACAAAGAAGCACATGGGAGTTGCTAGAAGAGTCCTTAGATATGTTCAAGGAACTCTTGACTATGGGATAGAATATGTCAAGCAGAAAACAGCAGCACTTGTGGGGTTTTGTGATGCAGATTGGGGTGGAAGTGAAGATGACAGTAGAAGCACTTCTGGCTATGCATTTGGCTTTGGAAGTGGAGTATTTTCATGGGCATCACTAAAGCAAAATACTGTGGCATTATCTACTCGCAGGCTGTAGTATGTCTCAGCTTCTGAGGCAACTACACAAGTTATATGGCTAAGGGATGTGCTTAATGATCTAGGTGAAGTGCAAGCAAATGCAACATTACTATACTGTGATAACATGTCAGCAATTGCGATGACAAGAAATCCAGTATTCCACCAGAAAACAAGGCACATAAACAGAAAAATCCATTTTGTAAGGGAAGCAGTTCAAGGAGGCATAATTGACATGAAGTTCTGCCGAAGTGAAGATCAAATGGCAGACATATTCACTAAGAGTTTGCCTAAGGATAGATTCAATCTATTGAGGTCTATGCTTGGTGTCAAACCAGTAAGCATCTTAGGAGGGAGTGTTGATTGTTAAGCTGCTTACGTGGACACAAAGCTGACTCAAGCAACAATGGAAGAAGATTGCAGCAGAGTTAAGTAAGACAGAGAAGTGTATTGCAATGTGTTTCTTTGTTGCTAGTTAATTCAGTTGTAAAGGAGAGGAGATCAATGTAACCTCTTCTGTTAATTGGTTAGTCAGTTAGTTAGTTGACAGTTGTTACAAGTGCAATTCAACATGTGAAACGCATGGGTTCTCTGCACTATATAAGCAGACAATTCATCAAGCATCATATATGCCAAATATAGAGTGAACTGACCTTTTTCTGTATCTCTCATTCTTCCCCAAAAAGCTCTCGGCAAGTTCTTCTTTTTCACTTCTAAAACACCAAAGCAAACACCTGAAAAGTCAATTTCACAGAATCAATTGAAGGTATCTAAAATCAATAGAACTTCAGTTGAAAAACTTACAGGTTCCTTAACACAAATACAACAAGAGAACTCTCAAGGCATTATATTAAGGATTTCTCGATGCCTTCACACTTCATATTTTTATTGTTATCTTCCAAACCTTATAGCTTCTTCTTCTTTTGGTTTATTGATTGCTCTGTTTATTTATTATT
The DNA here is from genome assembly GCA_029030765.1 of Salix suchowensis. Lineage (NCBI taxonomy): Eukaryota > Viridiplantae > Streptophyta > Magnoliopsida > Malpighiales > Salicaceae > Salix > Salix suchowensis. The sequence goes on along the minus strand of CM054998.1, from coordinate 12,066,466 downwards.
TGTATTAAAAGTTTTAATTTGTCTACTATATATATATTTCATCTGGGATTGGATATTATTTGTATTAAAAGTTTTAATTTGTCTACTATATATATTTCATCTGGGATTGGATGGCTATCTCTGGAGTCAAATCGTGAAGACAAAGCTCTTATATGTTTGCGTGCAAAAACTATCAAAACCCTTTCTCCACGTCATTTAATTAAATGAATTCATGACCTTTAAAAACAACATTTTATATATATTATCTTGGAAAACTCAAAATACAATGGAGATACAATTTGTTCATGTGGTACACCATGAAGATTGTTTCATGTTTGTTCATGTTGTACCTCATGCTTCATAAATTCAGCTGATGAGAATTGGTTCCTTTACCAATAAAATATACTATTTTCCTGTTTCTCTATGACCAGTGGATTGGACAGGAGGAGTTCTGTTTTCCTGTTTCTCTATGACGAGTGGATTGGACAGGAGGAGTTCTGTAGTAAGCTGGGATGGTTGCCGGGAAGAATGTTGCTCTAATTCCTTCTTCCTTCAGTATAGGGAAGATGATGCCTGATCCAACCTGAAAGACGACAAAAATAAAAATAAAAATAAAAATTTAAGTGTTTGTCTGGGAAACTTACGGTGAGAATAAAAGTTCAGACAAATAAGTTTCTGATAGTAAAAGTAATGAAAGCTGGAGATACAGACCAAAACTAGTCTAGCCGCAATACACATGCGTTTTGGTGTAGGAAATGGAAGCAGTAAGCTGCCAACAGCATAGGCAAGCATGGCAAAGCAGTGGAAAATCAAGCTTAACGGGTTAGTGTTTAGACCAGACAGAAGAGCCATCAGTCCATCTGAGAACACGCCTCCAAGGCTCAAATAATTGAAGAATGCTTCTTTCATTTCCTTCCTTGCTGGGTCCTGATCCGATGAAGAGAATACTTTGTGTAGGGTGCTCGCCAATGTATTTATTGCAAATGCCGATGGCTGGAACCAATATTAAGTTATTAGCATCTACCGATCACATAGAAATGCTTGAAACATGAAGTTTCTTTAAGCAATTCCTGTTCAAAATTTGTTCTGAGGAAGATTGGCCAGAGAAATTTTAGATAAGCAAGTGCTGATACCTTACGCAGAACGCAAAAGGACTCCAGATATTTGCAAATGGAATCTGCATTGCTAAGATCGTTCAGAGGCCTAAGAAGATCTCGCAGTAGGACAACATCAGAAAGTCCCACAGTCATTCCTCCTCCTGTTACAGAATGGCGCATATTCAACGAATCCCCTATCAGAAATGCACCAGGGGTTGGAGAGGAAGACGCAGGCATGATTTTGTTTGGCATTGTTCTTATGTTTCCCTTATCAATCGCACATATAAAAGCATTGTATAGCTCAGGTGGCATCTGAAATGTGCAAATTTCTGCATTAGTTCAAACATATCTTATATATTGAATAAAAAGAACTAGCAAAGATGCTGAAATGTCGTCTTCGACTTTCTGATATTATTAACAACAAATTCATGATCAAGGAACCATAGCGATAGAAAATATGGACAATATGAAACTTTACGTCAAAGTGTGAAATTGACCATGTCTGGATGCAACCTCTAATTCATCTAATCTTAGTCAAAAACTGCTAAAATGTCGACTAGCATCATGAGACATTTTTCATTTTTCTTTCTGATATTATTAACAACAAATTCACAATCAAGGAGTCTCTATAAATCCATCAGAATAAGCTTCAGTTCATTAACATTATGTCAAGCAACTATACATACTTGAGGTGCCACCACTGTTTTCAAGTAGCTTGCCATTTCACCAGTGGAAATAGAAGGTGGTTGCGGGCCAGGTACATCAACTAAACAACGAATTTCATTGCTGCTAATAGGAAAAGCTATGGAAATTGTATCCTTCAAAATAAAGTAGGCACGATTTGCATATGGAAGATTATAATCTTCCAGGACCAAACCGACAGAGTAGGATGGGACTTCAATCTGCAAGAAATGTAATGAGCATGTGTTAGAGAGTAATATTAAACTGTTGTTGGATTGAATTAGTTTTCTGACATGTATCAAAGTCTCAATGACCAAACAGGCACAGGTTTGAATCTTAGAACTCTCATTCTAACTAATTATATTCATACTAATTAAGCCGAAAGTAATCATGGTCAGTGCAAGTTTTAAGTTTTAAGGTATATCTACCGATCTATGTCAAGCAACTGTTTTCAACTATACATACTAATTATAAAATCGTTGTTGGAGATTCACCTAGAAGGTATATCTACAGGACTATATCTTTATCTGCAAAATCTAAATTTAATGCAAGATTTTCACCTTTGGACTGCAGAGATTGCTTCGTAAATTTGAAAAACAACCATCACATACTATTGTCAGTGAAGCTGAAGCTGCTAACTCCTGGCCTGCCTTTGTTTTGTACAGCACACCTTTCATGCTGCCATTTTCTTCGACAAGAGATGTTACAGTTCCTTGCTCGAGATTAACACTGGATAAAGATCAAAGAAATCTGAGAGAGGGAAATCTTCACATCATGAAATGATACTGATAAAAGAATTTTCAGTCTATGGTTGGTTATATTGAACTCAATACTCTCAGGCTACTCTGTTCCTATAGGTTGCAGGGGAAGGACGAATACTTGGGAAGAGATGCAGCTTTTTCACGCAGTTTTTGAACGAAGCGGCCATGGTGAAAGCCTCTGCCACTCGCATTGGAGGGATATGAAATTGCACTTCTTTTCCCATCTTTGTGAACTGCAGCGAAACTGAAGACTGTCTGAGAATCAGACCCGTCTAGACAATCTGTTACCACACGAAATGTTGGACATATATAAGAGTAGTTGTTGATTAATTCAACGGAAAGTGTGTTCAACAAAATTTCTACAGCTAGTAATTCTTCACCTTCAAGGCCTAACTCGGCCAATTTAATGCAACCCCCGGCATGCAGGAACTCACCAACAATTCTGTCGGGCTCAGTCAAGTCTCTTTCAATGACATTCACGCGCCACCCATCCTGCAGTTGCAGGAGAAGACAATGTTTACTATGTTCTTGTCTTTGAATTATAAGCAAGACCAGGCACTTAGAATTAACTCTTTTACCATTGTGCAAGAGGTAATTACCTTTGCGAGAGCATAAGCAAGAGCTGAACCAGCAACACCAGCACCTACGATGATCACATCAGTATTTCCAGCAAAATTCGATCTGCACACTCCATTTCTAGAGCTTTTCAAATTTTTCTTGGTTGGAGTTTTCTCTGAAGCTTTGATCTTCTCTCTCCTTCTTGAACTGTAGAGTACAACAAACCCGAACAAGAAAGCTGCTACAGCTCCTCCAAATATATGCTTGGAGTCCATTTTTGTTCTTTTAGTTCAAGCTTCCTCTCTCCCTCTCACTCTCTAGATTGGCTTTCTTGTTAAAAGACATGCAAATGGAAAAGTTGTTGATTGGGTTGTCTATCCTCTGCGTGATAAGATTTTTGTTTTCCGTGGAAGTTTATGTGGTTAGAGATTGACTTTCTTGTTAAAAGACATGCAAATGGAAAGGTTGTTGATGAGATTTGTTTTTTTCCTTGGAAGTTTATGTGGTTAGAGATTGGCTTTATTTTATGATAATATTAATTCTATATGAAAGTAATTTGCATGTTTTCTAAATGCAGATGAAATACACACACACACTCCGTCCAAAGCATACTTCATTGTCCCGTATACTCCTCCCCTGCGTATATCCATTATTTGGATTTTAAAAATATTTTTTATTTAAAAATATTTTTTATTTAAAAATATATTAAAATAATTTTTTTTATTAAGAATATATTTGATATTAATACATGAAAATGATTTAAAAACACCAATTTTTTATTTAAAATGAAAAGTAAAAATAAAAAACTTAAATATTTTTTCAAAAATGTGAAGCAGCAGAAATACGGAAAGGAATACGATCAATGTCAATACTCCGTAAATATTTCACAACGAGATTAAATTTCTCAGAAAACTCAAAGTTTTATTTGATAATCAATAGCTGAATGGCCAGAGGCTCTTACAATAGTACTTAAAGCAAAAACCCTAACCTAACCCAATACGGATAAGGAAACAACATAAGACATTAAATTTACCATAAATGGCAAATTTGAGATAAATGCAGAATATGAAAGGCCTATAAATTCTGAGTGAGTATTAATTGACGAAAGTCAATTCGGACTTTGAAATCAAAAGTTATGGCTAAAACAAAACTTTCCTAAAATAGCAAAAATGACAGTTTCGGGGCCGAAATGAAGGAATTTGACCAAAAACCAGTGGACAATCAGGGGCTATGCCGCTGACTTCTTCCGCAAACGGCAAAACGCATCGACTAGGTGAGTTTCGCGTCATTCCGACTTTGACGACCCGGCTGCCGAAGTTGCCTTTGAATTTCGGGTGATCCCTCTTGAGCATGTACGCTTCCGCAACCTGTTCTATATCAAAATGTTTTTGAAATACAATGCCAAAAAGTTACAAAGAATTTGGTTTTCCATCAAACTGGGCTGACCTATCGAAAGAAAATGAAAAAAAGAAGAAGGTGTTTTGGGGGGTGCAAAAGAGTGTAGTTTTGTAGGAAAGAAGTTGGATGATTGGTGAAAGTGGTGGCAACAAAGGGGGGAAATGTTTTTTTTTCAACTATTTTGGCTTTAAATTTCTTGATAATCAGAGAATGAGATTGACCTCTCCCTCTCTCTCTCTCTATATATATATACTAGTTAATTGCCCGCGCGGTGCCGCGGGTATTTTTTTATATATAATTTAACATAATTAAATCTACAACGATCAATTTATATGATATAAGTCAATAAAAATTATAGATTAAAAGATAAAATGTTTAAAATTTTGAGTTGAGTTTGTCACGTAAGCATAGATTACATCTTTTAGAATATAGGTATTGCGTTATAAACGATAACAAAAGAGCGTGCACTAACATTAGAAAAAAAAGCAAAATATTTGAATAAGAAAAAAAAACTTACTGAAATCATTATTGTGCAGATAATAAAATTATGAAAATCAATTAATAGAAAGAGCAAATAAAAAAACAACAGGGAAAAGGAAGCAATATTCATTTAAAATATTCTAACAATAGCAACATCGGAGTCTTAACATTTAAAATTATTATTGCCGCTTGAATAAAAACAACAAAAATTATTAAATTATACCGAGAGAAAAACAAAAAAGCATGAACAAAACAGCAAGTAAGAAAAACCAATTAGAAATTATTGTTATTATTATTTTTATCATGAAAGAATAAATAATCACTATTATTATAATAATAGAATACATAAGCACAATTCTTATAATATTAATAATAATCACTATTATTATTATTCTTATTATAACTATTATTATTATGTTAATAATGAAAGAAACAAAAATAAATGAAAGATGAAAAATAACTTAGAAACTTTAACAAAAGATTAAAAAAAATTACCATGGCTATTACTGGCAAAAAAAAAATATCAAATTATCGGGAAGGAAAAAACATAACAAAAGAGTAAGAATGAAAAATAATAAAATTATTATTATTATTATTATTATTATTATTATTATTGTTATTATTATTATTATTATTATTATTATTATTATTATTATTATTGTGTTAAATACATGATTATTATTATTATTATTATTATTATTATTATTATTATTATTATTGTATTAAATACACTTATATATACATGGACAAAAGTAGGGATTAAAAAGAAAAAAAGTGTAAGGGCTGAAATGAAAATCAAATATCAAGGGCTTAAATTAAAAAATTCAAAGTCAAAGGGCTGAAATGCAACTTACATTTATTGTCAATTGAAATCAGAGGACAAAATTGAAAAAATCGAAACTTTTGTACCGAATTGATTGAGTTATATACAGCCAACCCGGAAATTAAAAGTCGAAGGACCAAATTGAACTTTGGCATTCCGGAGAGAGAGAAACGTGGTCGGCGACTTCAACCGGCCTCCGCCGCGTCCACGGACATCTGGTGGTTACACGCACCACCGCGGGAGGAAGACCACGCGGCGGCGCATCGTTCTGTCATTCGGTATACCATTTCCGTCCACCGGAGAAGGCCGCACGCGCCGCCTAAACAGGGCGTGAGGCGGGAAACCGGCTGCGCGTGCGTCCCACGCCCTGACAGACGCCGATTATAAAATTCGAAAAATAGGGCCAATTACCGTTCCACCCCTGCACCCAATTAAGTGTTTTTGTCTTATTAGGGGCTAAAACCGTATTTAGCCATTTCCGAAAATAATAAAAAATCCAAAAGTTGCGGCGGGCCGGGACCGGACTGGGCGGTCCCGGCCGCGCGCAATTACGCCGGTGCCCCTCACCGACGCCCTGTTTTTTTGTCCTATTACAGGGGACTAAATCGTCAATACATCTGTTCACAAATGAATATTTAAAAAAAAAGAAAATTAAATGGAAAAACCGAATTAGCCCCGTCACGCCAGCTCCCTCGCGCGCCTCGAGGGCCATTTTCAGGCGTGCACTCGCGTAAGAATAGTGTAATGTGAGAGGGTGAACAGGGCAAAATCCCACGCCTTTTATTTGTATTGTAATATATAAAAGAATGATTCCTAACGGTTTAACATGGACCATTTCCCAGGCTTTCATGATTGACTGGCAAAGGTTGGTATCAAAATCAGATGGTGGGGGATGTTTAGGGGTAATTGTCACCGTACTCTTGAAAAAAAAATTTGTTTTTAAATTAAAAAAATTTAGTATTTTTATATAATTTTAATGTGTTAATATCAAAAATAATTTTTAAAAAATAAAAAACTATTATTAATAACTAATTAAGTATGACCTGATTGTAAATAAGTTTTTTAAGGATTGAGGACTTGAATGTAATTTATAAGAGGATTAAAATTCAAGACTTAGAAAAATCAAGAATATATTAACTTGACTCAATAAATTTCTAAAAGTATTATAAAATACTATATATTATATTATTCAATACTTAGAAAAATCAAGAATATTTTTGATATCTATATAAAAAAGAATGTTATAAATATGTTGTGCGAGTTGTATATAAATCCTAAAGACATTAAAGCCTCGTCTAATTTTAATAATTTTTAATAATTTAATACGAATAAAAAATAAAATAAAAATTAGAAGATTATCGGTGAGTTTCTCAACCATAGAACACTGATTCTACCTCCGGAAGCTTCTAGGACAGTGTTCATTCTTAATGCAACGACCCGGTCAATCCGCTTAGCACATTAATACAACAATAATTAATCATTATTGAGCTGACTTCTGTAATGCTATAGCTAGCTGCTGTAACAAGTTCTTCTACTTCTGATCTCATCATACCGATTCTCCCAACCTGATTTGAGCTGTAAAGGGGAGCAGAGCCGATCCTTGCTGCTCCAGCTGTAGCGAAGCAGAAAGAGTCGATCGCCAAACAAAAAGTTGTGTTTCAGTTTTCACAAGATGGGTGAGCACTTGGTGTTATTATTTTTGTGTACAACCCTATGACTAGATCGAGTTGTAATCAGAGATTAGACTCTGTAATTATTAATGTTACTTTTGTTCTTGATTATTTTTTCAGGGAATGCAAGTTCGATGGGATCAGGTGACGGCTTTACAACGATCCTTAGCATTGATGGGGGAGGAGTGAGAGGCATCATTCCTAGCATAGTCCTTGCAGCTCTTGAAGCTAAGCTTCAGGTTATAGAATCGAAAACTTAAGCGTTACCTTCATGTTACTTTTTAACAACATCCTGTTGAGCACTAAGCTGCTCAAGATCAAACAGTATATAAGAGCATTTCATCAAACATCATGTAAGCAATACAGAAATATAAAATCTTACCTCTCTCTCGGCAATCTTGCATTCCCAGCTTTCTAAGTTTATTTTCCATCTTCCTCTCAAGCAAAACAACCTGCAAACAAATCAACACAAATCAAGTCAATCAACACATCCATCACAGAATCCCTTGTTGTTAAATCCTAATTTCCATTTTTGTTGTGTATATATATATACATATAGGTGTTGGATGAGGAAAACAAGGACGCGAGGATTGCAGATTATTTTGACTTCATTGCTGGGACAAGCACAGGTGGTCTGATGACTGCCATGCTTACTACTCCGAATGCAGAAAAACGACCTCTGTTTGAAGCAAAAGATATTGTCAAATTTTATCTGGAGAAGAGCCCACTCATATTTCCTCAAACCACCGAGCAGTTGCTTGAAGACGACCAACTTTTCCATGATGAAGCTGCGATGAACTCTTTGCTTGATGAAGCAACAAAGCATATCCAACAATGTTACAACATGTAGGTCAAATGCTTAAAAGGGTCGGGTTTAATTAGTACTGGCATGATTTACACAATATATGTCCTCCTAAAAAAGCTAGCATAATTATATTCAGTTTTTAGAAGAAAAAATATTGATTTGTGCATGATTAAATTAATTTCATGCTCTCAAACAGAAATCATCAAATTCTAGATTCTCTGATAGCTACATTGCGGTATCTTTTAACGTGCAAATGGCTTCCTAACTTCATCCGTAAGAGACTTGGAAGGACTCTGCTGTTTCCAAAGTATGATGGTGTCAAACTACATGAGTTAATTAACGAAGAAATGGGACAGAAACATCTCAGTGATGCGCTAACTAACGTGATAATCCCCGCTTTCGACATCAAGCGTTTCGAGCCAGCCATCTTCTCCAGCTTAGAGGTCTTCGATTCTTCTTCATTATCTATTTAAGACATGGTACTTATCATATATATATATATAGTGATTCAATACACCTTTTCTTGTAAATAAAATTGCAGGCAAAACGTGATAAGTTAAAGGATGCTCGAACAGCAGACGTTTGTGTTGGCACGACTGCAGCGCCATCTTACTTCCCTCCATATTTTTTTAAAACAACCGTTGATTTCAACTTAGCTGATGGCGGCCTGGCAGCAAACAACCCTGTGAGTTAAGAATCTCTATATAGTTTCTACTCTTTAAGATGAAATTCATCAGCCGGCAGCTAGTGAAGAGCCGGGGAAGGTGGGATGCAAGTATGAAGATTACAGAAATGCAGTATATGATTACTAGATTACATTACAAGGCTACCACTTCTTAGTATATCATCTGCTAAAGATAGAATATTGCTATTACGTTTATTTTTTGCTGCAGTTAGATATTATATATGATTGATTACTGTCATTAATCCCTTTCTCAACCTAGACCTAGATGATGGCTCGAATCTAAAGATCTCCGGAACACTTGCACTAGATTTTCTGTTCCCAGTCAGAATGCTCTCTTTCAATTAATATCTTGTCTCCCTTGTTTTCAATTGTACCAGTCATTGGTAGCCGTGTGTGAGGTGATGAAAGAACAAAAGATTAATGATCGTAAGCTTCTTATTCTTTCACTCGGAACTGGAGAAGCAGAGCAGAGTGACAGGTACGTGGTTGGAGATGATCCCAGCAAATGGGGAATCTTAAGATGGCTTTGGTATAGCGAGAACAGCGGGAGCCCATTGATAGAAATCTTGACAACTGCATCAGATGAGATGATTTCCACGTATATATCCACAATCTTTCAATATTGTGGCTGGGAAGAAAACTATTATCGGCTTCAGGTATCAGCAGCTCCCATCGAGAACGGAATATGTAGGAATTTGCCAAAATCACGAGAGTTATAGAATTTAGTTAATTTACCACACACACACACACACACATGTATTTCCCCGTTTAAATCGTATATCTATGTGTAGCTAGCCGTGGAAATTAAGGGGGGGAAACTACAACGATTTACCTCTACTTTTTTAAACGGGAGAGTTTCAATCATAGTCTTGATCATGCAATTGTATTTCATGCTCGAATGATGTGCTGCAATTTGATAATTAATACAATATTCAGGCTGCATTGAAACTCTCTGATGCCAAGATGGACGATGCAAGGCCTGAAAACTTGAAAAATCTTGAGCAGATCGGTAAAGATCTTGCAACAAAGCACAATGACGAACTTGAAGCGTAAGAACTTGATTGAATGACAATTTTTTGTGTTTTTTTTTCCTTCGCGCATCCAAATTAATAGGATTGATCGCTTTGTGGGTCTAATTCTGCAATCTTTGCGTTGATTTTGTGCAGCCTTGCTCTAAAATTGATTGAGAACCGGAACGCTCGCGAGCTTGGCAAAAAGGCATGACTGTTTGATGATTTGTCGTTTGAAGAAACTATGATATCTACTCGTTTTTATAGTATATGTTTTTTGAATTGTAAAATAAATGGAGGCCTGCAATAGTGTTAATTAGTGCTGGGGTCAACATGATGTCGAGGGCATCGTTGCAAGACATAAGACATTGTGTGTTCTAAATCCAGGATTCTTTTGTGAGTTTGTGTGGGTTGATGAGTTTCATGTTCGAGTTGTGTCAAAGTTCATGTGCTTTGCATAAAAGTTAATGAATTCTGTTTGAGTTTCAGAGACATGTCAAGTTTAAGTTCTTTACTTCACATGCTTATTTCAACCGAAAATTGGAGAATTCTGTCTGCCTCCCTCAGTAATTGAACCAAGTAACTTCGAACACGTAGTAGCTATAGAATTTGTATAAACACTGACTTGAATAATTGTTTCTCACACTTTGTATTACTCGACATAGAGAGTAATTTATACAAGTTATGACTAACGGCTAGTATTCTAAATACAGAAAGTTGCTAGCTATTGTGCTGCAATTGCACTACATTTATGATGAAGATTTCAGCCATCATTTACATTGATTTTTGTCTTGATCTTCTGCTGATTTATTGTTGTCTTCATCTTTGATATTGTTGTTCTTGTGACTTGCCTTAATAGTAGCTTCACGAGGTTTCTTTGTCCATGTTAGCGACTTTTTGGGAGTATAATTGAGATTGTTTTTAAAAATGTTTTTCATTCAAAAATACATTAAAATGATATTTTTTATTTTTTAAAATTATTTTTGACATCGGCACGTGACAAATGACAAGTCATGTCCTTTATCTTTTTTTGGAGACAATTTGTTTTACATAAACTAGTAAAAAATTAGAATAATGAATTCCTCTTTTGATTGCCTCTAACAAACACTTCCATGTACTACACAAACCAATGAAGTCCAAGCAATGCCTCTAACAACCAATGAGATTAAAGTAACATCTCATATCAATATGTGTCACACCATGATAATCTATAAAAAATTAGAAGAGAAAAAAAGATATTTGACTTCTTGTTTTTTAAAGAAAAATGACTTGTTTAAGGAGTCGTTATCTAATATTATAATCTCTAAAATCTTAACCGATTAATAAAAAATTTATGTGACGAGACTAATTATATGTAAAAAAAGATACTATCACCCCTAAAGTGTTATATCTAAGGTAGTTTGTATTGTTAGTTTTGTCTGAAATTGTTGAAGATCTATTTTACTATGCTATTGATGATGTGCCTAAAATATTTCTGACTATGATGTCAATTAAATATTCATCTACAAATACTTTCTAACTCTCGCATTGATAAGTATTATAAAGAAGAAAGTGTTTGACATCGATTAATATTTGGGGTTCAAAATAATTTTCAATTCTAGTGTCAATATTCTTAACTCCGGCATTAATAAATATTGAGTATTTATAATTTTGGCATTAGTGAATACAGATATTCCTAACATAATTTTCATGCATATTTTTGTAAGATAAAAAGTATTTTCTTCATTTTTTTTGAAGAAAATCAATAAGTGGATTTTACAACTAGTTTTTAATATCCATTAGAATTTGGCCTACATTTTAAATACACCAAATAAAACCAATTTTTATTTTTAACATTAGATCTTACAAACTTACACATAAGATGTATTTATAATATTAAAAATTGTAAATTAAGCCTACAATAAATAAAATAATCCACACCCCTCTAGATTTTTGTTCACTCTTAATATTTGAGAATTACAAGTTTTTACATAAAACATATTCCTAGTATTAAAAAAATAAGATAAAAATTATAATAAAATATATTTTGGTTTTAAAATAGTTAGTTTGCCAATAAAACCATGGTTTGCTATATTAAGGTGGAACTACTTTGACCAATAGAAAAACTAATGGTTAAAAAACACAATAGAATCTTAGTAATGACGAGAAAAATAAATAATGCAACATATCTTAGATAAGCTGTATTAGATGTGATATCTTCCATATACATAACTAGTTCCGATATCTTAATTTAAAACAAAAAACAATTATGGTTCATAGTAAACAAAACAACACTAGGTAGTGATTCTAAAGCTTTAAACCATAAAAAAAAAAAACAATAATTCCTTCTTTTTTTCCACACCAAAATATAATCATCTTCAACATCATCAAATATGTATTCTTCCCTCATCCCACATCCAATAATTTATTTATTCAAAATCGAATCACCATTCTTGTTTGGACCATCCCTGTGTTTATTTAAAGCTTTGTTGTTAACAACACCCTGGTTTCATCAATCTATTTTATCTTCTAGTTTGATCTTGCCAAAAAATATTGAAATAACATTTTCTTATATATTTACATTTACTATGAGCATATCAAACAATTTAAAAACACAAAAAAAATAATTTAAAGTCTATTTTTTTCTATAACTAGGTGCCTGATTTTATTTTTATTTATAGATTATTTTTCTTGATTTTGATTATAGGTTTCGTTTTGTTTGTAAATTTCCCAACTCTTTCTCTCTATTAAACCATGTTTTCAATAGTTATAATAATTGATTAATAAATTTATTTTTTTTGAAAAAAAATAGAAGAGAAATATAGCGTGAGGTCTCATGTTTAAGTTTGATTATTATACTTTTAAATATATGTTACATTGCATTTAATTGGCCTGCCCTAGGTGGTATTCGACTTAATATTGATAAAAGTATTATTTTATCAAATATGTATTTATTTGGTATATTTATGCATACAAAATTGCGTCACATATCTTAATTTTTTTCAATAATTATCATAAATAATTATCGGAATAAATTTTCAAAGATAACTTTTATTTTTAGTAAAAAACTTTGAATTTAAAAAAAATTGATTATTATTTTTTTTCTATATCACAAAATGGGCTCTTAAATTCAACTACAAGGCTTCTTTCCTTCTTTTAGCCCATGTTTTTGGTTCCATATCACATAATGGGTCTTAAATTAAACTTCAAGGCTTCCTTCCATCTTTTAGCCCATTGTTGTGAAAGGGTAATAATGAAATAGTAAACAACTACAGGGATGAAATTGAACACATAAGAAAGTTCGTTATAAAACCCTAAACCCCCAACACCTCCGCCTATATAAACCACAGCTAAAATCCTTCTCCTCCATCTCTTCACCAAGCCCCTGCAACTCCATTCTCACTCAAAGGTGCGCGCTTTCTCCACACTACTTCAACTTCTGTCTTTCTTGTTTTACTTTTTGCACTCTATTTTCACTCTCTTTTGTATTATGTTTGAACTAATTGATGTAAGTCTATGCCTGTTTTGAGTGTTGAAGAGCACATATCGAAGGCTTGCAGGTTATTTATTCAAAAAATCTGTGAGCTCAAAGCTTGTGCAATATTATAAATCACCCATTAAAAAAAACCCCTTTTTACATTTCTCTTGTATGTTTGAGGACTTTTGTGGGTTGATGGACATTTTTTTTTATTCATTTGCTATTATTGCTGAAAGTTATGTTCTGTATGGATTTGGGTTTTTATTTTTTATAACAAAAATGAATTTTTGTAGATCTGGGTTGGTGCTTGTTGCTGATTTTATCTCTTTCGATTATTTTTTATTATTATTTTGGGTTTTGTAAAGCCAATTTGCAGAGCAAGGGTGTCGAAAATGGCACAACTTGCATTGAAGGTTGGCGATAATAATAGCGATTCTCCGTGCCTATCAAATATAATTTAATTTTGATTATGGCCTCGAACAAGTTGCTACATTGATTATTCTTCTCTCCTTTTTTTTTCTTCTTTTTATAATGAACACTAGCATTTTGGAATTGTTGCTAGTTTAGGTACTGAAATATCTTTGTTCTTTTGATGTTTAGCTGGGTTTGAATTGGGTAATTGCAGATGACGAATCCGAAGGTTTTCTTTGACATTCTAATCGGCAAGATGAAAGCTGGCAGGATCGTGATGGAACTATTTGCAGATGCTACTCCGAAAACTGCTGAAAATTTCCGTGCTCTATGCACTGGGGAGAAAGGAATTGAAATGCTGGAAAACCCTTACACTATAAGGGTTCGACATTCCATCGCATAATCCCAAATTTCATGTGTCAAGGTGGGGATTTCACGAGGGGTAATGGAACTGGAGGAGAGTCGATTTACGGCGCAAAGTTTGCAGATGAGAACTTCAAGCTGAAGCATACAGGGCCTGGTATTTTATCAATGGCAAATGCTGGACCACACACTAATGGTTCCCAATTTTTTCATTTGCACTGATAAGACCTCATGGCTTGATGGGAAACATGTTGTTTTTGGGAAAGTTGTAGATGGCTATAGCGTTGTTCAGGAAATGGAGAAGGTAGGGTCCAACAGCGGGACGACAAAGGAACCTGTTGTTGTTGAAGATTGTGGTCAAATAATAGAGAACTGAAGATCAGATGTATTTCACATGATTAATGTGTAGAACACAAGTGTTGCAAGCTTTATTTTTTGCAACTGTGTTTTTTATTTGAACATGTAAATCAATGCTCATATTTTCATCTGCAACCTTGATCGCTGTTGTGTTTCTATGAGCTCTGTTGCTGGGAAATATTAAATTCATGCTTAAAACAATTTTGAAACAAACAAAAGGGATGAAAAACAAGGAAGTCTGGCTTGATGTGTCAGTGTATTCTGTGAAGTTTTCTTTGCTTGCAAATCCTCTAGTTATCGTCAATGATCTATCGTTCATGTTTAAAGTAAAAAAAATCATTTTTTTTAAATATTTTTGAAAAAGCTTATTCTATAAAACTTTCTTCCAAAAAGCTTACCCTTCTAACCATTACTACACAAGTCACAAGAAACTCTTATAAACTTTCAAGGTAGGGTGAGATATATGTTTGGGTTTGTAATAGTTTATCAATCAGGATTTTTCAAAAATTAATTTTCTCATTAATCCACACTTTAAATTAATTTAAAAGGGATGAAAAATTCATTGAAAGGCAATACTTATCAGATTTTATTTTAAAAATAAAATTATGACTTGAAATTTTTCTTCGAGCTTTTTGATTAAAAATA
Source organism: Salix suchowensis (assembly GCA_029030765.1). Classification (NCBI taxonomy): domain Eukaryota; kingdom Viridiplantae; phylum Streptophyta; class Magnoliopsida; order Malpighiales; family Salicaceae; genus Salix; species Salix suchowensis. The sequence goes on along the minus strand of CM054998.1, from coordinate 12,051,286 downwards.
GGCTAGTAAAGAGAGTGAATCACATATACTTATTTCCAACAAGCACCAAAAACTGCTTAAGCCTTCTCTTTTAGGCTCAAACCACAACTAAGGGAGGAGAAAAACGTAGGAAAATGAGGAGAAAATTCCTCGAAGCACAACTGTTTCATTCTCTGAGATCCAATCATCATCGTTAATGTTCATGGTTCATTAACCTAACCCCATTACTTTTCTTTTTTTAGTTATGACAAAACCTCACCCTCCAGAAAACACACTTTGTAAACCTAAATAAATGAATAAAACCTTAGTTGTCCCAGATTTTTACAAGGAATGCATTCCTTAACTCAAATTCGAGATCTGCTTTGCTTTGCAGATTACAAACTCTCTGTCATCACGTAACATCCTTTGAAACCTAACACCATTACCCTAGTATCTAAACCTGAAATCAGGTTAAGTATTTTTATAAACCTGAACCTGACAACGTATGCTTTAGGCCTAGTTATTCGACAACATTTACAAAAATATACTTTGGTTTATAGCACTTGGAGCAGAAAATGCTACATCTAACCTTCGAAACCATGGTTTCGAATTAAGTAAACAAGAAACATACATTTTTGCTAGGTCTTGGTCAAATCTACATATAAATCAAGCATTTACTGGAAGATATTCCAAGAAAGATATCGGAGGAGTACAGTCTTGTCACCAAATCTTGTTCTCTGATTGATCTTTAATTTCTTCAAGGTATTGACAACGTGTGGCTCCTCAACCTAGCAATAACATTCAACAAAAGATCACACAATGCTTCATGATTTGAGTAAATGTTAGCACAACAACAAACAAGGAAACCTTCATCCAAAATCATCAATCAATCAGATAAAAAACAAGGAAAACTGCTCAATCAAATGATAGTGAGATGTTATATCATCTAGTTAGCCATCTCTCATTGAATGCAAGCTATGTTCGCATGCAGTTTTCTCGACTGGAAACAATAAATACTTCAAGGAAACAATCGACAATATATAGAATTACTAACATAGTCCTTAGTTTAAACTACAAAGTTGTAATTTATCATAGACACTAGAAATTTTACTAGGTTTCTTCTCACTTGGAAATTAAAAAATGGTAGATGTGAGCCTATGGGCAAGATCTTCTCCCTCTGTTTTCCCTCATGGTTGTTCCAAAAAGGAGAAAATGCATTAATTTTATATTTTCCTCTCCTTCATTCATTCCTCTCAGCTTCTCCTTCTCTCACACATAGTTCCCCTCAATCAAAAAGTAGTATGCTCTGAAAATCACTTAAGCTCCTTGAAGTTCCACGTGCTGCATCCCACTTTTTTGTCTTGCTAGAACAAATAGATTGAAATCACTTTAAACCCCTTCTGTGAATTCAAATATGATTTTCCATGTTATACCACGCACTCAAATTATAACTTTTGTTAAGTAAGCATCAAAAGCATTTCAACATCTACTTAGAGTGTGTTTGTTTTTGAGGTGTGCCGCACATAAACAAACATCTAATTTGACCATTTCCAAACTCTATACAATAATTTACATTTCAATTAAATGTATGTCAAGCAGTAATATAGCCACGGAAAAAGATACAAAACAAAATAGCAGTCACCTTAGGATAAATGCTTGATTATGATAAGCAGGTGAGAATGATATTATAATGCTGGTGAAGATGCTTTTGCTTTCTGTATTGTCATCTAGACAATCCTTCTATGATGTTAACACCAGAAAACTCATCAAACGATCTCAACTTTTCAAGTATTAGTCCCTCTTGCTTGGCATCTAGGTATTAGGTAGTTAAGATTCAATACCATGTATTTAGGAGTTAAGATAACTATGGATGGATCAACATGAACATGCATCGTGATCTGTAAAATGAGCATACAGTAATCTTTATGTCATTTAAACAACAGAAAGAAAGAAAACCTTTACTACTTTAAGCAAGAGAAAGGACTATAGAAGCTTGATGTTGGACAAAAATCGGCTCAAGTAACCATGCTCATGTACCAAGAAACTATACAGAGAAGCTTTCTATAGGAATCAACGTACTCTTTTGAGAGGCCTCTACAAAGAAGTGTGAAATTCTAGCAAAATAGTGATTGCTGTCAGAGGGAACTAATTTGTCATAAAACAGAAAGTGTAGTGTGAATAACAACTAGAGAAGAAACTTATGTGTCATCATGCTGGGGAAACCAAACATCTTTCATTCAGTAATAATACTTAGCATGCACAAATATATGCCGTGATTGATGCCAGCCTATCACAGTTTTGCAAGCATGTTTATGTACGGTTATGCATGTCCAGATTGCTAACAAGGATACATTCTTGATCAGGAGTTTCTGTGAAATTTGAGTGAAGGGAATTCCCAACACTGTCAACAATGGCTGATGTAGTCATAGATGATTCGATACATAAAATTGCCATAATGGCATCCATCCGAGTGACCTCATTTCTGAACATCAGTCTTGCATGTGCTGCAACATTGAGAAGTCAAGTTCTGATAATTTAATGGACAAATAATCAACATAAACATTGAAATACCTTGAGCTAGGCGTATCAAACTTTCCAGCATGCGCACAGTGGTCCTTGCTACAAATTAGAAATGGTACAATACAATAAAAAGGAAAAATAAAAAATAACAATAGGATAGAAAGAGTAATTTACTGAGGAACCTGCATTATAAGTTGCAGATCTTCGTTGGAGTTGATAATAACTTGAAATAACCTTTTCAGCTTCCTTGGTAAGCACAGGCCTGAAGTACCCCTTTACAAAATGAATATACCTGCAATATATTTTGAAGAAGCTGAGCACTTGCCTTTCTGAAACAGAAACAGGTTATGCAGCATGTGCTTAATTGATACACAAATGTGTGCAAGTGCATGCCCGTGTGTCAAAGACAGTTACATTAGAATTCTCTCTTTAAGTTGGCAGGGCCGAAATGTTAGTAAAATCCTGTTTAATTAATTCAAAATGCAAAAGAAACAGGAAAATCATGAATGATAACATTTCACTTCAAAACAGGGAGGGGAGGTGCAATGTTACCCTCCAAGCATGGGAGTTAAATGATTCCATGGAAAAGTTGTCTTGTTGACCCGTGAGTCCCCTGTCACATGTTCTTTACTCTGGAGATATTATGAATAGTTATGTACTTCAACAAACACCATTAACATCTATTTGTTTAAGAGCTTGTACGTTATTAGAGCTTGTTAACATTCGTTTGTGTAACATTTAACTCCTATTTTTTCCCATCCCCACCCGCCAAATCATTTTGATATCGCATGCATAGGGAAGCTCACGCTTATAAAAGAAGGTGTAAGTGTCAGTTGCAACCCAATTGCATGATTTAATTCCCATACTAGATAAATGATTGCATCTCCTTTTTAAGTAGAGACAACTCAATTTTAAAAATTGACATACTGTGGGTAAAGGAAATAATGCATGGCATGTTACTAGGCTCGCAAGTTTGAAGCCTCAACAAAAGCACATCGAATTGCAAGGATTTGTGCTGAAAGTGTTTGTAAAAGATCATCCAAACAAAGCCACTTTTTTGTTTTTATACCAAACTTTTCCAGGATCAATGGGAAAATGATTACATTAAACAGGCCAGCTCAGTGATCAGTTCACCAGCTGTACCAGCCTGACAAAGTTATTTATGACCATTATGCTCTTCTCTGTCTCCATTTACTATTGAACCAAAAAGGTATTTTACCTGCGAAGCATAGCAAATGTCCAGATGTTACCCAAATCTTCATCATGATCTTCTTTGTTTGATTCACCCTACAAATCGGTTTCAGAAAACAGTGAGGCTTTAAATGAGTTAATTGCTTTATGGCATAACATTGAACCCATATTTGATTTGTACATCACCTCATTGAGAATGTGAGATGATACAACAGCATCCCATTCAGGATTCTTCGTGATCCAAGAGGACCAAAACAATGTCAAATCTGCTCAATAATGGTCCCGAGAGTGCGGTGTTGACAGAGAGAGCTAGAATAAGTTAAGGACAAAGCAATACTATCATTTGTGTGGGTGGGGAGGCAGGTTGAAGAAAGAAAAGTAACATACGCATTAAGAAAAATACAGATTTAAGAATGAGAAGTTCAACTTTACATTTCAAACAATATCCAACAATACAGGTGATAGGGTAAACAAACTTAAACAGCCAGTGACTAAAAATTGGTTAATATATTCTTCCTTTTTTCTTTTTCTTATTGACACAAATTGGTTTTGATTAATTGAGGCGATGGAAGTGATACATTGATCAGGGTCATACTGTCCTTTGGGATTTGTTGCACCGAAGACAATTGTCCTAGTACTTAAAGTAGTAACCAGACCAGCCTGGAAAAAAAAAAGAGAAAATACAAAATTGTAATCAAGCTTAAGATCAAGAACTCAATAGACATAACTTGTAAGAAAATGATCAAAAGAAATCTCAAAGAATCTCAAACAGAATACTGAAAGCATATAAAGCATACAGTAGAATAGCTATAGGGGCCATGGATACAAACATGAAAATTTATGTGTGATGCAGCATCCATTACACATGATGTGATGATACAACATGTATTTTCTGTCATCAATAGGACATTTATTTCTTCCATCCTCAATGATGCAGAACCAATTTATGACATCAAGGAAACAATCTCCAAAACTCATGAGAATCAAATCTCTGAAAACTCATTTATCAATCTTCTAGATTATCACTTGATAATGGAGTAAGGGGAGCCTGGGAAACTTCCTACGGTTCCTTGTTTAGGTGAAACCAAAAATTGATCTGATTGAACAAGAGTTTCTTTCAAATGTTTAACTAGCATGCTATTCATGGACATAATGCATATAGAAATAAGTAAGCTAAATCCTGTAGGGAAACTAAACAGCAGTAAGACCCACTAGATAGGAGATATAACCATGTTATTTGCAAAACATACTTTATTTAAATATCCAATGAGCATGTGGCTCAATTGGCACCCATATCCCTCTCGTTCATGGAGTCTTTGGTTAAAGCTTCTAAGAAAAAAACCTGCTGAATGGTAGATATTGATACTTCTAAGAATCTCAAACAAGCCTCCATCTTAAACAATCAAATGTTAATTCCCAAATCATTTTTTCTTCATTTTCCAATACTCAATTAAGGCAGTATCGTACAGATCATTAGAAGTTAACATAGCAATTTCTACGTTATAATCAGAATTTTTAGTCAAAGCATTATCCTATTTGCTGTGTGAAAGAGGATTATTGTGTGGCGAACAGATTTTAGGGTTACACAATGGGGCTTCAACAGGAGGATATCTTAATTGATGGGGCATATTGAACATGAATATCAAATAACAATCTCTTGTTTGAAGACCCATGGGATGGTTTCTATAAAAGATGAAGTGAGAAAACATTCTATTACATTCTGCAATCATATTTACACATCAAAGTAAATATAAGAAAAAACAGAGGAGCAACCTTAGCAACACTTATAGTCTGTTGCTCCATTGCTTCATGTATCGTTGCCCTGTCATGCTCCCTCATGCTGCCAACAGAAGGTGGTTTAGCTCAATATCAAGCACTCATAAGCAAAATCGGTGGAAACTATTGTGTTATTGGTGATCAGTTCTGCAAATCAAATCTTTGGTGATTTGTATTGAAAACAAAATTACAAGTTCAAATAAAGAGGTTTCATGCTGAGATTACCTGTCAAATTCATCAATGCAACAAATCCCTCCATCTGCCAGAACAAGGGCTCCAGCTTCCAACATCCACTCCCCTATTTACTTCAAAGACATTGATTAGTCATTCAAGATTTCAAAATAACATGATTTATTTTATATGGCATGCTAGAATACTCCATGGATGACAATCAGTGTTCCTAAACTGAAAGATAGAAGATTCCAGGCAATGGCTAAAATATCAATACAAACAGGGAAAAAAAACTGTTATCATTTTTTTTCTTAAAATGCCAAATTTTGATCCAAAGATATTGCACAACATGTATAACAAAGCGCATCCTAGCTCACCATGGATTTCTATTTCCATCATTACATTTCTTTCTTATGAGTTTTATTTTTTGTGTGTGGTACAATCTGCTTTTTAAAGTACTTTCCAAACTGTTTTTCACCCAAAAAACTATCAAATTGATTTTTTTTTGTGGTTTTGAATGGTTTAGATATGCTGATGTCAAGAATAAAACACAAAAAAAAAAACCTGAAAAAAATATTATTTTGATGCAATTGCAATTGCTTAGCACTTGCACCACAATACCCAACACACACTTATCATACACAGAAATATTTTCAGCAACATTGATTCTTAGAAGGCTTTGGAAGCTAATAGCAAAACACCAAACTGAGTTCAAGAATTTAACCTGTTTATGTAATTTAAAATTAACAAGAGAACAGGAAATTGATGGAAGAAACTGTTACAACTATGGACAAAGTTCCAACATTTTTAGCTTCAGGGAATAGAAATACCTCCATCCTTGACTGCAGTGACAGTTAATCCCGCACTGGTACTTCCCAACCCAGTAGTGATAACAGACCGGTTGCTCAACTTTGCAGCAAATTTTAAGAACTGAGACTTGCCTGTACCTGTGAGATTAATTTCATATAGTCTAAGCATTATTATTTATTTTCACATGGCATCATAATAATCAAGGAATTTAATTTATGCATAATGAAATTTGAAATCTATTATAGCCAAACAATCATTATGGACAAAAGTCAAATTTTAAGTTCAAAGTACAGATTTACAAAAGAGTCATCAATCATAATAACTACATCACATAGCTCACATTTATATCAGGAACTTGAAGGTAGATCTCACTTTACTCTGAATTATGTATGGTGTATCTAAACAGAACCGTGCAGACTATCTTAATTACAGCTCAGACAATAAACATTTATATCAGGAACTCAGGTAGATCTCACTTTACTCTATAATATGTATTGTGTGCCTCAACAGAACCATGTGGAATATCTCAATCACACAACTGGAGAATTTGGTTTAATTTTATTCCAGCATTTTCTGCTTTCCTGGTTTTCATTGAAAGGACAAATGGACGGGCAGACGTTGCACATGATTGTTGGATCTCTTTGAACACGTTCCCAACACGGGATTTTGTCTTAACAAAAGTCTAAGATGTGTTGGCAGGGTAAATGAAAAATTCACAATGCAAGGCATATATATCATGGATTAGTCTTGCAGCTTAAAACCAATAAAAATGCATGTCAATTCAATGCAACTTCCAGAAATATATTTGAACAATGAGAGTGTTTGAACTATCATCCAGTTTTAATACACTTTAGGAAACCGATCAGCACCTGTAATGCCTAATCCAAAATTGCTTACCACCAAGTTTATGCATGACTCTTCTTATATGCTATAATAAACTTGGATCAACAATCTTCCAGAATTATTCCAACATAAGCAATCATGCAACTAACTCAAAAAAATGAAGCATAAGGAAAATTCTCCGCTTTAAGTAAAATTCAAGGAATCAATTCTTGTTATAAATATACATGTACCGTTAAGAGAGGAAAATTCACCTGGATCACCAACCAAAAGCAAATGAGACTCTCCTCGAATCTTTGAACCAGAAGCATCAACATGTTGCACCCCTCCAATAAGTGTTAATGCAACTAATTTTAAGGAATTTCAATGTGTCAACCAAGTAAACACTAATGAAGAGTTCTAACACATGAGAAAACAAGCATCATTACATAATTATATTCAATCAGCATAACCATTAGTTTCACAAAAGTTAAAGTGGTGCAATACAATCAGACATCCATCTTTTAAAACAACAGAATGGAATGATAAAAAATGACAGCATACCAGCAAGCTTCACAGTGAAGAGTCCAAAAATCTGGGGGCAGATACCTCGCAGAATGGCATTTCTCCCTGATTCCAAGCTCATTTAAAAACTTGTGATAGAAAAAATAATAAGCTAAAGGACCAAATCTAACAGTAAAATCATATGTAATAAGTCAAAAGAAAGGATAACTTCCAAGGAGTGTTATCTCAGTATTTCTCATAAACGGTTATAAAGATGAACTACTACTCTACATAAACATCTTAAAGATACTAACATTGCCAATAGTTTTACCTTTCAAAGGAGTATCACTGAAGTCTGACCAAAAGTGCTTGAATTTTATTATAACATCATTGGGGATGTCAATATTTGCTTTCAGCTCATTAGTTCTCCTGAGAACATAAGAGACAAAATTTGAAGGAAAAAGATACAGATTTAATATTATGGCAGGGGTATATTCTAGAAACACTTCCACATGTGCTAGAAATGGACTATACTTCTGTAGATTCCACTTTCAAAGTTACAAATTTAGGAGAAAAAGTTTGGTCTAGAAATAAATTAAAAAGCAGCAGGGACTGATAATATTGTGGAGAAAATTAAGAGAATGAAAGGATGAAAGAACAATAACTGCACTCTTGGGAAAGAAATTGGCAATGTACACTAAGAAAGCACGCACTCAGAGGAAAGTCTTTAGGGGTGTCACTTTGGAAAGTGGTGTAAAATGATAGGTTATCTATAAGGTGAAGCAGCAGATGCATCAATAGATAGACTTTGGCTGCCAAATAGTTAACAAAGGTACAGGTCCACAATAACTTAAGTGGACAGAATAAGATAGAGCCCATAAGAAAGATCTCATTACCTCACATAATTAGCAATTAATACAGGATCAAGATTGGATCGAACATCTTTTAAATCAGGAGACCATTTTGCAGTCAAAATCCCAGTAACAATGATATCATCTGCAACAAAAAACATAACCATAATGCCCCATCCACACAGAAATGAAGTGCTCCTTTTGGTATAAAACAGGGTTAATATGAAAGGATAAGAAGCAGATACTGAAACAAGAATGCCAAGGTAAATTTCCAAATGTTATTCTTAAATAATATAATGAACCTATTAAGTAGTTTTGCTGTAGTTATTTCTTAAGAAAAAAGAATTTAAAAGATCATATTATTTTAGACAAATGGGAAAAAAATCATACAGCTAGCATACACATATACATCATAAAATTGTGTTTGGTAAAGGTACTTATTTTGGATCAATATCATAGAATTGTTTTTAAAAAATCAGATTAATATATATATATATATATATATATATATATATATATATATATATATATATATATATATATAGAGAGAGAGAGAGAGAGAGAGAGAGAGAGAGAGAGAGAGAGAGAGAGAGAGAGAGAGAGAGAGATCATCAATGCTTAGGATTTACAATATTCAGGTTAAATACAGAATGATAATTTTACGTCTCCTGATTAATAAGGAATAGACAATATATGCTGTGAATCACGGCAAAAATTGGATTTATAAACTCAATGTTCCAAGCAACCAAGACATACTTATTGAACATAGTCATTTTGTAATACAAAATACACTTCTCCAAAGAAACATTAGTTATCTGAATGGATAAATGAAAGCAGAATTGAGAAAAGAATCTTCCATATTTTTTAACGGTTAATAAAAATAGAACAAGTCTCAGCTTGATTTCACGTCATTTTAATTAAGGTACAAGTTCATGGTAGCAATTTCAGAAAGCAAATCCTTGAAAGTGTTACCTCCAGTTTTTACAATGTCAACAAGATCATCCATGAGAATGACAGGAATTGACCGAGGAATGACCCCAACACCCAACACCTGTGTGCTCTCTTGGATTTTGATTTCCTGGTAATCATGGCGTATTACAGATTCATCAACACAGTCGAACCTTGAGCCTTCACAGGATTTAGACCTCTGTCATTGGATACACTGGATTAGTGATGGAACTCATAGATCATAACACCAAAAGAGACTACATATACCACAAAAGACCAGTTAATGCCTTGTTGTAAATCATGTACCAAAAGATATCAATAAATTTTAAAATTCACCCTGAACAGGTACAACAGAAAGAGTAAGCTTATCATTCAATCTATAATTTCATGGCATTAATGCAATGCAATAAGAGATTAAAGATGCCAGTCCAAAAAATTACAATGCCGATGCCAATGGTATCAGCATGAATTTGCAAAAGACTGAGTATGCAGCTTCATAATTTTGCTCAATAATATGCTGTCAAAAGGGTGTTGCAAACTACTTTCTATGTGTTGACTGTAAACCTTACAAAATTGCACTCGGATAAGAATTAATAATAGACAATCAAGGATAGAGACAATAAACCTGAGAAGGGCAAAACGAAGGTAGTGTTATGGAGTTTCTACTTTCCAACTCAGGGTAAACTGGGAAACTGCACAAGAAGAACATTGGCTCAAACACTGGCACACAAATTCTGTTTCCCCCATAACGAAATAAAATTTGGTGAAAAAAATGAAAATTGATAGAGCACCTAAAAGATATGCTCATTGGATTCACCAGTTAAATGTTTGTGTTAAACAAAAAAAATCAAGGAAAAAATTTATGATTGAGAAATCAATTACAGTATGAGATTCTTGGTCGTGTATCTCAAGAAAAAAATCATATAAATGTTATTTGCAATAAAAACATGTTAAAACCATCTAAAAGTAATCCCACTCCAGGATCTTAACCCATGTTAAGCCTGGATTTCTCTGAGTCCTGACAAGAGCCCCTTTAAAAGAGCTTCTCTCATCTAAATAAACCCAGTGAATTATTCCTAATAACAATAAGCTGACTCCAGCAATTCACACCAATCTAAACGATTTCAGCATTTATCAACGTAAGTCATTCAGATGAGAAACAACCTTAAATATGATTTTGGATTCTGATCCATTTACATAAGCAAGTTACTTATAGTCTTGTAGGAAAATTCCCTTTCTTCACAAAACCCAAGAATAAACTAAATCAACATGAAAACTTTACCCTTTTCCCTTCACAACCTATACATAACCATGGACTAGGCCAATAAAGTTAAGCTAATGGAGACTTAGACAAAAGCATAGGCATTCAAACAGAAAAATAAACCTACACATGCTTGCATTTCCGACACTGATACATCCTCTCCCCTTCATACATCTTAATCGCTCCAGACCTGATTACAGTCCCTTTAAGAGTGAGTAGAATTCCGCGATGCTTCACTCTCACACGCCCAATGCTCGGAAACGTCTCTACAAACCCCATAAACACAACAAACTAATCAATGATCCCATCCATAAACATTAACAAAAGAAATAACAAAAACCAAACAGACAAACAACAAATAAAATTGACAAGAAAAAAAAAAACATCACCGTACCAGGGCATTCAAGTGGAGATCCACATACATTAATCCGCACATGAATGAACTTCTTCTCAACCCCTTTCTCCCCAAATTTCAAACCTTTGATCACAATTTTCTACAGCCCAGATCAAAAACTACTAAGAACATGAATTCAATGAATTGGTAAGAATAAAAAAAGAAAAGAAAATCACACATGAGCCCAGAAGGCAGCCCGGTCGAAAAGCAGCAAGTACACAGTTGGCTGAGCCAAAACAAGATGAGCAAGTCGAGAATTCTCGTTCAGCAAATCTGTAAAACTATAACGGAGAAAAAAATCAAGGGGCAAACTTTTAATGAAAAATAAAGATGGGTTTGAACTTTGAAAGTAAATGGATGGCATACTCTATGCAGAGAGGGTAATGAAGCTTGGGGTCTGGAGAGACGACAATGGAATGAAGCTGCTCAGAGTGATGGGTCATCAGAAACTCAGCTAAGGACTTTACTTCACTGTCTTCTTCCTTCTCCATGCTTTCGGGTTCATTGATCGGTTTCATGGTTGGCTGAATTTTCCCGCTCAGTTTGTTCGCTCACCTTCTCAATGAATGTTGGTCTTATTTTTTAAATGTTATTTTGGGTCTTTCAAGTAGGAAATGATAATATAAGCATTTTTTAATATGCTGGAAAAAAACAATAAATAAATATTATTTATAAAGTTATTATTTTATTTGGTTTCATAACTAGAAATATCATATATTAGATTACAGGGCAATATAAATCATATTCTAGAGTCTCATTTAAAAGTTTAAAAGCAAGATAATTTCTTAACATAATATCATAGCCTTCTTGACCTAGCGGTCACGAGTTTAAATATCACAACCCTTATTCTATCTGATAAAAAAACAAGCACAAAATAATATGAGTTTGTGCAAATTTCAAGTTCAAAAGGCTTTCACTCGAGAGGACGTGTTAGAGAATAATATATATCATATTTTAGGATTTCACCTATCAGTTTAAGCTTTTAGATAAAATAATTTTTTAATAAATTAAATATTATAATGTTACAATTGAAAAAAAAAAAAAAAAGGGTTGGGGGGATATATAACCTCAACAGTGCTCTTTTTACAGTCATTTGATAAATCCAAGCAGCCATAAGATTCAATGAACCAGCCATTTCCCACACAGCTTCCATGCATGCCCTCAATTTCTTCTAAATGGTAAAAATCATTTAGAAATAGATCTAGCCATCTTTTTTAATCAATTGGCGTCGTTAGTTTTTCCAATGATTTGCAGTTTTTTGCATGCAACTCCGTCGAACAAGGGGGAAGCTCTAAGATTGACAGAAGCTTTGAGCAGTCATCAATCCAGAAATTTTCCAGATTAGAAAGGCAACCAGCCAATGCAAGAAGGCAGTTTCGAGAATTTGTTTCCTGGTAAATTCAATTCTTGTAGAGAGGACAAGCTCCCAAAATGATCAGCTGAAATTGCATCATCGGACAAACCATAGGAAGCAAGATTGAATTCTGTCAATATTCCCCAACCGGCGAAAGAAGTTGGCATCAGAGCTTTGAAGATTGGTGAAAGCCATGAAGAAATCAGTGATCGATCTCCAAGATGTGGATGATGATTCCTCATTGTAACTGCATCCACTCAATGATAACTTCTTGATGTTCTGCAAATAAGCAAATGAAGACTGAAGTTTCTTATTTGCAATCCCATCTGCTAGCAGCTCAGTTAATGACTCATTGATGTAAAACAAGTTGCGGATGCTTACATGTAGAAGAGAATTGAATTTTAGTGGTCCAGGTATCGAAGTCAGAATGACGTGAAACTCACATAGTTAATGTGTTTCGGCGTGACCATCAATAATCAATAGCTTTGTTATTGATGTATACTATTTTTTAGCTGAATTCCTTCGTTTAGCTCCAAAATCGTTATTTTTGTCATTTTAGAAAAGTTTTGTTTTAGCCATAACTTTAGATTTCCAAGTCAAAATCAACTTCCTTCAATTTCAACTTGCTTAGGATTTTTAGTAGTTTAATTTCAGCAATTATCTTAGTTTTGCTATTTTTGATAATTTTTAGTAATTAGTCCCGTTTCTTGTTCAACAAGAATTAGGACGGCTTGTAAGCCCTTTGGCCAAAATTATTCAATTATTCAATAAAATTTTGATTTTTTTTAGAATTTCTCTCATTTCTAGTAGACTCCAGAGTAATTTATATAATATTAACATGGCAATATTCTTTTTGTGTTTCCGCTGCGTCACTCACCAAGCCCTTCTGGCAAATTCTCAAGGCGAACGCACATGCAATCTAGAGTTGCAAATGTCTTGCGGAAGATTCTCTAGTCTGCAACATCCCATCAAATCAAAGAAAGCAAGTCTCTTTAATCTCCAATAGACGAATAAATCTCATCAACTAAATTTGTACAATCTTCGAGTATAAGTTTCTCCAAACTGGGGAGTCCTCGGAATTTTGGTGTTTTAGCAAACTTAGTGTTTGTTTCACACAATTGTTGCTGATATGGTTGAGGTTGAAAAAAATATAGTTTAATGAAAAGAGTTTTTAACTGCGGTTCAAAACTGAAATTGAAGTGTTTGGTTAAAATTGTGATTGAATTTGAGGTTTAATGAAAAGCAGTTTCGAATGTTTGGTTGTCATGTTTTTCATATTGCTGTTAACTTGTGAAATTATTTTAAAGGACACACACATATATTTTTTTAAATATTGTAGATTTAATTATAATAATAATAATAATAATAAAATATAATAAATAATTCAAGTAAATTACACAATTTCTAACTTTTTTAGAATATGATTTTTATATATTTTTTTTAAAATCGGACTGGGCCTGACCCAAATAAATGGGCCGACCCAGCCAAGTTGGGCCAAAAGGCCCAACCCTGCTAGACTTGGGCTGGGCCGAGAGCAGCCCAAGCCCAAGCGTTAAGACTATTTTAAAACGCAAAACGGTGCATTTGGTTTTAAAAAAACACACAAAATGGTGTGTTTTGCCTTTTGTTTTTGTTTTGCATTATTCGGCCATGTTACTATTCACCGACTATGACGAGAGGGTCAACGGCCGGTACCAACGGGTAGAGGAGGTCGAGGTGGTTCTCCCTATCGTGGTGGCGTCGAAAATAGCGGTGGTTCTCCCTATCGTGGTGGCGTCGAAAATAGCGGTGGTTCTCTGTTGGAAGTTGTCAAAAATAGCGTCAAAAATAGCGACCTGTGGTGGGCGGATAGGGTGTTGGAAGTTGTCGGGCTGTGCTGCCATTCACCTCTGTTGCTTCGTTGCTGCCTTCCCGGAGTTGGAGAAGAAGGCTTGGGTGGTGGCTAGCTGCTTTTGGAGCTCACGGTGGAGTTGGTGCTGCTGCTAGCCGGGAGCTGTTGTAGGAGTTGGCAAGGAGAGAGAGCTCGAGGAGAGAGAGAGAGCTGGCTACTATGGAGAAGGAAGAGAGAGAGAGAGAGGTTGTTGTTGGGGGAGAGACAATCCGAGCATAAGATTCGTCGTGTTTTTATTTTGCTTCATTGAAAAATATTGAACGCAGTTCGTTAGCTCGTGTTGAATCTCTCCTCTGAAGCACCATTTTTTTTCAAACCAAGCTAAAAACTGCACCCATGGGCGGTGTTACGTGTGTGCTTCCTCTCCTCGCAACTCATAGCAATTTGGGTAACAATCAAAAATAATATTCAAGATAAAATAAATGAGCAATGGTTACTCATCCTTCGTTGTGAAATTTACGTGTGAAATTACTTGAATATGCTCTTCGTGTTCTTTGAGAAGCATCTCACATATGCTTTGCAGATTTTTCGGTGGGACCTATAGTTAAAAATTGGGGTCTTGTTTGGTTACTTTGCGTTTGGAGCCGCGGTTCAACGCAACCGTCGGTTGAACCGCGGTGCCAAACACCCACTTAGAATGGCTAAGATTGAGAATTTTCAGATTGTTGAGAATCTGTCAAAGCGGTGGCGAAATGAGATTGGTGACAACGAAAAGAAATATTTCTTGATTATAAGAATTTTAAGTTTTTTTTTTTTTTTTTTCGTTTCGAGGAAACTCTATTTCCAGAAAGCCTACTTTATGGGCTCAGGTCAATGAGTAAAATCCAGGTTGGCTGTCTAAAGTTCTTACAAGAAATACATATTCTGACTCGAACTCGAGATTTGCTGTGTAGATCTCAAGTCTTTTGTCATCACTTCACGTTCCTAGGGATAAGAATTTTAAGTTGCATCAAGAATAAGGTTGCGAGGCTTACAGAGCGTTTCGTACCTTCAGTTCTTTGATGTTACTGTGTTGCATATCAAGAACAATTAGTTTGTCCAGTTGAAAATCGAATGAAAAGATTTCGAAGCAAATCCATGCCAACAACGCCATATTTAATCCTTTGGGAAGAAAGTTGAGGCTTCCAGTAAGACGACTCACACCATTTAATTGGAGTAACTCTAAATTTCTCATCTCTTTAAAGGTTTCAGTGCTTATAGATAAAACTGCTGGTGCTCGCACATGTAGAACAAGATAGTGTACAAATATTTTTCAAAATTTCTATTATTTTTTTAATACATTTATTTTAATGAAACTTGATTTTATTTTACTATATTTTCAAATAAAAAAACATTTTAAAAAAAATATTATACAAAGATTCTCTTAATAGATGGATACACCAAAACGACAACAAAAGACAACATACAATGACCTAAAATGCAATGACACTGTCAATGCTGAAGCTGGTAAAGATCAGACCAGTGGCGATGGAGACGGTGGTTTCTCTTTATATCATGTCAGGGTTCAAAGGAATCCAAACAAATCTTTAGAGGTGTTTGTTTCATCCAAAGATGTTTTATCAAAATCACTTTATAAATGTTTTTTGTATTTGTTTACAAAAAGTTGTTTGAGTAAAAATATTTCTCAATTAAAGAAAAAAATAGTTTGGGTTTTGGAAAAATAATTTTTTTTTTTATATTTTGAATAGAAATTGCTTTCCAAAAGTTATGAAGAATTCAAAAAAAATCTAGTTCTTTAATAATTATATCAAATTTGATTATTGGTATTTTGATTGTTATATATTTTGTTTTATATTTTTTCAATTAAATTCCTTATAATTTACTTTTTATATCAGTTTTAGTTTTAGTTTTTATTTTATTTTTGCTTATTCTTTTTTTAATTAAACTTTTTTATCTATCAAATTTGATCTCATCTCATTCTTTGATTTCTATTTATTTTACTTGAAATAATTTATGAATATATATATATATATAAATATATCTATTTATTTGATTTCTATTTTTTTATTTGTAAGATTTATCCTTATTTTTTTTAATAAATTAAAAAAATTAAAATATTAATAAAAAAATTTCCACCGTATTTTTTATAATATAAATTAAATTAAAATAAAATATTTTTTTTTTAACATCACCTAACATTAAAAAATAATTTATTCTCTATAAAATCAATTTTAAAACAAAACCTCCTTTCCAAAGGGGGCTTAGTAAGAAGACAACCATGTAGTTAGTGGAGGGTACGGACATGTGCCTATAGAGGAGGAGGGCCCACAGTGTGGGTAATTTTATTTTTTTTAAATAATAAATACTTTATAATATTAATTAAATCTTTTAATTCGATCATTACATTAAAATGAAATTTTATGAGAATTCTCTTGATATATTTATATATATTATGTTAAAATTTCAAAGCAATCAGATAATGTAACAACCTTATGAGATTGATGATGACATTCTCATAATATTATAAATGTTCATAATTTTGTTCAGAAAATTCAGTTTATTGTGTTTTTTTAGATTACGAATTAAACTATAATGGTGTTTTAATATTTTTTTCTCAATTTTATTATTCAACATTGAGTCATTACGAATTAAACTTTATAATATGATATGATTTGCTTTATTTAAGGTTATCATGGTCATATAAGTTGTAATGGAGGTTACATATTTGAAAGGTTTACCAAGGTTGACCCGAGTTGATTCAATATATTGTTGTTTTAATATTTTTTTAGTTAAGATGTCAACTTGATTCTTATCAATTTTTCATGTTATCTTTGAACTCAAAAACTTAGTCGAGTTATATCAGTTTAACTTTACTTTTTAACTTATTTTTAAAATTTAAATTGTACAATTTTAAACAATTTTATTTTTGGATTTTAACTATTTTTTGAATTAATATATATATATATATATATATATATATATATGCAGTACAAACCCAAAATAAAATGACAATATTTTAAAACTAAAATATATCATTCCAATTAAAAAATAAAACATATTAAGTTTTCGTGTTACACGTTGCTGGTAGGTTTCCATGGCATAATTATTTTCATTGCTGTCTGTTGGTGCTGGTGCGGTGCATCATACTTCGCACTTGTGAGAAGTCAATTTGGCTTTAGTGCATTGCATTGTCTTGTCTTGTCTAATTACAGCAAAAATAAGGATAAAATTATAATAATTAATTTCCCTTTTCCTTTCTTTTTTTTTCTGTTATTATAATGTTTTGATTTCTCTTGAAAAGGGTTTATTTTTTATGTTTATTTATTGGATTCTTTTTAAGATTTTTGCAAGAATAAAAAATAAGGGCATGTCTTTAGATATAACAATTTTTGTTGTCAATCAATTGGAAACATAACTTGTTAATTTTATAATATTTAGAAATATCTAGTAATAACCTATTAATTATTTTTTAAATTTATATTGAAAAAATAAATACTAATAGAAGAACAATCTTAATGAAGATACTCTAATTATTTTTTATAGAAATTTCAAATTTTCTCTTCTTTATGTGTCCATTTTTTTATTTATTTCATATTTCATATTTCGGTTTGGTTTTGAATTATTTTCTTAGCTCTGAAATTTAAAATTAAAACCAAACCAATTTTAAAAAAAATAATAATTATCTAATAAAATAATTTATATAGTTATTCCAAATAATCCAAATTAATTTGCTCATTAATTCGTCCAATCAAGAATGTAACTTAGCCAATCACATGATGTTTACTCTTATCCACACACACACAACCCACCTTATCTCTTTTCAATGTGTTGGAGTTGCCCCCCATGGCAATCAAGAGCACTTCAACTTTAAGAATAACTTTTTTTTTTCTTGGTCACATCGATGAACCATAATCCAAAATCATATTATCACATTTAAAAATTTAAATTTTAAAATATAATTTATATTATTTTATAATATATATTTCTAAATGAAAACTCTTTGAGATTGAAACTTGCACAGAAATCTACAGTATCTTTTCATTTATTTTATTAAATAAAATAAATGTAGTGAAATTCAAATCTATAACTATTGTATCAAAAAATTTTTAATATCATATAAAAAATCATATTATCTAAAAATTTAAATTGATAAATCAAATTTTAAAATATAATTTATATTATTTTATAATATATATTTTTAAATGAAAATTTTTTGAGATTGAAACTTACACAAAAATCTACAGTATCTTTTGATTTATTATATTAAATAAAATAAATGTAGTGAAATTCAAACCTATAACTATTGTATCAACAAAATTTTAATATTATATTATCTAAAAATTTAAACTATTAAATAAAATTTTAAAATATAATTTACACTATTTATTAGAGTATAAAAAGGGAGCGAGCGGAGTCGACCCTTGCGCGAAAGAGAAACATAGTGATCATCACTAACCGAAGGATTCTAATATTTTGGCTTTCACAATATGGGTGGGGCCTTGATCATCACCACCATGCCCAAGCTAGCATCTGCATTGATTCCTACAGCATGATATTTTGTTGCAGAGTCTTATAATTGAAGTATAATTCGGCACCAATACTATTTGCTAATACATTTTGTTCTTCTTATGATCCTTGTTAAATTTTCAGGGAATGGAAGTTCTAGTGAGCCAGAGAATCAGGGAGACGTCGTCATCACCATCCTTAGCATCGATGGTGGAGGAGTGAGAGGCATCATTCCCAGTGAAGTCCTAAGTGTTCTTGAATCAAAACTCCAGGTAAATCTGTTCTCTCAACATGTTTTCCTTCATCAATCTTATACACACTAGCTAGACCTATATTTAGTCTGTTAGAGAATAATATAAATTATATTATGAGACCTTACTTACAAGCTTAAGCTTTTAGATGAGATGGTTTCTTAACATGGTATCAGAGCCTTGTTGACCCAACGGTCATGAGTTCGAATCTCACCACCCCCATTCTATTTTCATAAAAATCAAGCACAAGGTGATGTGGGCCCGTGCAAGTTTCAAGCCCAAACGGCTTTCACTTGAGGGGGTGTATTAGAGAATAATATAAATCATATTCTGGGGTCTCACCTAACAGCTTGAGCTTTTAGATGAGATAATTCCTTAACATACCTCGTTCATTTTTCTTGCTTGTATAGAAACTGGATGCGGCAAACAAGGACGCGAGGATTGCAGATTATTTTGACTTCATTGCCGGGACAAGCACCGGCGGCCTTATGACAGCCATGCTTACGGCCCCGAATGAAAAAAAACGACCTTTGTTTGCTGCAAAAGATATTGCTAAGTTTTATCAGGAAAAGAGTCCAAATATCTTTCTCAGAACACCTGAAACAAAAAACGAACCTCCATCTACTGATCAAGAGGGTTCCAAAATCTCTGATCCTGGTGAAGCAACGGAAGAATCTTCGACAACGTAGGTGAAACAAATCCAATGGATATTTTGTAATTCAAACCATATATTCGATCCGAATAAATCTCTTCCTTTTCTTCAGAATGGCTTACAGCATTTGCGGAAATTAATATCACTGACAGGATCCATCTTTTGAACAGGCACGCCAAAGTCATCAATACTCCATCTACTGTTTTGCGCGGTTTTATTGATGTGATAGCCGACATAGAACCTCTTAATAAACATTTACTACAACCAAAATATGACGGAAAGAATCTGCAAGATACCATTAGGGGACTTTTGGGAGAGAAACTAGCTCTCAGTGAGACTCTAACAAGTGTGATAATCCCCGCCTTCGACATCAAGGAATTTAGGCCTACCATCTTTTCC
The DNA here is from genome assembly GCA_029030765.1 of Salix suchowensis. NCBI lineage: Eukaryota > Viridiplantae > Streptophyta > Magnoliopsida > Malpighiales > Salicaceae > Salix > Salix suchowensis. Next base: position 12,031,090 of record CM054998.1, on the reverse strand, counting down.
ACCTTCAAGGTCATATTCTTCTTGATTTTTTAATATTTTCCATTGAAAATATTAGTGAATTCAATTTGCACGCAGTGAGTGGCATAACATATTTACCTTTAATGATATTCACCTGTGTATGAATAAATTTATAATTGTAGGCCAAGCGTGATAGGTCGATGGATGCTCCACTTGCAGACGTTTGTAGGGCCACCTCTGCAGCACCGTATTACTTTCCCCCTTACCATTTTAAAACCAGCAAGCCCTTCAACCTAGTTGATGGCGGTGTTGCAGCCAATAATCCTGTAAGTTACTGTTTATTGTGATATATAACATTAATACTAGGAAAATGATAAGTTAGCAACGCAAGGAAGAAGATCATATGCCTCATCTCTTGTGTCATAATCTTATCAGTCTTTCCTAGCTGTGTGTGAGGCGATGAAAGAAAAAAAGACAGATTTTCAAAAAATTGTTATCCTCTCCCTTGGAACTGGAGCACCAGATGCAAGTGGCAGGCTAGAGGTTGGAAACGGAAAATGGGGAATTGTTGATTGGCTTTGGCAGGATGACGATTCCACCCCGTTGCTGGATATCTTGACGACTGCACCGGATGAAATGACTGAGATCTACATGTCTAACGTCTTTCAATACAGTGGATTAGAACACAACTATACTCGGATCCAGGTAAACCACTTGAAAGTATAAAAAGTAGGAATTTTGGCAACGAGAGAGCTATTTATTTGGTCGTGGTGAAATTAAGGAAGCTGGAGTTTCATTGTTAATGATGCGTTGCCATTTCATACTACAATTAGGTTGAGCTAAAACCCAGTGAAGCCAAGATGGACAATACAAGCAAGGAAAATCTGGAGAGTCTCAAGAAGATCGGTCGGGATTTAGCAGAACAAAATGATGCCAAACTTGAAGAGTAAGAACTACATTTTTGAACTATCTTGGATTTCCAACTAGCACCGAAGCAAGCTAGCTAACTTCTTGTTGCTCTTAATTATTGCAACCTCGATTTGATGTTGTGCAGTATTGCAAGCCGATTGGTCGATATACGGAAAGCTCGCTTAACCCACATGTCTGCTTGATAATTCATGAAGTAAAACGTTGCTGTTGTCCAAAATATGGTTGCCTGCCCATATGATTAGTACTGTTTTCAAATTTGCCTGTGACTTTTAGCACTATTTCAACTCATGCTTCATTGTGAGCTGTGTTGAGTTGATAATTATGTACTTCTGTCATAAATAATGAGGAAAGAATGTACTCTTCTTAAGTTTTTTCATAAATTACGTGTAATGTAATGTATTGTATAATATGGATCATGTGGAGTGGCTTGATGAATCTCTCTATTAGTCTTAATGATTGGTCCTTCCACTGTACCCAATGGATCTTTCAAAAACTGTTAATGTTTGCTATGTGTTTCATGCATGGTGAAGAAAATAAGTTTTAAAAGGAGAGTTCTTGAGTAATTGGATCTGGTTGGGAATAGAGTGAACCTCTAATTAAGGACCTAAATGACCTTAATTAATTCACATATATAACATTGGAATTTTAAATAGTGTTTTAAGATGCGAGAGAAGGGGATAGTTGAGATAAATTTGTATATAAAAAACATTGGATTTGTTCCTACGAATATATCTTAAACCAAAGCTCCTGCTAGAAAACTCAAATCATATTAGAATCTCACAAATCAGGTGCAACGTTTTAGGGTTCTAATATCTTTTCTAACCATAGCTAGCCCCTTAACATTTGAATCTCTAAAAAAACCACAACTTCCGGGTTTCCTAGGAACTCTCAAACCCCCGACACCATTGCAGGAACCTTGCAACAAAACTACAACCTCTATGAAGATACCAGACTTCTTCTCCTTTGTGTTCTACATTCATACAAGAATACAACAACTAATCTTCGTCCTTTGGAAAAAAAATGCTGCATTAATCTCTCCACTGTCACCTGCCTTTTCCTTGTGCCAGCAGTTTCTGACAGAATTTGAGGGATTTTTGCCTCTGTTATTATATTTGAAGAAAAAATCTCTAGTTTCATGACCAGTTCTTTTAAAATAATATAATAAAAATTGTTGCTACTGCCTCTTTGCTGAATATATGTTCTTCCTTTACCTCTACTTCTACCTCCGTCTCTGCTTTGATTCTAACTTTCACTTGCTCTTCCATATGTTTCTTTTCCGAAAAATGAACTTTCTGAGAAAACCAATATCATTTTTAGTAAAAACCCTAACAGTCCTAGGTCAATCTCTCGACTCATGATTGATCATCCCAACTAACAAAAAGTAAAAAAACTAACAAAAGGGAATATTTCAAAAAGTTATATTTTTATGATGGAAAGTCAGAAATTTTTTATTTAGAGAGTATTTGTTTTATAATTTAAGTACAATGGGTTTTACTTTTATAAGTTTACAATCTCTTAATTTTGAGAAGCTATAGTTTTATTTTCTTAGAAATTCTTGGATTTTTACCCAATGATTTATGAAGTATTTTTACATATTTATACAAAGATTTGAAATTTAAATTATATATATGAAAAATCATGTAAAATATTGAAATTTTATCTCTTAAAAGAATTGATTTTAAAAACTCAGTCAAGTCGAGTGGATGAAGTTCTTCAGCGGACTAATCCAACGAGGTTAAGATAGAGAATGATGATAGGTGGAAAAAAAATCTTGGTGGAGTGAGCTGTAAACCATATCAGAATGAATGGAGAGATTACAACAATGTTGAATTAATTACCTTATTCAGACCCATGATTCCAAAACAGGATTGTTGACTTTCCTTACTTGTTAAGACCATCATCGTAGATACCTTGATCCTGGCCCAAGATCATATTATTCTGTAGATTCGAGTTAGATTTATTTTCTCAAAACGCTCGGATGGCCAAATGGGAACCTCGTTTTCTCTCATGGAAAACAACAAATCAATATACCAGAGCCCTCTATATTAAGACCATGGTTTCTCTTTTGATGTTCAGTCAGTGAAGAACACATGGTTCTAGCAACAATGGTGAACCCATTAATCTATTTTTCAATCTGTCTGTTCCTATCCATCCTCATCATTCTCGTCAAGTTCTTCAATAAAGTGTGGTGGACTCCCATTTACATCCAGTCTTTGATGAAGTCACAGGGAATCGAAGGGCCTTCTTATAGATTCCTGCATGGAAACACCAAAGAGATCTGCAGCATGATAAGAAAAATTAGGAGCAGTCCCCAGGAATTACTACACCATATATTGCTATGGTTCATCCTCACTTTTATTCATGGATCCAGATCTACGGTAACAATCTTCTCATAATTTAGATATCAAGCAATATCCTTGCTTAAATTTAGACGAATCATATTAACTTTGACTTTTTATATCAACAGAATGTCTGCAGAATTATATATATTAACTTTGACTACAGCTATGAACTTCCTTCAGTGGTATGGTCCACAAGCGCAGCTGATCATCACTGAACCAGAGCTGGTGAAACAGTTATTAAGCAACAAAGATAGATCGTACCCCAAAACGAAGGTCTCAAGTGAAATAAAGAAGCTCCTAGGGGATGGAATTGTCTTATCAGAAGGGGAGAAATGGGTTAAACTCGGGAAACTGGCCAACCATGCCTTCCATGGAAAGAGCATAAAAGTAAATTCATGTTTTTGTTTTGAACCACTTTACCGTCTGACTGAAGTTCTCATTTAGTTCATGGAACAGACTCTTGTCACCACACATGTGGTTGCTACATCCAGAATCTAGGAACCAAATATCTTTTCTTCAAGCATCATTCTTCTCCATATATGACATGAGTAACATCTCTTCTTCTTCTAGTTGGCCTCTTTATCCTAGTTTGGACATGTAGATTGAAAGTTTCCAAGCTTGTGACACTTAATATTCCACTACTCCTTTGTTATATGATCGACGACCTCTTCCTCTACCTCTGTATGCACTTTGACCTTGTCCTCTTGCACCAAACCTGTCTTTTGTGGTTATCCTGAGTGCCTACTCTTTTCTTGTATATTGTTGGAATTTTTGTTCATGCACAATCAGAGAACTCTGCAATTCATCAATGGAAAGTTGGTCGATGTCTTTGGACTCCTCTATCAGGCAAACAACATAATTGAATTTCTCACTCAATGATCAAAGAATCCTCTCCACCACTATGACATCTTGCATCTTCTTTCCATGTGTTCTCATCTTGTTATCCACTAACAATACTCTTGAAAAATACTTAGTGATTCCTTCTCTAGCCTTCATTTCTAGGGTTTCAAAATCTCTACGGAGAGCTTGTAATGACCTCTTAACCCAAGCAATCCCCTCAAATTTCTTCTCATAGATTCCCAAATTTGTTTGGAAGTGTCCTTCACAAGAATGGTATCCAATACCTTCCAATCTATGGCTTGAAAGAGGTTATTTTTGACTTTCAGGTCCTTCAACTTCAATTCATCTAGTCCCCTTCATTGGGCTTCCTATCTGCATCACCTCACTCTCTGGCTCAACATACCCAGTCTCTACCAGCCCCCAATATTCCTTGGATTGTAGGAAATTCTCCATCAACATGCTTCCATGTTCGCAGTGACCATCAAAGCGAGGGATGGCTGGTTGCACAAAGTTCCCTTTGGTTGTCATTCTTTGTTGCTGCAAGAATATCAAAGATTGCTACTTTGATTTCGTCAGACCTTAGTGGAGGCTCTAATACCAAAAATGGTAAGAATTGAAATACAAAATGAAGAACACTATCCCTTTCTTATTGAGCAAACTGGGTTTATAAATACCCTTTTACAATCTTAATGGAAATGAGAAAAAATAGCTCACATTCAGAGCTAAAGATGCAATTAACAAAATTCAAGAAACATTGAATAATTCCCCTCCTAAAACTCGGGCTTATTGAAACTAATTGCCAAAGACTAGAACTTAACTAAACTTATTCAAACTAAGACCCAAACTTTCTCTTCAATAACTATACATTAATTAGCTGAAATGTAAACAGAATCGATGACGACTGTGTTAAGGAACCATCTCACCTAAAAGCTTAAGCTGATAGGTGAGACCCTAAAATATGATTTATATTATTTTCTAATACACACCATCAAAAACTTACATAGGCCCACATCACCTTGTGCTTTATTTTTATCAAATACAATGGGAGTGGTGAGATTTGAACTCGTGATCGCTAGGTCAACAAGGCTCTGATACCATATTAAGAAACCATCTGACATAAAAATTTAAGCTGATAGGTGAGGTGCCAGAATATGATTTATATTATTCTCTAACAGACTGAACATATCCTCTCCGATTCAACTATTATTCCAAATCCCAAGCATGCTACTTGGAAATCAGAAGACCAACGTCTCCTTGTTCTCCTTATTTCCAATATGGACTGCAATCGAATCTGCTTTCAGTCATCGATCAAAACTCCATGAAATTCGTATTGAAGATGACTTGCAATATTTAAAATGAGGTTCTTTTAGTGTTACTGAGTGCTCTCGTTCCATTAAAGTGCTTTACGATCAGCTTGCTACCATGGGTTCTCCTGCTAATGAAACAGACAAGGTTCAAATCATATTTTCACTCTGAATTCACAAGATAGATGGAAATTTCACATATTCAAGGCTTGATTTGACTACAGAATCAAAAGGTATCAGATAACGGACCAACCCTGCCACGAAATGATCAAATTTTTAACCTCGTACTTCATCTTGTTTGTCACCATCTGTGTGGCTATATCTCTTCAATTAATAATAATCCCTCTCGTTTATAAGAATAAAATAAAATAAAATAAAATAACTTCGCAGAAGTGTTCTTGTTTCATATTAATTCGTATAAAATTACTATATTAAATACTATTTGTGTTGTAATAATTTTTTTATTCTGTCTGTATAGGGAAATACCATAAAATCACATCCACAATATCTATCTATCTATCTATCTAAAAAATATTATTTTAATGTATTTTTAAACAAAAAAGCTAAGCGAAGAACATAACATTGATTTTCAAGTACATTTCCGGCTTCATATAAATGCATAAATAGTTCACTGAGGTCCTTACTCATAAGTGGTAAAGAAGTCAACAATCTCATGGGGTTGGCATTTATTAAATTGTTAAATTTTTTGTTTGCGTGGAATTATGGTTGAGATTAATTTTTAAATTGTTTTTTGTTCAGAAAAATATTATAATAAAAAAATTATTTTTTATATCAGCATATAAAAATAATTTAAAAATATCCAAAAACTTAATTTAAAATAAAAAATAAAAATATATATTTTTTATTTTTAAAAATACTTTTAAAACACAATGTAAAATAAGCATTACTCCCGGTGGTGCACCACTTTTATTTCCACAAACACACATGAGAATGACGCTTTGTTTACTCTCGTCCCCTGATGCTACCCTCCTTATCTCTTATCACTGGTTTGGAGTTGGGTCATGATTATTAGTCAATTTCTATCTCTTTTCATTGGGTTGGAGCTCGGTCAAGATGTAGATTTTGTAGGCTTTTCAAATTGATTTTAGTTCACAAATATATTAAAATAATGTTTTTTTTTTTATTTTTTAAAAAAATATTTTTGATATCATTATATCAAAATAATTTAATAACACACACAAAAAAAGTTAATTTAAAGCAAAAAAAAAAAATTATTTTCAATTTTTTTCAAAAATATATTTATACGACGGGCAATAAATATTGTTGTGGTCTATTCTCGTCCCGCTTCTTACACGAGAATTGCATGGAACCACCTAATTGGCTGCCTTGAGTAATATTTTCGCCTGTTCTCATTTACAACTTTTATTATTGGGATGGCATTTATTAATATGTCATATGTCCATCAATCTTCTGGCGGTTCACATCAATGGAATATTGTAACCTAATTTCAATTTAATTTCATTTTATGAGGGTTTAGCTAATCTTTTAGAGTTTTTGATTTAAAACTCTAAATAAATAAATTTTATGTGAAATTTTTTATTTATATATTAGGACTCTCGTATATTAAATAATGGATTTAGAAGCAAATAAATTTTTTTTACCGTATTTCTTCCCCCACAACACCGACCACAACAAATCCTTTTAAGAAAACATCTAACCATCTAGTACGTGATCTAGTGATAAGAGCTTGAGATTAAGAGGTTTGCTCCCTGTAGTTTCAAGTTTGAGTCCTGTGATTGCTAATATGATGGTCACTGGAGGTTTACATGATTGTTAACTTCAGGAATTGTGGAATTAGTATTGGACAATAACTTGGGATATCTAGAAAACAAATTTGGTTGTATGATGAATATATGATTATTAAAATTTATCCAATCGTTAAACAAAAATATATGAAATTTTAGGAGTAATGAGTTTTTAACAGAAGAAAATTTAGCCGCTGTCTTTCTCCGATCCTCCTTCCAATCCTAAGTTTCCTAGTCTACGTGCTACCGTCAAGGCTTCTTCACCTGCGGCACGTAGCTCCCCTATCTCTTTCCCTCTCTCTCTCTCTTTTATTTTTGTTGTCAATAGTCCCAAATAGGATGATTTATCAGTAAATACGGTGATTTTCTTAGTCTAACAATTACAGATTTGAATCCCTTTGATCTTATATTTTTGTATATTTCTTAGTTATTAGGGTTTTGATTTCTCTTTGAAAGGGTTAATTGTTAACGTTTATTTGTTGCATTCTCTTGAAGATTTGTGCAAGAGTCTATGCCGAAAAGGAGCACCGATCTTTGCATCTAACAGAATACATGGAGATGGACACTACAGATCTTGCTCGAAAAATATGTTGTCATAATAAGACAAGTTAATTAGAGTCTATGAATGAATTGGGTGGAAAGTTAATTATTTCTGGGCTCGTGAGACATTTCGAAAAGTGAAAGCTCGAAGAAGTCTAACCTAATTTTAAACAAATTAACATAGATTATCCGATGAACTCATGAAACTTTTTGATTCGACTACTTTTTAGTCAATTTGTAGAAATATTCCAAATAATCCGAATAACTTTCTTACTTTGTCCATTCATGAATGCCGACTTTGCTAATGACAAGCTGTTTGCTCTCATCCACAGAAGCATGAACTCTAATTATTCCTCGTTCACATTGATGAATCAATCGGTTGGAGTTGGGCCCGAAGGCAATCAAGAGTGCTGCGACTTCTAAGTATGAGCTCTAATTCCTTGTTCACATTGATGAATCATCACCCAAAAATTTGCTATAAAAGGGTTAGAAGAGCAGATCCTAGTTCATCAAGTGGGAGTTGTGAAAACAGTCACTAAGCAAAAGGTTCTAATATTTCGGCTTTCACAATATGGGTGAGCCCTTAGTTAGACCCATGCCCAAGCTAGCATTTTCATGGGTTCAATTACATGATATTTTGTTGCAGTCTTATGAGTTGCATACAATCAAATATTAATTTGGCGCCATTACTACTAGTATTAATTGTTCTTCTTGTTATCCTTGTTAAATTTTCAGTGAATGGAAGCTCTAGTGAGCCAGAGAACCAGGGAGACTTCATCACAATCCTTAGTATTGATGGTGGAGGAGTGAGAGGCATCATTCCTAGTGAAGTCCTAAGTGTTCTTGAATTAAAACTCCAGGTTAATTTGTTCTCTCAACACGTTTTCCTTCTTCAATCTTATACACACTAGAACTATATAGTAATCCTCGTTTCATTTTTCTTGTGTGCATAGAAACTGGATGAGGACAACAAGGACGCGAGGATTGCAGATTATTTTGACTTCATTGCTGGGACAAGCACCGGAGGCCCTATGACAGCCATGCTTACGGCCCCGAATGAAAAAAAACGACCTTTGTTTGCTGCAAAAGATATTGCGAAGTTTTATCAAGAAAAGTGTCCAATTATCTTTCCTGATAAAGCAGGAGCACATGAAACAGTTCCTGAAGTGGATGACAGAATCTCTGATCCTGATCCTGAAGAAACGAAGCCATCGTGGACTGATAGGTCTAACAAATCCAATGGATTGAACTTAGTAGACAATTTAGACCATATTATCAGAATTTCACTCATACTTTTCCGCTGAATCATTAACGACATTTGCATAAATTATTTCCGCTGATAGGATCTGTCTTTCAAACAGGCTCCCCGAAGTCGTTATTAATTCCGCTTATTAATATCACTGATAGGTTACGGTCAATTCGTGCTGGTATCATCAGCTTATTTTATCAGTTTATGGGTGATCTAGAAAAGAAAGTTCGAGAGCCAAAATATGACGGTAAGAATCTGCAAGATACCATTAAGGGACTTTTGGAAAAGAATCCAGCTCTCAGTGAGACTCTAACGAGTGTGATAATCCCCGCCTTCGACATCAAGCAATTTAGTCCTACCGTCTTTTCCACCTTAGAGGTCATTATTCTCCTTGATTTTCTAATATTTTCCTATATATATACACATATATATTCCAGTATTTATTAATATTACCTGATGCGTAATATATTGATCTCATCTACCAAATACTAGACATTTTTTTATATCAAATATGGCTTAACAATTAGAATAGTATAAGAAACTCGTGGAGCCAGAAATATTATTAACAAAACTAAATTTACAATCAAAATCCAACAGAATAAACCCCGAATAAAAAAAATCATAATTAAATAACCAAGCCAGCTTTTCTAAACACTTTTTGTTTGGTTAAATAATCCACAACATAATATAAGAAAATATATTGTATCCATTGAAAATATTATTGAATTCAATTTGCACGCAGTATTTTTTCCTTTAATGATATTCACCTGTGTATGAACAAATTGTAGGCCAAGGATGACAGGTCGATGGATGCTCCACTGGCAGACGTTTGTAGGGCCACCTCTGCAGCACCGTATTACTTTCCCCCTCACTATTTTAAAACCAGCAGCAAGCACTTCAACCTAATTGATGGCGGGGTTGCAGCCAATAATCCTGTAAGTTACTGTTTATTGTGATATAATAACGTTAATACTAGGAAAATGATAAGTTAGCAACGCAAGGAAAAAGAATACACTATCATTTGTAGAAATTACACTGCTATTTGGCAATCAAGTCACACTTTTTTATAGTTCTATTAGGCACTTAAAATCTTTGTTTTAATTAATGCCTCATCTCTTGTGTCATAATCTTACCAGTCTTTCCTAGCTGTGTGTATGGCGACGAAAAAAAAAAAAAAAAGATTTCAAAAAAATTGTTATCCTCTCCCTTGGAACTGGAGAACCAGATGCAAGTGGCAGGATAGAGGTTGGAGACCGAAAATGGGGAATTTATGATTGGCTTTTGCATGATGACTATCCCACCCTGTTGCTGGATATCTTGACGACTGCACCGGATAAAATGACTGAGATCTACATGTCTAACGTCTTTGAAATCAGTGGAGTAAAACACAACTATACTCGGATCCAGGTAAACCACTTGAAAGTATAAAAAGTAGGAATTTTGGCAACGAGAGAGCTATATATTTGGTCGTGGTGAAATTAAGGAAGATGGAGTTTCATTGTTAATGATGCGTTGCCATTTCATACTACAATTAGGCTCAGCTAAAACCCGATGAAGCCAAGATGGACAATATAAAGGAGGGAAATCTGAAGCGTCTCAAGGAGATCGGTCAGGATTTAGCAGAAAAAAATAATCCCAAACTTGAAGCGTAAGAACTACATTTTTGAACTATCTTGGATTTCCAACTAGCACCGAAGCAAGCTAGCTAACTTCATGCTGTCTTAATTATTGCAACCTTGATTTGATGTTGTGCAGTATTGCAAGCCGATTGGTCGATATACGGAAAGCTCGCTTAACCCACATGTCTGCTTGATAATTCATGAAGTAGAACGTTGCTGTTGTCCAAGATATGGTTGCCTGCCCATATTATTAGTACTGTATCAAATTTGCCTGACTTTTAGCACTAGTTCAAGTCAGGCTTCATTGTGAGCTGTGTGGAGTTGATAATTATGTTCCTCTGTCATAAATAAAGAGGAAACAATGTACTCTTCTTAAGTTTCTTCCAGAAAAAAAGAAGATCTTCTTAATTTATTTATGCTTTGTGTGTAATTTATTGTATAATATGGATCATGTGGAGTGGCTTAATGAATATCTCTATTAGTCTTAATGATTGGTCTTTGCTTCCCCTCTACCCAATGGATCTTTTCATTCATAATCCATCGAAATATTTGTCAAAAACTGTTAATGTTTGTTTGTGTTTCCTGCATGGTGAGGAAAATATGTTTTGGAAGGAAAGTTCTTGAGTGATTGGATCTGGTAGGGAATAGAGTGACACTTTAAAGAACTAAATGACGTCAATTAATTCACATATATAACAAATAGTATTACGAATCAATCTTTCATCGTCACAAATTCAATCACCCTAACACTTAGTCTGTTAGTATTCTTGTTTTGCTTTAATTATTTTTTAAAAAGATTCATCATATTAAGTAAGCAAAACCATCTATTTTTTGTATTCTATTTTTTAAATGTTATTTTTTGGCATTTTGATGTGATCTATAGAGTTTGAATGTTTGTTTGTTTGTACGTGTGTTTATTTATTTTATAATATTTTACCTTAGAAGTTTATTTTATTTTATGAATGCATGATTTGTACATGATAGAGTTTGTCTGATATTTTGAAAAATAAATTTTATTTTTCATTTGATGAAATTAAGTTTGAAACTTGTGTGTTTTATAATGAAATAAATAATGACCTATTTAATGTGTACATTTCACAATCTTTCAATTTTATTGCTCAGACAAATTTTTAATATATATGGAGGAGTATGGATTTTTGGAGAAAATTGATAATAATTGAATAAATTTGAGTAAAACCCATAATAGCTAATTAGTTGGGTACCAATAATTTGGTTAGTTGACATTATTGATTAATGCATGGATTTACTAAATAAAATTTGGTTTTTAATATATATGGAGGAGTATGGAGTTTTGGAGAAAATTGATAATAATTGAATAAATTTGAGTTGAACCCATAATAGCTAATTAGTTGGGTACCAATAATTTGGTTAGTTTACATTAAATAATAGATTTTGTCTTATTTTTGGGCTAAAACCGTCTTTAGCCATTTCAAAAATATAAAAAAAAATAAAGGGTTGCGGCGGATCGGACCGGACTGGACCGGTCTGTACGCGTGCAATTACGCCGGCACCCCTGAGCCTAAACATTATTTACCCCTCAGCCGAAACCTTTTTTTGTCCTATTACCAGGGCTAAATTCGCCTCTACACTGTTCCTAACCGAAAAAAAGAAGAAGGAAGATGTACACCCGCGAAGCACCGTGACGAACTGCACATGAATAGTGCGTCTGAGTGTGTGTGCACAGTAACAATTTGCACAGTGAAACCATGTTATGGTTTAGCTGTATGTATAATTATTAATTAATACATGGATTTACTAAATAAAATTTGTTTGGGTATATAAGCCTATAACATATAAAAAAGACTGGATTTCTTCTCCTTTGTGCTCTACATTCATACAAGAATACAACGACTGATCTTCATCCTTCGGAAAAAAAATGCCTTTTCCTTGTGCCAACAGGTTCTGTCAGAATGAGAGGGATTTTTGCATCTAGTATATTTGAAGAAAGAGTCTCTAGTTTCATGACTAGTTCTTTAGAAAAATAATTGAATAATTATTGCTGATCATATGTTCTGCCTTTACCGCTACTTCTACCTCTGTCTCTGCTTTGATTCTAACTTTAACTTGCTCTTCCGCATGTTTCTTTTCTGAAAAATGATCTTTCTGAGAAAACCAATATAGTTTCTAGTAAAAAACCTAACAGTCCTAGGTCAATCTGTCGACTCATGATTTGTCATCCCAACTAACAAAAAGTAAAAAAACCGAACAAAAGGGAATATTTGTTTTCTAATTTAAGTACAATGGGTTTTACTTTTATAAGCTTACTATCTCTTAATTTTGAGAATTTTTACCCAAAGATTTATGAAGTATTTTTACATAGATTTGAAATTTAAATTATATATATGAAAAACCATGTAAAAAATTTAGATTTTATCTCTTAAGAAATTGATTTTAAAAAATCAGTCAAGTCAAGTAGATAAAGTTCTTCAGCGGACTAATCCAACGAGGTTGAAGACAGAGAGTGATGATAGGTGGAAAAAAATCTTGGTGGAGTGAGCTGTAAACCATATCAGAATGAATGGAGGGATTACAGCAATGTTGAATTACCTTATTCAGACCCATGATTCCTTAACAGGATTATTGACTTGCCTTGTTAAGACCATCATCGCAGATACCTTGATCCTGGCCCAAGATCATATTATTCTGTAGATTCGAGTTAGATTTATTTTCTCAGAAAGCTCGGATGTAAAACAAGAACTCAAAGATACCAGAGCCCTCTATATTAAGACCATGGTTTCTCTTTTGATGTTCAGTGAGTGAAGAACACATGGTTCTAGCAACAATGGCGAGCCCATTAATCTATTTTTCAATCTGTTTGTTCCTATCCATCCTCATCATTCTCGTCAAGTTCTTCAATAAAGTGTGGTGGACTCCCATTCGCATCCAGTCTTTGATGAAGTCACAGGGAATCGAAGGCCCTTCTTATAGATTCCTGCATGGAAACACCAAAGAGATCTCCAGCATGATAAGAAAAATTAGGAGCAGTCCCCAGGAATTACTACACTATACATTGCTATACATTGCTATGGTTCATCCTCACTTTTATTCATGGATCCAGATCTACGGTAACAATCTTCTCATAATAATTTAATAAAACAATATCCTTGCTTAAATTTAGATGAATCATATTAACTTTGACTTTTTATATCAACATAATGTCTGCAGAATTATATAAATTAACTTTGACTACAGCTATGAACTTCCTTCAGTGGTATGGTCCACAAGCGCAGCTGATCATCACTGAACCAGAGCTGGTGAAACAGATATTAAGCAACAAAGATAGATCGTACCCCAAAACGAAGGTCTCAAGTGAAATAAAGAAGCTCCTAGGGGATGGAATTGTCTTATCAGAAGGGAGAAATGGGTTAAACTCGGGGAACTGGCCAACCATGGAAAGAGCATACAAGTAAATTCTTGTTTTTGTTTTGAACCACTTTACCGTCTGACTGAAGTTCTCATTTAGTTCATGGAACAGGCTCTTGTCACCACACATGTGGTTGCTACATCCAGAATCTAGGAACCAAACATCTTTTCTTCAAGCATCATTCTTCTCCATATATGACATGAGCAACATCTCTTCTTCTTCTAGTTGGCCTCTTTATCCTAGTTTGGACATGTAGATTGAAAGTGTCCAAGCTTGTGACACTTAATATTCCACTACTCCTATGTTATATGATCGACGACATCTTCCTCTACCTCTGTATGCACTTCGACCTTGTTCTCTTGCACCAAACTTGTCTTTAGTGGTTATCCTGAGTGCCTACTCTTCTGTTGTATATTGTTGGAATATTTGTTCATGCACAATCAGAGAACTCTGCAATTCATCAATGGAAAGTTGGTCGATGTCTTTGGACTCCTCTATCAAGCAAACAGCATAATTGAGTTTCTCACTCAATGATCAAAGAATCCTCTCCACCACTATGACATCTTGCATCTTCTCTCCATGTGTTCTCATCTTGTTATCCATTGACAATACTCTTGAAAAATACTTAGTGATTCCTTCTCTAGCCTTCATTTCTAGGGTTTCAAAATCTCTACGGAGAGCTTGTAATGACCTCTTAACCCAAGCAATCCCCTCAAATTTCTTCTCATAGATTCCCAAATTTGTTTGGAAGTATCCTTCACAAGAATGGTATCCAATATCTTCCAATCTATGGCTTGAAAGAGGTTATTTTTGACTTTCAAGTCCTTCAACTTCAATTCATCTAGTCCCCTTCATTGGGCTTCCTATCTGCATCACCTCACTCTCTGGCTCAACATACCCAGTCTCTACCAGCCCCCAATATTCCTTGGATCGTAGGAAATTCTCCATCAACATGCTTCCATGTTCGCAGTGACCATCAAAGCGAGGAATGACTGGTTGCACAAAGTTCCCTTTGGTTGTCATTCTTTGTTGTTGCAAGAATATCAAAGATTGCTACTTTGATTTCGTCAGACCCTAGTGGAGGCTCTAATACCAAAAATGGTAAGAATTGAAATACAAAATGAAGAATACTATCCCTTTCTTATTGAGCAAACTGGGTTTATAAATACCCTTTTACAATCTTAATGGAAATGAGAAAAAATAACTCACATTTAGAGCTAAAGATGCAATTAACAAAATTCAAGAAACATTGAATAATTCCCCTCCTAAAACTCGGGCTTATTGAAACTAATTGCCAAAGACTAGAACTTAACTAAACTTATTCAAACTGAGACCCAAACTTTCTCTTCAATATCTATACATTAATTAGCTGAAATGTAAACAGAATCGATGACGACTGTGTTAAGGAACCATCTCACCTAAAAGCTTAAGCAGATAGGTGAGACCCTAAAATATGATTTATATTATTTTCTAATACACACCCTCAAATGAAAACCCTTTGGGCTTGAAACTTGCATAGGACCACATCACCTTGTGCTTTATTTTTATCAAATAAAATAAGGGTGGTGAGATTTGAACTCGTGATCGCTGGGTCAACAAGACTCTGATACCATGTTAAGAAACCATCTGACCTAAAAGTTTAAGCTGATAGGTGAGCTCTCAGAATATGATTTATATTATTCTCTGGTAGACTGAACATATCCTCTCCGACTCAACTATTATTCCAAATCCCAAGCATGCTACTTGGAAATCAGAAGACCAACGTCTCCTTATTCAACTTATTTCCAATATGGACTGCAATCGAATCTGCTTTCAGTCATCGATCAAAACTCCATGAAATTCGTATTGAAGATGACTTGCAATAATTAAAATGAGGTTCTTGTAGTGTTACTGAGTGCTCTCGTTCCATTAAAGTGCTTTACGATCAGCTTGCTACCATGGGTTCTCCTGCTAATGAAACAGACAAGGTTCAAATCATATTTTCACTCTGAATTCACAAGATAGATGGAAATTTCACATATTCAAGGCTTGATTTGACTACAGAATCAAAAGGTATCAGATAACAGACCAACCCTGCCAAGAAAAGATCAAATTTTTAGCCTCGTACTTCATCTTGTTTGTCACCATCTGTGTGGCTATATTTCTTCAATTAATAATAATCCCTCTCGTTTATAAGAATATAATAAAATAAAATAAAATAAAAACACTTCGCATAAATAGTTCACTGAGGTCCTTACTCATAAGTGGTAAAGAAGTCAACAATCTCATGGGGTTGACATTTATTAAATTGTTAAATTTTTTGTTTGCGTGGAATTATGGTTGAGATTAATTTTTAAATTGTTTTTTTTCAGAAAAATATTATAATAAAAAAATTATTTTTTATATCAGCATATAAAAATAATTTAAAAATATCAAAAAAATTAATTTAAAAAAAAAAAAATATATAATTTTTTTTTATTTTTAAAAATACTTTTAAAACAAAATGCAAAATATAGCATTACTCCCGGTGGTGCACCACTTTCATTTCCACAAACACACATGAGAGTCTACATGCATTGAAGAGTCCCCTGTAGTTTCAAATTTGAGTCCTGTGGTTGCTAACATGATGGTCACTGAAGATTTACATGATTGTTAATTTAAGGGTCATGGAATTAGTATTGGACAATACCTTGGGATATCTAGAAAACAAATTTGGTTGTATGATGAATATATGATTATTAAAATTTATCCAATCGTTAAACAAAAATATATGAAATTTTAGGAGTAATTAGTTTTTAACAGAAGAAAATTTAGCCGCTGTCTTTCTCCGATCCTCCTTCCAATCCTAAGTTTCCTAGTCTACGTGCTACCGTCAAGGCTTCTTCACCTGCGGCACGTAGCTCCCCTATCTCTTTCCCTCTCTCTCTCTTTTATTTTTGTTGTCAATAGTCCCAAATAGGATGATTTATCAGTAAATACGGTGATTTTCTTAGTCTAACAATTACAGATTTGAATCCCTTTGATCTTATATTTTTGTATATTTCTTAGTTATTAGGGTTTTGATTTCTCTTGGAAAGGGTTAATTGTTAACGTTTATTTGTTGCATTCTCTTGAAGATTTGTGCAAGAGTCTGCCGAAAAGGAGCACCGATCTTTGCATCTAACAGAATACATGGAGATGGACACTACAGATTACAGCTTGTTCGAAAAATATGTTGTCATGATAAGACAAGTTAATTAGAGTCTATGAATGAATTGTGGTGGAAAGTTAATTATTTCTGGGCTCGTGAGACATTTCGAAAAGTGAAAGCTCGAAGAAGTCTAACCTAATTTTAAACAAATTAACATAAATTACCCAATGAACTCATGAAACTTTTTGATTCGACTACTTTTAGTCAATTTGTAGAAATATTCCAAATAATCCGAATAACTTTCTTACTTTGTCCATTCATGAATGCCGACTTTGCTAATGACAAGCTGTTTGCTCTCATCCACAGAAGCATGAACTCTAATTATTCCTCGTTCACATTGATGAATCAATCGGTTGGAGTTGGGCCCGAAGGCAATCAAGAGTGCTGCGAGTTCTAAGTATGAACTCTAATTCCTTGTTCACATTGATGAATCATCACCCAAAAATTTGCTATAAAAGGGTTAGAAGAGCAGATCCTAGTTCATCAAGTGGGAGTTGTGAAAACAGTCACTAAGCAAAAGGCTCTAATATTTCGGCTTTCACAATATGGGTGAGCCCTTAGTTTGCAGAATTGAAATAATTAGTTTAGAGAAGTGAAGAGGGAGAAGAGAGAAAAGAGAGGGAAACTGAAATTTAAAATTGTTGTATTGATATTCTGTTTTCCATGCAATTGTTGTGTGTGCACTTCTCTATTTATACACATTACATTATTCTAGAATATTCTTCTATACTCTAACATCCCCCCTCAATCTCATGCTTTTATAAACCAAGCATGAGATTGCAACAATGAAAATGAAATACAAGAGTACTTAATTCTTTTGACAAATAGTATGTAAACGAGAGAAGAGAAGGAATTTCATTGGTCTATTTCTTGACCAGAATTTCATTTGTCTCTGTGAGACTTTGAGAAGAGAGGGATGAGAAAAAAAAAAATGGGAGGTAAGAGAGGTGATAGAATGGGTTTGAATTTCATTTATCTACTTCAGTTTTTTTTCTGAAGGATTTCATTTGGCTTCTTCAGCTTTTCTGAAGTTTTTGCCGATGAATTTCTTAATCTGTGTAAGAATTCATTTTCTTCTTCTTCTTCTTCTTTGGATTAAGTTTTTTTTTTTTCTTAATCTCTTTTTTTTTTTAATCTTTATCTTTATCTTTTTTTTTTTTTTCAATTAACTAAACCGGCAGCACACACAAAACAAACGACGCACACACAAAACAACACCCCAATACAAACGACACCAGCACACACAAAATCTAGGTTTTCTACTTATTCCTCTCTCAGCCGCCTCAGCCTCTTCTCTTCTCTGACCTGACTTTTACTCTGCCTTTCAGTTGGGCACCATCTTGAAGACCAGAAGAAGTGGAAGGCCAACGGCACTGTGATTCAAATGGTTGCTGCAGATTGGCTAAGAGCTGACAAGCGAGAAGATGATCTGTCCTCGATATCCAGTCCTTCCCATAATTTTCACCACCACAGCATGCTTGATTTGACTATCCATTCTGAAGGAGCTAACGATGTAGAGAGAAGGCACGCGGCTGCTGCTGGTTTTTCAAGCTTCTCTCAGCACCTCTTGCCTCCCAAGGTTCATCCTGGATTTGCTTAAGAATACTGAGAGCAATGCTGAGGTCAAGGGTTTGGACGTGGATGCAGCCAGAGCGTCAATCTCCACTCATAATAGCGTTGATCCAGAACCACCATCTCACGCCAAATACCGCGCCAGCGACTCCGGGACCGAAGACTGCCCACACCTCTGGTAAATCAATTCTCCTCTCCCTCGATTGCTCTTTTTTTTTTTTTTTTTTCTCGTCTTCTTCTTCTTCTTCAATCTCGCTCTTGCTTTTTGAGCTTCACTTTTGTTGTGCAAAATTTGAATCCAGTAATTTATTGCACAGAGACTAAAGAGTTGAGAGTATTACTGAGACTAGATTATGATTTTTGTGTGTGGCTTTCGGTAGACTCTTTTAACACTAAATGCTTGATTTAAGGATTGGAGACAGTGGAGAGAGGAGCAGTGGTCAAAGAGCTGATCGAGCTTTAAAGAAACATCAAATTTGCAGAAGCAGAAGACTGTATTGAGGTAAACTTACAGGGAACTGTGTTTGCTTTGCTGCTTCTCTGTTGCTTAATTGTGCACTCCTCTTTCCGATGGCGCTTGCTCTGCTGCTGTTTTTGAATGATCCATTGAAGGATCAGATTGCGGAAGATTGGATCAAATCATGCGCTAGCATAAAATTGCTCTGATACCATGTTAGGATTGAGAGAGTTTGCAGAATTGAAATAATTAGTTTAGAGAAGTGAAGAGGGAGAAGAGAGAAAAGAGAGGGAAACTGAAATTTAAAATTGTTGTATTGATATTCTGTTTTCCATGCAATTGTTGTGTGTGCACTTCTCTATTTATACACATTACATTATTCTAGAATATTCTTCTATACTCTAACAAATTAGACCCATGCCCAAGCTAGCATTTTCATGGGTTCAATTACATGATATTTTGTTGCAGTCTTATGAGTTGCATACAATCAAATATTAATTTGGCGCCATTACTACTAGTTCATGTGTATTAATTACTCTTGTTGTTATCCTTGTTAAATTTTCAGTGAATGGAAGTTCTAGTGAGCCAGAGAACCAGGGAGACCTCATCACAATCCTTAGTATTGATGGTGGAGGAGTGAGAGGCATCATTCCTAGTGAAGTCCTAAGTGTTCTTGAATCAAAACTCCAGGTTAATTTGTTCTCTCAACACGTTTTCCTTCTTCAATCTTATACACACTAGAACTATATAGTCATCCTCGTTTCATTTTTCTTGTGTGCATAGAAACTGGATGAGGACAACAAGGACGCGAGGATTGCAGATTATTTTGACTTCATTGCCGGGACAAGCACCGGAGGCCTTATGACAGCCATGCTTACGGCCCCGAATGAAAAAAATCGACCTTTGTTTGCTGCAAAAGATATTGCTAAGTTTTATCAAGAAAAGTGTCCAATTATCTTTCATAATAAAGCAGGAGCACATGAAACAGTTCCTGAAGAAACGAAGCCATCGTTGACTGATAGGTCTAACAAATCCAATGGATTGAACTTAGTAGACAATTTAGACCATATTATCAGAATTTCACTCATACTTTTCCGCTGAATCATTAACGACATTTGCATAAATTAATTCCGCTGATAGGATCTGTCTTTCAAACAGGCTCCCCGAAGTCGTTATTAATTCCGCTTATTAATATCACTGATAGGTTACAGTCATTTCTCGAAAAGAAAGCTCGAGAGCCAAAATATGACGGTAAGAATCTGCAAGATACCATTAAGGAGCATTTGGGAGAGAAACTAGCTCTCAGTGACACTCTAACGAGTGTGATAATTCCCGCCTTCGACATCAATCAATTTAGGCATACCGTCTTTTCCACCTTAGAGGTCATTATTCTCCTTGATTTTCTAATATTTTCCTATATATATACACATATATATTCCAGTATTTACTAATATTACCTGATGCGTAATATATCGATCTCATCTACCAAATACTAGACATTTTTTTATATCAAATATTATTAACAAAACTAAATTTACAATCAAAATCCAACAGAATAAACCCGAATAAAAAAAATCATAATTAAATAACCAAGCCAGCTTTTCTAAACACTTTTTGTTTGGTTAAATAATCCAAAACATAATATAAGAAAATATATTGTATCCATTGCAAAATATTATTGAATTCAATTTGCACGCAGTATTTTTTCCTTTAATGATATTCACCTGTGTATGAACAAATTAATTGTAGGCCAAGCGTGACAGTTGGATGAATGCTCTACTGGCAGACGTTTGTAGGGCCACCTCTGCAGCACCGTATTACTTTCCCCCTCACTATTTTGAAACCAGCAAGCCCTTCAACCTAATTGATGGCGGGGTTGCAGCCAATAATCCTGTAAGTTACTGTTTATTGTGATATAATAACGTTAATACTAGGAAAATGATAAGTTAGCAACGCAAGGAAAAAGAATACACTATCATTTGTAGAAATTACACTGCTATTTGGAAATCAAGTCACACTTTTTTATAGTTCTATTAGGCACTTAAAGTCTTTGTTTTAATTAATGCCTCATCTCTTGTGTCATAATCTTACCAGTCATTCCTAGCTGTGTGTGAGGCGAAGACAGATTTTAAAAATATTGTTATCCTCTCCCTTGGAACTGGAGAACCAGATGCAAGTGGCAGGCTAGAGGTTGGAGACCGAAAATGGGGAATTTATGATTGGCTTTGGCATGGATACAATTCCACCCCGTTGCTGGATATCTTGACGACTGCACCGGATAAAATGACTGAGATCTACATGTCTGACGTCTTTGAAATCAGTGGAGTAAAACACAACTATACTCGGATCCAGGTAAACCACTTGAAAGTATAAAAAGTAGGAATTTTGGCAACGAGAGAGCTATTTATTTGGTCGTGGTGAAATTAAGGAAGATGGAGTTTCATTGTTAATGATGCGTTGCCATTTCATACTACAATTAGGCTCAGCTAAAACCCAGTGAAGCCATCATGGACAATAAAAAGAAGGGAAATGGTCAAATTTTTAGCCTCGTACTTCATCTTGTTTGTCACCATCTGTGTGGCTATATTTCCTCAAGTAATAATAATCCCTCTCGTTTATAAGAATATAATAAAATAAAATAAAAAACTTGGCAGAAGTGTTCTTGTTTCATATTAATTAGTATAAAATTACTATATTAAATACTCTTTGTGTTGTAATAATTTTTTTATTCTCTTTGAGAAGGGAAATACCATAAAACACATTCACAATTCACCTTTTCATGACACGCTGAATGAATTCTGCTATTAGCTTTCTATATATATATATATATTAAAAAACATAATTTTAATACATTTCTGAATTAAAATCAATTTAAAAAACAAACTCAAGCACACTTCTAAACAAGCATAAGATTTGGATCGATCACCAAAAGAGACCTAGCATTCCTTCTCCAGATCAGAGACTTGGAAGTGTTTTTCTTATTTGCATTTACATACCAGGAATCTAAGCCACAACGATCTTACTGGATCTAAGCTACAACAATTTTATATTGTCGTATCCTTCTTCTCGTCTGTTTCCCTTCCTTGCTAGAGATTATGCTTGAGCTATCTTCTTGAAATTTAAGATTTCGCCTTTCATTTTTTATCCTTTTTACCAAGATAATGGTATGAAAACAAGTATAACGAATACACGAACCTGTTTCACAAAAAGAAGCTAAGCGAAGAACATAAAATCGATTTTCAACTACGAGCCTGTTTGGCTATGCGTTTCAACCGGCGTTAATTTTTTTGGTGTGTTTAGATTATTTTGATGTGCTGATGTCAAAAATGATCTCTAAAAAATAAAAAAATATCATTTTGATGTATTTCTAAACGAAAAGCACTTTGAAAAGCAACCGCAACCGCAACCACACTCCCAAACACCTACATTTCCGGCTTCATATAAATGCATAATAGTTCACTGAATTTTGGCTCTAGAGCAATATTTCCTTCTCTTCACATTTACAACTCTATATAGGAGGGAGAAGAGCTGGTCCTTACTCATAGGTGGTAAAGAAGTCAACAATCTCATGGGTTGGCATTTATTAAATGGTTAGATTTCTTAGAAATACCAAAAAATAAATTAATTTAAAATAAAAAATAAAATAAAAAAAATTCAAATCTTTTCAAAAATATTTTTAAAACCGAGCACTAAATCTTGTTGCGGTCCATTCTTGTCCCGTTTCTTACACAAGAATTGCATGGAACTACTTATGGTTAGATTTTTTAAAAATATTAAAAAATAAATAATTTAAAATAAAAAAATCAATTTCTTATTAAAATATTTTTTAAATAGAATGTGAAACGAGCATTAAATCTTGTTGGGGTCCATTCTGGTCCCGTTTCTTAAACGAGAATTGCATGGAATTACCTAATTTGGCTGCCTGGGTAATGTTTCCGCCTGTTCACATTTACAACTTTTGTTATATAGAACGGACAAGAAGTCAACAATCTCACTGGGATGGTATTTATTAATTTGTCATATGTCCATAAATCTTCTGGTGGTCCACTCACTTTTACTCGAGTCTCGCCTAGCCTGGTAATGGAATCTTGTAACCTAATTTCATTTTATGAGGGTTTAGCTAATCTTTTAGAGTTTTTGATTTAAAACTCTAATTAAATAGATTTTATGTGAATTTTTTATTTATATGGACTCGTATATTAAATACTGGATATAGCACAAGGAAAAAAAAACAAAGAAAAAAAAAATTTCCATATTTCTTCCGTCACAGCACCAACCACAACAACTCCTCTTAAGAAAAC
The DNA here is from genome assembly GCA_029030765.1 of Salix suchowensis. Classification (NCBI taxonomy): domain Eukaryota; kingdom Viridiplantae; phylum Streptophyta; class Magnoliopsida; order Malpighiales; family Salicaceae; genus Salix; species Salix suchowensis. The sequence goes on along the minus strand of CM054998.1, from coordinate 12,007,658 downwards.
ATCTAACCATCTAATAGGTGATCCAATGGTAAAAACTTGGGATAAAGGAGTTTGCTCCTTCTTGTAGTTGCAAATATGATAGCTACTAGATGTTTACATAATCGTCATCGGGTTGGAGTTGGGCCCAAAGGCAATCAAGAGTGCTGCGACTTTTAAGTATAAACTCTTTTTCCTCGTTCACATTGATGAATCATCACCCAAAATTTTTCTATAAAAGGGGAGAAGAGCAGATCCTATTTCATCAAGTGGGAGTTGTGAAAACAGTCACTAAGCAAAAGGTTCTAATATTTCGGCTTTCACAATATGGGTGAGCCCTTAATTAGACCCATGCCCAAGCTAGAATTTTCATGGGTTCATTAACATGATATTTTGTTGCAGTTTTATGAGTTGCATACAATCAACGAATAATTTGGCGCCATTACTATTAGTTCATATATATTAATTGTTCTTGTTGTGATCCTTGTTACATTTTCAGGGAATGGAAGTTCTAGTGAGGGAGACTCCATCACAATCCTTAGCATTGATGGTGGAGGAGTGAGAGGAATCATTCCTAGTGAAGTCCTAAGTGCTCTTGAATCAAAGCTCCAGGTTAATTTTTTCTCTCAATATGCTCGCTCATGTTTTCCTTAATCAATCTTATACACACTAGAACTATATAGTCAGCCTCGTTTCATTTTTGTTGCATGCATAGAAACTGGATGAGGATAACAAGGACGCGAGGATTGCAGATTATTTTGACTTCATTGCTGGGACAAGCACCGGAGGCCTTATGACAGCCATGCTTACGGCCCCGAATGAAAAAAAACGACCTCTGTTTGCTGCAAAAGATATTGCTAAGTTTTATCAGGAAAAGAGTCCAATAATCTTTCCCAATGAAGCAGGAAAATCCCTTCTTAAAGCACATGAAACAATCCCATTTGTGGTCACTGAAGGGGATGTCAGAATCTCTGATCCTGATCCAGAAGTAACTAAGCAATTGTTGACAATGTAGGTCTAGCAAATCCATTGGATTGAAATTAGTCAGAATTTAACTCTTACTTTTCCGCTGAATCATTAACGACATTTGCATAAATTAATCTCACTGATAGGATTTGTCTTCCAAATACAGGCACCCCGAAGTTATGATTAATACTCCAGCTGCTTCGTTGCGGTTAATTATTCAGATCATCAGCTTATTTCCTCAGTTGAAGGGTTATGTAGAACCTCTTAAAAAGATTTTGCTAGAGCCAAAATATGACGGTAAGAATCTGCAAGATACCATTAAGGGACTTTTGGGAGAGAAACTAGCTCTCAGTGAGACTCTAACGAGTGTGATAATCCCCGCCTTCGACATCAAGGAATTTAGGCCTACCATCTTTTCCACCTTAAAGGTCATTATTCTTCTTCATTTTCTAATATTTTCCTATATATATTCCAACATTTATTAATGTTACTTGATTTTGTAATATATATTCACTTGTTTATGAACAAATTAAATGTAGGCCAAGCGTGACAGGTCAATGGATGCTCCACTGGCAGACGTTTGTAGGGCCACCTCTGCAGCACCGTGTTACTTCCCCCCTTACAATTTCGAAACCAGCAAGCCCTTCAACCTAGTTGATGGCGGTGTTGCAGCCAATAATCCTGTAGGTTACTGTTTATTGTGATATAACAACATTTATACGAGGAAAATGAGAAGCTAGCACCGCAAGGAAAAAAATACACTACACTATCATTTGTAGAAATTATTCTGCTATTTGGCAACCAAGTCACACCTTTTTCTAGTTCTATATTCCATAACTTTATAGTCTTAATTTGTTTTAATTAATGACTTATTTTGTTATCAGACTTTCCTAGCTGTGTGTGAGGCGATGAAAGAGCAAAAGACGGATTTTCACAAATTTGTTATTCTCTCCCTTGGAACTGGAGCAGCAAATGAAAGTGGCAAGCTAGAGGTTGGAGATGGGGAATGGGGAATTGTTGATTGGCTTTGGCAGGACAATTCTTCCCCGTTGCTGGATATCTTGAGGACTACATCGGATGAAATGACCGAGATGTATATGTCTAAAGTCTTTCAGTACAGTGGATTAGAACACAACTATACTCGGATCCAGGTAAATATAAAGAGCTGGGATTCTTGGCAACGAGTTTTGTTATCTATTTAGTCGTGGTGAAATGAAGGTAGCTCGCATTACATTGTTAATGATGCTTTGCCATTTGATTCAATTAGGTTGAGCTGAAACACAGTGAAGCACAAATGGACAATTCAAGCAAAGAAAATCTAGAGAAACTCGAGAAGATCGGTCAGAATTTAGCGAAAAATAATGATGCCAAACTTGAAGAGTAAGAAGTAGCTAGCTTTATGAATTACTTAACTTCTTTTGGTCTTAATTATTGCAACCTCGGTTTGATGTTGTGCAGTTTTGCACGCCGATTGGTGAAGATACGGAAAGCTCGCTTAGCCCACATGCATGCATGATAATACTTCAAGTGGAACGACGTCGTTGCTGATGTCCAAGGCAACCATAATATCAGTACTGTTTTCAAATTTAAAATAAACGAGGCCTGTAATTTTAGAGCTGGTGTCAGTACTATTAGCACTAGTTCAAGTAAGGCTTCATTGCATGTTGTTGTGTTTGAGTTGATAATTATGTATCTTAATTTGTCATAAATAATGAGGAAACGATGTACTCTTCTTAAGTTTCTTCCAAGATTAATAAGAAAACGATGTAAGCAATGTGTTGTATTAATAAGGAAATAGAATCTGTTGAGAGTTGTGGTTGGATGGTGGTTTTATGAATGTCGCTTTTGTTTCCACCTTACTCGATCGATCTTTTTATTCCTAAATCACCAAAATTTAATTTTCAAAAACTGTAAATGCTCCTCAATTATATAATTTCATCATAATATATAAATAACATTTATTTTAGTAAGTTTTAAAAATATCTAAGAAAAATAACAAAATTATCCCAAAAGCATCATTTTAGCCTCAAATCTGATCCTGGAAGATCAAATGATCATAACTTATATAGTCACTATAAAACTCTAATTGACCCTCAAACATCAAAGACGATGATTTGATTATGTTAAGGTAAGATACTAACACCTTTAAATTACTCTTCATTGGTTCGTATGTTAAATTAATAAGTTTTACCATGCTTAATTTACTGGTGGTATATGTATTAGAGAATAATATAAATTATATTATAGGGTCTCACTTAACAGCTTAAACTTTTAGATAAGATGGTTCCATAATACTATGTATGTGTGTTTAATATAATAAGTTAAACCTAGATAAAAAAAAAAAAGTTCAGAACCTTTTGTTCTCAAAGTTTGGTTATTTTTTGTGATCATAATTGTTTGGTGAATTGACAATTCTAAATTGGTCAACCCAATTCATAACTCAAGTTGTATCCATGAATACATCAGTGATGAGCCTATGTTGAGATAATTGAACCCAACTTAGATCCTAGAAAGTTTCATGAAAATAACCTTGATGAGATTAACTTAACCTATGGTAATACCAGTGTCTCCTGTGTCATTAAATATTGAACCACAAATATTTATTATTTTCAGAGATGTTAACACCCCTAACTAAGATACTTTAATATATTGTATAGATATAAAGATCATTATGTGATTCATTGCAGCGGTCCTCTTCATCAGGATTATTAAATTTCCTTCCCATATGCGAACCTTGTCTTTCTCTTCAGAATCTAAAGTTTCTTAATTGCAGGAATTCCATTGCCCCTTGTACTAGCATTACAGTCCCTTGCCTTTCCGTTTCCAATCAACAAAATACCCGCCCATAGACTACCGATCATCAACACTGCCAGCCTAATCAACATTAGTTAAACCTGGGAGAGATGGGGACTCACTATGATGGATATGCATGTTAGAAAATAATATAAATTATATCATGGGGTCTCATTTAAGAGCTTAAAATTTTAGATGAGATAGTTCTTTGATATGGTATCAAAATCTTGTTGCCTAGCAGTCATAAGTTCGAATCTCACCACCCTTATTCTATTTGATAAAAATCAAGCTAGCGTAGACCTGTGTGCAAATTTCAAGACCAAATGACTTTTACTTGAAGAAGCGTGTTAGAGAATAATATGAATCTTATCTCGATCATCACTTAAAAATTTAATTTATTAGACTGCAAACCATAGGAAATTGTGTCCTGAAATAGCGCAAAATATGTTTGAAAGTAGCCCAGTGAGCTTTCCGAGGGGGTATGCTTAAACTGATACGCTTTTGGTGAAGGTAAGATATTTAAGATCACCAGCAATTTTGTCTATAAATTCTCTTCGCAGACCCCTGAACATATGAATATTGTTTCTCTACTGAGACAGTGTTTAAAGAAGACAGAGGCGTGAATGATCTGGTCAAGGTGAGGACGCTGTCTGTGGTTGTTGTTTTTGGGCTGAGATTGAGGATATTGTGTGTAGCTTTAGTTTTGGAGTTGAAGTAGATGATCGAGGGAGGGATTGGTGATTTACTTTTGTTTTGGAAAGGGAGAGAATTGTTAGAGAATAATATAAATCATATTATGGGGCCTCACCTACAAGCTTGAGCTTTTAGGTGAGATGGTTTTTTAACATGGTATCAGAGCCTTGTTGACCCAGCGGTCACGAGTTCGAATCTCACCACCCCCATTCTATTTGATAAAAACTAAGCACAAGATGATGTGGGTCTGTGCAAATTTCAAGCCCAAAGAGCTTTCACTTGAAGGGATGTGTTAGAGAAAAATATAAATTATATTATGAGGTCTCACCTATAAACTTGAATTTTTAGATGAGATGATTTCTTAACAAGAAGGAGCTGCAATTGGGATGGGGCGAGGATGAGTGTATAATGAATCTGGTAAGCTCACATGGATGCATTAATTTGATCAGAGCTTGGAGAGTTAGATTTGGTGCCTGTGATAACGATTGCTGGTTCTCTTTTTTCTTTTTGTTTTTATCTAATGGTCCCCCCTTTTTATGTAAAATAGCTATCTATTTTATCGTGAGAAATCTTGTCTTCTTTCCTAATTGTTTGGTCTTACAAGCAACCGAAATCCACTTTAATCTTTTGTTTCTTCCTTTTCATTTTGTTCCCTTATTCAAATATAGATATTTTGGTCCTTTGTTCAAATATATATATGTATATGTATATATATGTATATGTATATGTATATGTATATGTATATAAAATCAGTATGGAAAAGAGAAACATCATGTTAAATAAAAAAAATTGATCAATGATTTTGAAATGAGCATATTAAAACATGAACGCTTTGAAAAATAAATTAAGATTTGAAACTTTATGAAACAACACAAATAATATTGAAAATAATGCAATACATCAAGAATGATTTGTTTTGTATTTTGAAAATATTTAGAAAAACAAGGGTTCAAATTTTTTTGTAGTTTAGTTTTCACTATAAATAGCCAATAAACTCTTTAATGATGCTTTCTAAAAGAAGAATTGGATGTGTAATAAACTTGTTGGCATTACTTTGTGAAAATAAAAACATCGTCGACGTTATGGAGTCTAGCATTTGAATTATTTGAATCAAACCATGATGGGGATCTAAGTTGATTCGTCTATGAGTGGTGTCATACCAATAGCATTTTGAATAAAAAATACTCAATTTTTCTTGATATGATATTATAATTCAATTACCTCTTCTAACTTCTCATAATAGGCAACTTCAAACTCATTAGAAGTTGATCATTTAACACAAAACCCATTATTTTATATTTTTCTACCCTACCCATATTTTTCATTATGAAACACATGTTCATTTATGAAATATCCATTATAGCACTTCAATATTTTCTAAGGACCCAAACATAGTAAAGACAAAGTAACACTAGCATTCCCTCTTAGTTTATAAATTTAGTACATAAAGTACTACCATGAAACATTAACGAGAAATATGTAATTAGATTAAGTATCCCGAGAAATAAGAATAATTAAGCATAACTTATATACATTTTGAATAACATGGAAAATTGTTCATGTTATACTTGAAAGATTTAGGATTTCGTCAACTATGAGTTTTAAGACAGTAAAAACTGACAATGTTGCCTACAAGGAATTCAACATGTATCAACTTATAATATTTATAAGTGATATTCTCTTTTTTTAAATAATGACATGTTAAGTAGTATATTTTGTGAGTAAAATGTCTAAGTTTATCATAGTTAAATAATAAGTGATTATGTGTTTATCAAAAATTCTACTTCTAACAAACTCTTCTCCTCACATCAATTTTTGTTATGGATCATCTAAGATGAGAGGATATTAACAAGCTCCCACACAAAGGTATTTCCCCACCATCATCATGCCTTAGAACACAGTTGATTTTTGTTCTCGATAGAGGCTCGAAATAGTACAAGATAAAAGTTGAGATCTCAACATATACCTATATGAGCTATATTCAACAATATAACTCTTGCAAATAGAAAACTATACCTTGTTTTTAACTTTTCTCTTAAGGTTGAATAAATATCTGCATGAAATTAAATGAATATTTTGAATTATATAAAAAAAGACAATATGATTTTAATTATGATGCATATGTAATCCCTAACCTCTCAAATGGACACATCTATCTATATTGAATTAGGCCTTCAACTTTTGTTTCAAATGGTAAATGTATGGGTGTATGGGTAAAAGCCTTATTGAGTTGAAAGACGATAAATGGAATATCATCTCAAGTATTCATATTTTCTAGACAATATTTGTTTCAAGCCTCTCCATGTGTTATGTCTGCAACTTGTTGGAGCATATATGTTTAAACAAAGATTGAACTTCATGAATATAGCTCATATCCCCTTGGCAATATATCTAAGTTAATGCAATGAGTGTTTTAAAAAACATCGGCTCCTTATTCTATGAAATCCGCAATCCTCCAACCTTTATATGTTAAAAGGAATATCCATAAAAAAGACATATTTTTAATCATTGGTAGACAAGTAAATATGCATTTTTATCTAAAGCGCAATTGGCTTTAGGCTTTATGTCCTGTGATTGAACATAAATCAATTCCATATTTTTACAATGACAAAACAAAGCTATATTCATTTTGGCCTTGATATTGTCCTTTGTCTCTACCTTCACATCTATATCTATATTGAAAATTTTCTAAAACATTTTTTTTCTATATACATGACATCAACATTATGGAAAAGAAGATTGGTCTTTGAATAAGGAAGCCCCAAAATACTTTGTTTTACCTAATTATGAGTCAAACCAAAAAAACTTTTGCTCACTGAATTGAAAATTAAATACAATGTCACCATACTCCAACACCACTTCATACAATTCTTTTTCTAAAAAAATAGCAATACCACATCTTTTTCAACTTTGTCAACAAAGCAACCCTTTCTATTTTTTTGTACTTATGATTCATTGCTAATTTGGTGTGACATGAAATGGGATGAAATGAGAAATAATTGGAAAGACAACTGGAAAGGAAAAGGGGATCCCTAGGAAAAGGCCATGGCTGACCATTGAGGATAATAATTAGAAGAAAAAGATTATATGTTTTGTAAAATAATTGTTGTATATGTTGTATTGGATGTGAATGTTTGTGTAATGTATGGGCTGAACATGAAAAAAAATTAGGGAAGTCTTGCTTTCCCAATGCCAAGTTTCATCCATATATATATAAGAAGGGGGAAGATGATATTAAACATCAGTTAATAGATTAGGCAAATTAGTCTACTTACTTTTAGAGAGAATTTGAGTGGAAAAATGAGGGAATTATGATCGATTTCCTTCTTAGGAATTGTAGTTTTGGTTGTTTACTATCTAAGAAAGTGGTTTCATTTAATTTTGAATTTTAAAAATCTAATTTTGGTTAATCAAATGTGGTTAAGTAGAGGCAGACTTTGCATGATAGAAGGTCTACCACATTTATGATGAATTTCGTGAATGTTGGGGACAAAACTGAGTTTTCCTTCTTTAAAGAGATTTGTATCTTTGTATTTTATCTTTCCAATGACATTAACTTTGTACAAAATGGATTTTTATAACTCCATTTATAGTGAAAAATATGGAAATAGGTAGGAATGTCACCTCTCGTCGGCGATTTAAGACAAAAAAAGAGAAATGGGAGGTCTCGAGCGATGAAGTTAGACGCGCTAAAAGAAAAGAAACAAGTTATGTTAAAAAATGAGTGTTTATAATGATATTTTTGATTGACATATGCTATTATAAATATAAAAATGAAAGGATAATGAATTTAAAGGTCTATTGGATTGTTTTGGTGTGATTATTATGACGTGTATCATTCAGCTGAAAATGATTTATGAGAATTTTCTATAATTGTAGGAGGGACCACAAGTATGGTGCAACAACAACAACAACAGAATAGATGACTACGAGCGGAGCATCCACAACGGGTAGGTGATTTATGCCTACATTTTATGATTTAATTTTCATAATGAAAATGTGTGAATTATGCTTAAAACTTTGGTGTAAGTTTGAAAAGAAATGATTTATTAGTAAGAATGTTTAAGACATATGTGTTAGGGAAGTCAAATATCTATGTAAAATTATCAGGTTTTGGTAGTATCGTCAATATAAACCATATTGAATGAAAAAACATGGTGGTGACTAGCATATATTTAGTGTATGCTACAATCCTGAATAAAGAGGTCACCAAAAATGTCTAGCATATATTTTAGTGTATGTTAGGATCTCGAATAAAGGGATCGTCATAAATAACTGTCATACATTTAGTGTGTGTTAGGATCCTAGTGATGGGGATCACTATGCATGGGTTAATATACATCGAGTGTATGTTAGAATCCTTTAAAGGGATTTTGGTGCAATGTTTAATATACATTTATATATGTTGAAATTCCAAAAAAAATGAAATCAACTCATATCCTCAATTAACTTTAATACTATTTTTTCAAAAAAAAAATTATGGAATTATCTTGTATTTCCTTTTCAGGTCCATCATCTGCACATTAGGAGAAAATCTATTGTTTCTTAGTTTTTTGTATCTAGTATTATTTTGTATAAATTAAAAGTTGGTAAAGTGATATGTTTGATCACTATTTTTGAAAAGATAGGAACGTAAGATTTTTTTTTATATTCTATTAAATGTGACATTTATCTTGATTTAGGTTTAAATTGTTGATTGTTGTTAAATGTATGATTTATTTATTATGGTTGTCATGAGGATGATGTTTGTGATTTTGTAGACTTAGGATGATTGGGTCAAGATTGAATTAAAGGTTATGTTATATGTCGATAAATTAGGATCTGCTAGTATAAGGGAAGTTATGTTGAAATTTTTGATAGAAATTTTAGTAAAACCTTATATATATAAAAAAAAATTACATCTTATTTTCTCAGTGAATGTGTATAAATAAGATTTTTTTTTATCTACCAAAAAAGGGGATGTTTCATTGCATTTTCAAGGTAGTATAATATGAAGAAGCTTGGACAAATGTCAATTTTCTGATATCCTAGACTAGGGGTTTCCTCATTGACTTAGCAACTTAAAAGTTCTCTTTCAACCTACTCTCTTTAAGTAAAATGCTTCCTTCTCATTCAATAATTCGGTCATAACCAACCTCATTCAACGTTAGATTTGACATGATTGTGAACGCATAAGCAACAACCATTAATTTATTTTGATTTGTGCAACCATCCTATAATTCATGTCAATTTTCTGGTATCATAGATCAAGAGGTTTTATCATGGACTTAGCGGCATAAAAGTTCTCTTTCATCATATTCCCTTAAAGTACCATTAATGCTTCTTATCCGTTTAATAATTTTGTCATAACCAACCTCCCTCAAACGACAATATATGACTTGATGGCGAACACCTGTGCAAAAATCAATAATTTACTATGATTTTTGCAACTATCCTATAAAGGTTCATTAGAATCTTTCAAGAGATCAAAACATTTGATCTTGTCTGTATTAAGTTCTTTATCTATGATTGGACATTGATCAACATAACCCTTATTCATTCCATTGTATTTATAACTATATTCTTATAAGGATTACCATTGTAATATACAACTTCATGTGCATTGCTAGTACTATAATTTGACTCAACCATCCTTACTATCATGGTAGCATGAGCTAGATATATGATTCTTTGTATGAATACGAACACAAGTATTGAACCATCTCTATGAAAGATGTGTAGTTATAACATTTGGATTGATAAACTTTTACTTTTACACCTCTTGCAAGAACATATAATTATACCTCTTCTAATATTTATTAGATTAGATAGTGTGAAACTAATAATAGCATAAAACTTATTATAATAATTCATTTTGCACAACCGTTATGGAGAATCTCTATACATCCAAGAATATTGTTTATGTCAAGCTTATTCAATTTATTTTAATAGTTCTTTTAATTCATTTTCAATTATCTACATAAATTTAAATTTATACATATTACCGAATATTACAACTCAAAAATAAAATTGACAAAATATAAAGAGAACTCATTAAATAAGTCATTATTTATCTCATCACAAAACACCTAATCCAAGAATTCAACATAATTTTCATCAATTTACAAACAAATATATTTTTTTATAAAATATATAACAAACCTTAACATAAATCCACACAACAAATTTGTTCGAGATAAAACTATAAAAACAAGTAAACACCCAAACAAAATATTTATAATACAAAAATATATTAGAGAATAATATAAATCATATTCCCAAGCCTCACTTAACAGACTTGAGTTTTTTAGGTGAGATGGTTCCTTAACATGGTATCGTAGTCTTGTTGACCCCAGCGATTACGAAGTTCAAATCTCACCACCCCCATTCTATTTGATAAAAATCAAGAACACGGTAATGTGGGTCTGTGCAAGTTTAAAGCCCAAAAAACTTTCACTTGAGGGGGGGTGTTAGAGAATAATATAAATCATATTCTGGGATCTCACCTAATATCTTAAGTTTTTAGGTGAGATAGTTCCTTAACAAAATATACCATAATTTTTTTTTTTAAATTGTGTTCAAATAAAAAACGGGTCTATTTGTTTACTTAAGGTGCATACTTCTTAATAAAATTTGACATATTTATGAATATACTTTACCATCGAGTTAAGTATGGCGATAATGTTTTCTGTAAATGTTATACATGATCATCATATTGTTTAACTTTTTTTATTCTTTTTTTTTTCTAACTGTAATTCTCTCAATATGTATCGAGACAGTATTCGCTTTAGTGTTTACAACGAATATAGCGATGAGAAATTATATCGATAAATGTCACTGCTATATACTTGCAAAGCAATTTCCTTAGTGCATTCATTTGTATTTGCTAATTTCTTAGTAGCGCAAGAACATCTAAAAAGTTCATTTAATATTTTTTTTAAATAATATACTTTAAAAAACAATTCAGCAAACACACCCTTAATTTTCATTGAATGTGCTATTGATACATGAAGCTCTTACTATTTTGTCGGGCTATTGGCATTCATCACAAGTGTGGACAAAAAATATAGTGGAACACGCATGTAACTGAATATGGACACGACAAATCTATTATTATTAATGGGTGTCACTGCCAAATAGACCTGGGCTAGGTGCCTAGGAGATTAATGCAATTGAAATCATCACGATTATGTTACTAAGAATTCTTATTTGACCTTAGCCGCCATGCCCCATGGGTCCTTTGACTCATTTATGGGGCCCTATAACGACCAAATTTATTGAAAAATATCCTCCAATTACCATATTCATGTAATCTATTTCTTTTTTCACATTATATTATTCAATAACTTGAGGGTTTTCCCCTCTATTTTGCCTATATATACTCCCTTGGCTTCAGAACAAGTATCTCCTATGACCAAAAGCCATTTCAACACCAAAAATGAAGAGAAACACTCACTCAAACATCGAAACAAACCCGCTCGATCCATTAATGGATTCTTCCTATTTTCACTACCAAAACTCTCTATTCTCTCCGGAATCATCATCTTCTTTCAATTCCCGTGATTCTTTCTCATGTAACATACAAAACTTCTACAGCCAGCCCCTCCCTCTCAGCGAAAATCATGATTCCCAAGAAATGTTTCTCTCAGAAGTCCCAAATGAGGTCCCCGTCAACTCCTTACATACCTCATCATCGACCGACACTACCTGTGACGAAGCAAGCTCCAGAGCTAATTATCAAGATGAGCCACCCCAACAAATTGCTTACAGAGGGGTTAGGAAGCGGCCTTGGGGCAAGTACGCTGCCGAGATAAGGGATTCAACAAGAAAACATGTGAGAGTTTGGTTAGGAACTTTTGATACTGCCGAGGCTGCAGCCTTAGCTTATGATCAAGCTGCATTTACAATTAGAGGTTCGATGGCTGTTCTAAATTTTCCTGTCCAAAAAGTTTACGAGTCACTTCAGCAAATGAGCTATGGATTCCAGGAAGGGAAATCACCGATTGTCGCCATGAAAGAAAGACACTCAATGAATCGGAAAGCCGAGAGTAGGAAAAAGAAAGAGAGAGGAAGGAGAACTGAAATGGAAAATGTGGTGGTCCTCGAGGATTTAGGGGCTGATTACTTGGAAGATCTTCTAACCATTTCAGAGAGTGCTAGTCCTTGGTAAATTAGCGTTTTAATTATTTTTTTTCGATTTTAGTCTTTTAAAAGTATTAATTAATTTGGATGTGGGCCTAAGAAATGATCCCCCAACTCTCTGTCTGAACAATGGGTGTATCATCACTTAACCAATGTTTCATTGGGTGTCGAACGTTTGTATTTTTATTTCCCTTGTTGGAGATTGCCACTTGCTCGTCAGATAATGTCTTTATGTTCATCTTTGTAAAATATAAAATTAATGAGAAGATTTAAGGTTTTAATTATCATGCGCAGCAAAATAAATTATTATAAATTAAAATAATATTTTTAATAAACATAAAATTAATTATCTGAGTCGGGCCACTGCTTATCGATAGTGATAGTCGGTGGAGGAGATTAATTAATTGCTACATGCAATAACATTGAAGGAGAATATTACTTAACCACACGCACATAAAACCAAATAATCCATAACCACACACACTAAAAACAAAATTTATGTAGTGTCAACTGGTCACTTCCATTAAATTCAATTTTGCCTCAATGTCTTTTTTACACTTCATCACTCAAATATGTGTGTGTGTGTGTGTTTTTCTTTTTTTTTTTAATAGAATGTGGAAATTTGATGGTATTTTTTTTATTCAATAGTAATTGGAAAATTTAGATAGAAAGTATTATTTTATTGCTGTTTTCTCAAGTAATATCTCTTCATCAAAGAAAAAAAAATTGGTTTAGTGCTTCTTTGAAGTATAGTTGAGGTTGTTTTTAAAAATATTTTTTGTTTACATCAAAATGATTTTTTTTAAATTATTTTTGACATCAAAACATAAAAATAATCTAAAAACATTTAATTGAAAATAAAAACTAAAATAAAAATTTTCAGTTTTTTTCAAAAACACTTTTGAAACGCAGTGTCAAACACCAATTTCTTCTGTTTTCATGGTCTTGTAAAGTAAATGATTATTTGGAAGTGTGGTTGAGATTGTTTTTGAAAGTGTTTTTTGTTTAGAAATGCATCAAAATAATTATTTTTTTAAAAAATCATTTTTGATATCAACACATGAAAATGATCTAAAAACACCATTTTTTTTTTATTTTAAGTAAAAAATAACAATAAATTTTTTAAATTTGTTTCAAAAATATTTTTAAAATACAATGACAAAGAGCGGGTTGGTCTCCTTATAGACTGAATTCTTATTTCTGGTCTCCGGATATGCCATTTTTTTTAATTTTCTAATAAATATTATTATTAGGAAAATAAGAGTGACCTTTATTTTTGCAATATGTTTCTTTCGTTTTGTTTTTTCCCCCCTAACATATGACTATAGATAAAGGTAGGGCACCAGCTGCCGAGGCCACTAAGGAAAAAAAAGGTTTCGCCAACACCACCTAAATATATATTACAAAAGCTGATTATTAAAAGGATCATTCATAAATAATTTATTATTAATTTTAGAAATTCTTAGAGATTTTAACTACATGCATGATTCTTAAATGAAGCAGTAAATCAAGAATCGAAATAATTTTTTATCTTCAATAAATATAGAGATAATTATATCTTAGTCTTTGTAGTTTTTAAAAAAAAAATGGTGTCTAAGTTGATGGAGAGTACAACGTTTTTGTTGGATAATGTCTTTGTAAAAATTGAAAGTAATTATTAAATGGGCTTCAAGCTATGAGATTTATTGCGATTATTGGTATTAGGGTATTTTTTAAAAATTGCTTTTTAATTGAAAAAAAATTAAAATAATGATGATTTTCTTCTCTGGTTTCAGAATATATCAGAATTATAAAAAAAATGATAATTTCTCAGATAAAAGATAATTTTTAAAAGTACTATAAAAGACAAAAATTACCATAATAGCAAACCGACAAGACAGGAAGACGAGGAAACCAAATTTCTTTTTTCTTAAATATAACTCTATTTTTAGTCGATTAATTATCTTAGTGGTGCTACTGCATATCGATCATGATATATATATATATATATATATATATATATATATATATATATATATATATATATATATATATATATATATATATATATATATATATCGATTGTGATAGTCGGTGGAGGAGAGTGCTTTGTAAAACATAACCACACATGCATCCAAAAAATTCATAACCACATACACTACAAACAAAAATAACTTAGTGTCAACTGCTCCCTCCCATCTAATTCAGCTTTGACTAAATGCCTTCCTAGCATTTTTAACAGAAAATCAAAGCTTGATGTCAAACATTAGTTTATGTAGTGTGTGCTGGTCTCCATCTACCCTGAATTCTTATTTCTTAGAATAGGTTTCGTTTACATTTAATAATAAAAGGAAAGAATTAGGGATATTTGCTGAATATGCCATTTCTTTTTTCATAGAAATATCTCACCCAATAGAGTCACTAAAATATAATTTATATTATTTTTAACACTCCTTTCAAGTAAAGTCCTTAGAGCTTAAAATTAGACCCACACTATCTTGTGCTTAATTTTTATCAAATAAAATAAGGGTAGTGAGATTCAAACTAGTGACCGCTAGGTCAACAAGATTCTGATATCATATCATTGAATCGTTTAAACTGTTAAGTGAACCTTTAGAATATAATTTATATTATTCTCTAAGATTATTGTGGAGATATCTCTCGAATTAAAGGTTTTTGAGATTAATCGTAAAATTATAATTTTAAATACATCGTTATCTGATAATAAGAATCACTTTAAAACCTAAAAAAAAAAACTAGTTATAGAAAGAAAAAAGACATCACTTTCGGTACATCGAAGTAATGAAATATGGCAATGTTAAGGAAATAAGAACGGCTTCCATTTTAGCTATATGTTTCTCTTGTCTTGTTTTTTCCACCCCAATATATGAATATAGCGAAAGGTAGGTCAGCAGCTGCCGTGACCACTCATGGAGAAAAAGCTCGCCCCCCACCATATATCACAAAAGCTGATTATTCAAACAAGTTCGATGTCAACTGATACAGTTGAATACTTTATAAATCTTTTTTATTTGAGAATTGTTTTGGAGAGAATTTAATTATAAACAAGATTTTTTATCAGAAGAAGAAGAAAATCAAGAGCACCAAATAAGTTTTGCCTTCAATATTCTTTACAGTTTATAAAATTAAAAAAAAATGGTGATTAATTTTTGTATTTTTTAATCATTTCACTTTATTTGATTGTGTTTGTTTGCATCTTTTTTTAAAGTTTAAAATAATTAAAGTTTTACTTATCATGCACGGCAAGTAATTATCATATGGGCCTCAAGCAATGGGATTTCAGTCAGAAGACCAGGGAACTATATATATATTTGTTTATTTTAGTGGATTAACTATCTAAGCCGTGCTACTGCATATCGATTGTGATAGTCGGTGGAGAAGAATATTGCTTCACTATAATATGCAAAAATAGTCTATGGATCATTGTTTACCATGCTTAATTTACTATTATTTTTAATTAACTCTTCAATATATAATATTATTTCAATAAATATATTTCTATGACTCTTAAGAAAAATATTTCATGGTATATGATTATATTTGAGGCAAAATTAAAAATGGAAGTTCTTCATAATATCGAGTTAAGATTTTATTTAAAAAATCATTGAGTCGTAATTCAGTTTTTAATCCCATTTTTTTTATATAAGAAATAGAAATTGACAAACCCAAAAAGGTGTCTTCAATAAATTTATTCATTTCTTTATTTTTGTCATTTTATTTAATTTTATGTCAAATTAAGCTATGAATAATCATAAACAGTCATAAGAGATACAAAACAATTTCAAAAGATAGAAACAAATATATATATATATATATATATATATATATATATATATATATATATATATATATATATATATATATATATATATAGGTGGGAGTGAAATTGAAGCAATAATTGAGTTACACAAATCAAATTTGGAAAGTTCAATTGAGTCCAAGAATAGTTTGGGTTGCAATTAGAAACTTATTGGCAGAGAAATTGGAGGGGAGGAAATTAATTTAACTTTAATTTTGCTAAGACTACAAAAATTAAACAGCCAATAATGAATTATAAACACATGGACAACCCAAAAGGTCAATTAGAGACTTATTTGAAGGATGAAATCAAAATTGGGGTTAGATTGGGAAAAATTGCATAATTTTCGAAATTAAGGATGAATCTATAACAGGTTGTTAAACATGAGGTTCTAAAATGAATTAATTAAGGATACAATTGAAAAGAAAAAATATGATTTCTAGGAAATTCAATTGAAATTGCAGGAATTTAGAAATAAAGGATTAAATTAAAAGAAAATCCAAGATTCAAAAAATCTAATTGAATAAAATTGAAAACTCCAAAAAGCAAGGGACTGCAATGAAAGGGAGAAAATATTATATGGAAAAAATTGGTTTTTATTTAATTTTTAGTTTAAGTTGTGATTTTTGCAGTGGAATTCAGTTAATTTGATTCAATGTTATCCAACTAATTCAATTTGGTCCCAAACCAATTTATGATTTATTTTAATTAAGCCCAATTTAATCCAACAATTAATTAAAAAAAATCAGTTTATCAATTCTAAATACTAGATAATTTTGCAAGATCTCGACTCAAATTGATTGATTACAGTCGTTTACCCATCAAATCAAACCCAACTTTTCTTTTCCTTCAATTGCTTGTCAACTTTTCTCTGCATAAAAACACCAACAATTTTGAAACCGACACCAATTTGACAATACCAACATCGGCCTCTCATTTATCCAGAATGAGAACGACACTGAGAGGGTGAACAGAATACACGCACGCCACGTGGCTCAGATTAACTGCTCAGCATTTATTTAAATTTTTGCTTGGCAATAATAATATAATATTAAGTGCATATTGTGAGTGTAGTTGCTGTTAATTTTTAAATTGTTTTTTATTTAAAAATACATTAAAATAATTTTTTATTTTATTTTTAATCCCTAGTCTCCATAGGATTTTAAAAGTAAAGATTTGGTCTTTCCAGGCAATGATCCCACTCTTAAACAGCCTCTTTTCTCTTCTAAAAACCATGTTTGATATTATATTTTAAAAGTGTTTTTGAAAAAAAAAAATGAATTTTATTATTTATTATTTATTTTAAATTCATGTTTTTTGTGTTTTTAGATTATTTTAATGTGCTAATGTCAAAAATAATTTTGAAAAAAATAAAAAATATTATTTTAATACATTTCGAATGAAAAACACTTTTTACCACAACCACAAACACACTCCTAAACAGTCACGAAAACCTATTTGCAAGATAATTTGCGTATTTTCCCGATATCAGCATAAAAAATCTTATCTGAATTGAACTTGCTGTTTGAATAACACCCTTTGGCAGGAGAAATATCTAGAGATGAACTGAATTCAACACTGTCTTTATCAAGCTTACTCTGCCTGCCATGCTTAACAGTTTACCTTTCCAAATTCCTTGCCCTGCACGAATACCAGAGATTAATAAGTAGTTATCATGTTGATTCTCCTCGGGTTAGACCCAAAATTATTAAGAAATCATCTTACCTCAAATCTTAAGTTGTTAGATGAGATCCGAAAATATAATTTATATTATATTCTAACACACATTCTCAAGTGAAAAACACTTGAGTTTGAAACTTACACGGACCTACACTATCTTGTATTTGATTATCAAATAAAATTTAAATGGTAAGATTTAAACTCGTGACCGCTAGGTTAATAAAGCTCTGATACCATGTTAAAGAATCATCTCACCGAAAAGCTTAAGCTGTTAGGTGAGATCTCAAAATATAATTTATATTATTCTCGAACACAAAGGAAATTATTGGCAGAAACATAGACAAAATATTTGATCTCATGATATATTGTTTATTGGCCGGTGCACCTTGATGGCGGCTGTAATTGGTGGTCGGAGGAGGCAGCACCTGGCTGGGAATTCCCCTTTGTAATAATCTCGTCTGACAACCTGCAAGGTTTATGGTATACGCAAGGGATGACACCGAAGACTTCGACTGGGAAAATATCAATTAAAGGTTGGTTCCTTAGGAATTTGATGGCTTAATTAGCTAGTAATGTTGACGTCTTTCACAATATTATAATCAAAGAATTCTCGAAAAGAAAAAGGATTGTGTTCTCAGTGCCTAATATTATACTCAATGAAGTCTTGTCCTTGCAGCTAAATAACTTGGAAGAATTTTCACTTCTTTGTTTTTTTGGTGGTTTTTGTCAACAAAGCATCTGTGTAGTATTTTTTTAATCAAAGGTCTGACTGTCATTCAACTCCGATCAAGACCTCTCAACCCTTTTCCTTTACAATGTAAAACCTTTACTTTTTGAGAAGCAATGCCGGGCCGTAAAAACAAACAACTCCTAGTCGAAGTATCTATGCCCAAAAGCAGTGTCCATAACTAGGATCAGCCAACAAATGGACCAGTGAGATTTTTAGAGTGGCGATAACAATGATATACTTCTTGAAAAAAAATGTTAAAATATGATTAATTGTCACATTTAAAACCAATAAAAATTGATATGAATTGTTATCGGATCCTAAAGCCCATTTCCTTATCTCAGATTCTAGTCAAATGGGGATGATCGGCATTGTCAGTTTTCGAATTAGATTGGGACATTTTTTTCTGACCAAACAGATTGTAGGTAGATTTTATCCATCAAAACAATTTTTTTTCTCATTCCGAGTCTCTCATGAAAGTTGTAATTCTACATGTGTAGATGTATTTAGGGTTTTGAATTGTCCGATATAGATATCATAATCTTAATATATTCTCTTTTGAATGTCTAGTATAAAAAGCAGAGAATCCTTTTCTTCAAAATAGTTTTGACCAAGCAGATTGCCGTAGATTTTGTCCATCAAAATGATTTTTTTTCTCACTTAGGGTCCTTCGTGAAAGTTGTATTCGTACTCATGTAGATGAATTTATGGTTTTGACTACCCGATTTGGATATCGAATAGCAAGATATCCTCGCTTTTAATGTTCAGGTAAAAGCAGAAAAATCTGCCGCAATAGTTATTGTTCATCATCGCTTGGACATGGCCTTGCCTCGCAACTTCCCATTTGACTTTCATGATTTTCTCACTTGAAGTTTGAGTTGCAAATCATGTTTTTTTTCAGCCTCAAAATCATATAATATCAACTAGGATATTTCTTTTCTTATTTTGTTTATCTAATTGCAAAAAAAAATGTAATTTTACATCCTAAATTAAATGCACTAAATCTTCTCTAAATAAGAGCTATGTCTAGGCTATATATAACTAAAGAAAGAAGAAAGAAGAAAGAAGAAAGAGAGGGAAAAGAGGGAAGAAAATAAGAGAGAGAGATAGAAGGGCTGCCAACAAGAAAAACAACAACCAACCCTTCCCCCTTCACATCAACCTCTCCCTCAGCCAACAACTGCTAGTAACAACCCTGATCAGACTTCCTCCCATTGACCACCACCACCTTTGCAAGCATCTGTCATTGTCCCTAGAAGCAGTGGTCACTAGTTGCGTAGGAGTTCCAACACCATTGTCTCTGCCCATTTGTAAGCCCCCATGCATTTCTTCTTCACTTTGTATTTTAATTATAGTCATTGTGCAACGTTGTGTTTACTGCTCAAATGAATTATCATTCACTTGAACAATAACTAAGGAGGTATGCATGAGACATCTCATGTCTCATGCATGCCTCTTATTTGTTGTCGGGTCACTTGTTTGGCCAAGTGACCAACACTTTTTTTTTCTTGTAAAAAAATATAAAATAAGAAGAAGAGATTTATGATTTCATGGCATGTTTAATTTAAGATATGTATTTGCTTGATATTTTAAAAATATCAATCTCGTATTTAGAATACCCTATTTCGGCACTATTTGGCAAATATACATATATAACAATAAAAAATGTTTTCATGCATATAGCCAATACAATATTTTGAAATTTAAAAAAAAAATAGATATTCAGAGTTTAAAAGAAAATGTATTTTAGCATGGATTTCGTAAACACAAAAATTGTTTTCTTGCATTTTTGAATTTTACAACATGTTTGTAAATTCCAAAGGGTATTGGCTAATATTACAAAAAAATACAAAAATATTTTTTTTTTAGGAATTCATATTATTCACTGTTAATATTTGGATAAAGAAATCCAAAAGGGTTAATATCCAAAATATTAGTGGAGATAATTCTCTATTATTCACTATATTAATAATAAATAATAGAGAAATTATCTCCACTGTTAATATATGGATAAAAAACCCTAAAGTGGCAATAATTAATCAGGAAGAAGCACTGTCTCGAAAATTATACCCAGATAGCTGCCTTCCTGTGCCTGCTGGTGGAAGTGGTTCTTTTCTCATCAGAGATTCCAGTGATTATGATGTTAAAGGCGCGGATGATGAGCCCAATATTGAAATACAGGATTGCAAACCTTGATGTCAATCTTTTCAACATGGCAACAGCAGCTGGGCCAAGAGATAGATTTATGATGCCGCCCGTGGCTCCACAAATTGAGGGAGAAAATGTTGAAACAAGCATGGGTTTCATTAAGAAAAGGAAGCAGCCTTGGCCCATTGTTTACTAGCCATAAAAGTATAAAATATTAAGGTAAGAATAGGTTTTTAAAATGCTCTGCATTTCTTTAGATTTCTAAAAAAAAATCATTTTCTTTACTATTTACAAATCACGAACACTTGAAGTACTAAAAGAAAAAATGAGCTTTTAGGCCCACTGAATATCCTTAGATTTCTATTATAGTTGTCTTTTAATTCATAGGTTGTAAATTTATCATCTAAATTTTTGTTCTTTTTTCGGCGAGCATATCCTTGGAAAATACTAGGGTAGGGCATACTAGGGTGCTAATATTTCCTTTATACAATCATAAGGCAAACCAAAAAATCAAACAACTTATCTTAGGTAGGGCGTAATAGAGTGTTAAAATATTTCCCTTACGCAACTAGTCTCTTGCTTTAAAATCTCTAAAACACCAGTTAAGTTTCTAGTGACCATAATACTAGGTGACAACTCTTTTTTTCACAAAAAAAAACAAAAAAAAACGATATGAATCCCCACTCCTAGGAAGGGTCGTCTCGAAGTCATTCTCTCTGAAGGGTTTGACAGCCTTAATACTAGATGACGACTCCTAAAAATTATAATCATAATTTTATGATTATAAAAAAAAAAAAAAACTTTTTCCACACGCACCCCATCTTTAGATATGGCTAGTACACGAAGCGCGAAAATAGCCATCGCGATAGTAAGAAACACAATGAACTTTAAGATTAAAAACTAAATGTGCATCAAATGGGAAAATTAGGATTAAATATCATACGTATCTATCTTTTACTTTTATAGGAATAATTATCTTGTTTATTTTAGAACTTCGTTATCATTAGTTGCTCTTTATCAGCTTATGCGTTCTTAATTTTTAAGATTTATTTTGTTTTGCTTAAATAACACCTTTTTTATTTCTCAATCAAGAAAATTATAATATAGTAAAATACATATACAATATTGCTTTACTTTTTTTATTATTTTTAAAAAAATTAATTTGAAATCTTATATTTTTTTATTAATACATATGATCATAATTGTATTTTATTATATATAAGTGTAAACTTTTTGATTCACATATGTATTATTTACTTGATATAAAGAAATGTATTAACAACTTCTACACATTTATTGTCCATTATGTTTTTCACCTATAAAAAATGCCCTGTCTTTTCATGTGGTTGGCGAGAGGGGAGAGAAACAAATAAAAGAAATGAGATTAGATTTTTATTGGATATTTCCGTCTTCGATGTCTCCATTGCCATGACTTAGCCATAGAGAAAGGATGAAATACGTACACACATCACTTGCCATAACAAGAATTCCCAAATAAAAAAAGAAAATAAAGAAAAGAGAGAACGTTTTCATATGCTACTCTAAAATTCATTCGCCATGAGATGACGATGGCGGTGATGAGGGCGGCAGCAACAATGGCGTAGGTGGTGGTGGTGGTGTCAGAGGGCCACCAGATTCCGGTGGTGGTGGAGAGACCAACGTCCAATGACCCCGCCATCTATTGGGTTGTGGAGGAGGTGGTGATGGAACTGCCCTCCGTAGACTCCTTCCTGGCTGCCCCACCTTCACTTCAGCAGAGAAATGGCTGGTGGAAGCAATGCTAGCCCTACCCAGTTCAGGACTGCGGTCCGAGACGAAGGCCATTGCTCTGTAGCCTATGCTAAGCTGATGGTCTGGCAACATCGGAGCAAAAAATATCATCAGGAGAAGCACGAAGCAAGAAACCTGCATTTTTTGTGACTGAATGGAGGCGGCCTATAACGTCAAAACCTCTCCATTTACTACGTGAGAAGGCTCACAATACATCTTTATCTCGAAGAAATTGCCGGAATACTACTTTGTAAACTAAAAATAAATGCTCATTAATTAGTTTTCAATGATTGACAGGCGCCATAGTTGATCAGCTAGTACATTTGCTTGTGTTACGATGCGGGTAAGGTTTTATTTTTAAAAAAAAATGTAAAATGAATAATAAAAAATATTTTTTTTGAGAAAAGGGTTGGAAAACAAAAAATCGATTACTGACCATCATCTGCCCTCCTTACAGCGACGTGATTTTCATGAATGATTAATTGCAATTAAGAGCTACAATTGAAAAAAAACTAAACTTTTGTAGAAAAAATCAGGAAAAAAAAAAAACAAATCAAGAAAAAAACAAAATAAAAAAGCTAGAGATTGAAAGCAATAACCCGTCAACAAAGAGCACTGATATGTATCTTGTCACTGCAAGAAAGAGAAAAAGGTAAGAAACAAACCACCGACCACCTTCTGAATTTATATATAAACTAAATGAAAAAAAATAATAACAAAAAAAAAAAAAAACTATGGATTACTAATCCACAGTGATCACGGGTGTATATTTACTAATAATTTAGCTTTGTACTTGATAATTAATTATCTATGCTTTACTGATTTTATCAAAACTTAAATTTATATTATTAAACTCGGAAATTCTTATTAAAATTTATTAAAATTTGATGGTTTGAATTTGTGTATGGTAGATTTTGGCATCCCTAAAACACTTATTTCTTAAACATGATTAATATTTTAAATTGTTTTAATATCTTTGAAATATTAACTTCTCAACAATTCAATAATTATACACAACTATCTTTATTATTATTTTATTTACATCGCTCCAAACTCATTGTGTTATGGAAATCTTTTCCCATAAACCCTTTATTAGAAATTTAAATAATAAGATTACTGATTACAAAAACTCCGATCCGGATCAAAATCATGGCATGTCGTGTTACTTCGGTCCATGCATGAGTTTGCTTGAAACACTAAAGCCTTCTCTTGCAATTCTGTCTCTTCCGAGGCTAAAATAGCATTTTGTTGGATTACAAATTCAACAATTTCAGGAAAAAAGGGCAATGGATGTACAGTCATGTTCGTTGCAGCATTGGGATCAAAGATAGCAAATCTGCCAAGGCACTGATGAATAATTATCTCAAAGTCATCAACATCAGCTTTCCTGCGATGAGGTTCGTCAGAGGAAATAGCCTTGTCATCGTTTACAGTTTGTGGATCTTCCTCTTCAGATCCCAACTCATTGTATCCTTGGAATGCTTAGTAGATGATAAACATGGACAAAGAGATGGATTATTGATCTCTGATACTGTAACTTAACTGTATCCCTCTGTGGAGCGAGAGAAGTTTTACCAGGTAAAACTCGAAATCCAAAAATGGAGTTGTGGCCAATAATAGTTAGTTCATAGCCAATAATCTTTCCCTGATTTGTTAAGACAGCTGATGCAGTCCTTGTTCCATGTCATCAGTGCATATCCATGCTCTAAACTTTTCAAAAATGATATCCTAATCCGAAAGCTCTGATTCTAACGCATCCATCATAGCTTCGTGTGTTTTGAAGGTTACGACTGCCTGAGTTGCACCCAAAAATCTAAAACCAGTCAAGTGTTTACCATTTCATAGTAGCTTAGATTTTGTGTCAGTATACATTAAGAGCGATAACACCCACCAGACTTCTTTTCAACCATTCGACGTCTTTAGAATGTAAGATTGCAGAAATTATAGTTATGGATTTCCTAACTCATTAACTCTCGTAATTCAAATCAAATTACAGTCATTGGCCAGCTTGAGGACTTGAGTCTCTTGGAGCAAGCTATTGCTTAAATTCCTTTCTTCTGGTTTTGTGAGAATAGTAATATCTTAGCACTTAAACTCAACATAAGGAAATTAATAGTTAATTTCCATAAAACAAATCCATTACCATATTATATATTAGTACAATCACTATTAACCTAAACTACTTGGGAGGCAAACTGTGTTTCTTGTTCCTGTGCCACTTGCCAGAATCACTTTTGGTAACTTTCTTGTCGTCGGAAAACCATTACCCACTAGTTTATGTCCTCCAAGACTCCATTATTGGACCATTTATTTTCTCAAACATTTCTTAAATTATCTCCACAACCAAACAAGCCCGTTTTTAATAAACGTAAAATACAATTCTAGAACCAGAATCTTGCTATAAATTACACTGAATGTGAGGAAGATCACTTCAATCTACAACCTTGACAAACACGGATGCAATCTTTGGTTACGCGACTGAATTAGGTAGGCGCTCAAATTTCAGCGATTATGTCCAGGCTGTGGAGCGTTCTGAGGTGGTGAAGGTGCAGACGGTTGTTGTCGTAATTTCCTTTTTACTGGCAATCTCCTGAACTTGTGATCGATGGTATTAGAAGGAATAGCACTGAAGGAGGCCACCACCGAAACATGTGAGAAAATCAAGGCGGTGATGATCAGAAAATTGAGAAACCAAGAAATGGCACCCATCGGATATCAAGCCACTACCTCTAGTTTCAGAAACTAAGAAATTCTATAATACTTTCTTCATGCGTAGGAACCATTAAATAGTGATACTTGACAGAATGACCCATCTATGTCAACCCAGGGTGTCGGTTCAATACTTGAACCAACCTAAAAATCAAGATTTGACCCGAAAAACAAAACATTCATAATGTAGACAACCTCTTCTCTTATGTTGGAAATTAATGTACAATAGCCTCTTCTTTTTTCAATTTGAACTCATAATTTAGATTTAGTGAACGTAAGAAAGCATAAAAGTAGAGAACACGAGAGAATCTTTCCTGTTATGTTCTCAGAAGATATTCAATTAATCCTTTGTTTTTGAACTTCTCTCAATGTTACCTATGAATAATAATTATGTATCATTATTGAATATTTTTGATAATAAAATGACTTTTTATATGTATATACTATTTAAATCAACAAGTAAGTTGTCTTAAAAATATATTAATAATTAAAAAGAATCAAGGAAATAAAAACTCAATGATTAAATAATTTATTTCTTTTTAAGTTTTTGCATCGTTATTTTTAAAATATATTTTTCCATCATGTTATGTTTGTATAGCTTTAAACATATATACTCTAGACCAAGTCACAATTAGAATGATTAGTCTATGAGATGATTAATTGGGTTTAATAGTAAAACTCACGATATGAATATAAGAAGTTATCTCCTAAATGAAAAATAATTAATAATTCACATCCACAGTTTACTATTGAGAGTTGACATAAACCACCACTTATTCCATGGCTTTTCTTATCTTCTTCTAAAAAATGAAGAGAATCGTGCTTTGAATTTAAAACTATTGTTCCAAAGCTAGGAAAAGTTAGCATAGCAATCGGTTTTTGTGGTTATATTTTAAATTAAATGTAATGAAATCTTGGTCCCGTTGATTATTTATAGTCAACTTACTACCGTGCAAAGCGTGGATGAAAATTGGTATATTCGTCATGTTTCTCGACAGAACTTTTAATTGTTTTGTCAATATTTCTAATAGCTTTGAAATTGTCAAAGTTTTCCAGTCTATACCACGAGACATCAAGGGGAGAATTTAAGCGTTTCTGCTATGAGCTGGGGAGTTTTATTTCTTGCGGTCAAAGAGATGTTTACAAGTTGGAAGATATAGCGACTGTATGAGAATGTGATTAAAATTATTTTTAAAAGTGTTTTTAATTCAGAAATATATCAAAATAATATATTTTTTTATTTTTTAAAAAATAATTTTTTATATAAGCATATAAAAATAATTTATAAACAATATATAAAAATAAAAACATTTATTTCTTTCAAAAACTGTTTTAAAATATAATATCAAATAGGTCTATAGCTTATATTTCATATTTGTCATACCTTCTGGCCCTCGAAAGAAGTCTGTTGTTGTATACTTGAACGAATCAAGTCAAAAACTATATTTCAATCCAACATCTGTCTTTAAAAATCAATTTATTTCCAGGAAGTTGAATTTCCTATAAAATTACAGACAACAAGAGAGGTTGGAACTCGGAGTGCTAGTTCATCTACAATCCTTTAATTTAAAATACAAATCGTAACTACATCACTTATGATCTTTCCAACCAATATGGTGGTGGTGGTTTTTGATCTTCGACATCGTAGAGTTGATGAAAGTGGGATTTTAAGTGGTTTTTGGATCAAAGTGGTTTTGCACCACTTATTCTATGCCTTTTTTTTTCTTCTTCTTCTTCTAATAAATGAGGAAAATCGTGCTTTGAATTTTTCATGTTCAAGCTTTTTTTCCCCTAAGTGTGAAGTCCTTACTTCAATCCGCGTAGTCTTGTTACAATGTGAAACACCATATATATATATGCTGCTCAGGCCTCATAAAAAAAGTAAAGACAACGTAACCATCTCGTTGTGTTCAAAGTGGCTCTTCAAAGTCATGTTCATATGCCTACCTAACCATCTCGTTTTTTTTCGTTAAAAAACAAAAAAAAGTTGTTTTAATCAAAACTACTAAATGATTCATTGTCAACTTTAAAACAAAGATCGATGTATAATAATTAACGAAGTGATTGCTAATAGAATTCTTATTTCTGTATTTTTAAGGGTTTTTTAGTATTATTATTAATTACCTACTCACTACAAGCTTATTTACTACTACCAGCCTACTAATTACAAGCCACCTAATGATTTCCTATAAAAATTTCTCACCAGGCCAAGCCCAGGCTCGGAACAGTCATCGTATTCTGTACATTCTCAGGATTTTTTTTATTACTCCGTTTATTATGATTTTGGATCTTCGACATCGTAGAGTTGATGAAAGTGGGATTTTAAGTGGTTTTGCACCACTTATTCTATGGCTTCTTTTTTTTTTTTCTTCTAAAAAATGAAGAGAATCGTGTTTTGAATTTTTCATGTCTAACGTTTTTTTTTCCCTTGGTGTGAAGTCTTTACTTCAATCCGCCTAGTCTTGTTACAATGTGAAAAACTAGCAAATGATTCATAGTCAACTTTAAAACAATTATGTATAATATTTAACGAAATGATTGCTAATAAGTTTCTTAAGAAAATGATATAGTCTTATTTGAAAAAATCCGAAAGATTGAATGGTATTTAATGGAATAATATTTCAAATAATATATATACAAATGTATAATAAATATTTAAGAAAATAATCACTTCATCATATCAGTGAAAGGAATCAAAAGTTGCCTCAACCGTTTGCCTCCGTTCTTCAGCTGTAGCTAACTTCATTACTTCAATCTCGAAGGAGGGGGCGTCTAATTTGAGAACAGAGAGTCTGAGAGGTTCTTCAGGAAGTTTATTATAAGAATAAAAAAGAGTCTTGGTGATGTTGCTGGAACTTGTGTTGGGAAAAGTATTCAATAATAGGGAACCAATTTAGCGGATAACCAATCAAGTCCCAAACCTTTTTTCCTCTTTGTGCAATCAAATTATAGGATCAAACAATCAACAATATAATGCAAATAATCAAACACATCAACACCAAGATTTTTACGTGGAAAACCCAATGCGGGAAAAAAATCACGGGACCGTAGGCCACTTAAAAACTTCCACTATCACAAATAATGGGTTCACAATATTCTTCCTTAGATTCAACTAAGGGCTACAACATATATCATCAAGAACAACCTATTCTTGGAATACAACAAGATTAAAGAGAAGAAAGTTTAAGAAAAGGCTCACAATACTGACAGCCCCGTTTTCTATCAAAACGGCCAACTTCCACAACTCCAATCTTCAATCCAACCGTTCAGAATGAAGCTTAATGTGTCTAGAAGCCTCTGTCCAAATCTCAGCTCGATCCAACGGTTAACGAACTGGAAATCAAAGAAACAAGATGGATTGTTCAGTAGCCACCACTTTTTCTTTCTCCCTCACTTTTCTCTTTTTGTCTCTTGTTAAGTATAAAACCCTAATCCCACATATAAGTGACGTGGCAGCCCCCTCTTTTATTTTAAATGGTGCGGGACCACCCAACAAATCTCCCCCTCACGCACCATGTGAGGAATTCGCCATACTGGCGATCAACTTGTAAAGTTCAATTTAGGAGGCTCTACCAAGCCTACTTCCTTTCTGCAAAACTCAAACTTCTCTCTCGGTAAAGGCTTGGTCATCATATCTGATGCATTGTCATCAGTATGGATCTTCTCAACAACAAATGACTTCATCTCCATAGCATCTCGAATCCATTGATATCTAACTTCAATGTGCTTTGATCGAAAGTAAAAAGTAGGATGCTTACTAAGATGAATTGCACTTTGACTGTCACAGTACAACACAAAGTTCTCTTGAACTAAACCAAGTTCATGCAAGAACTTCTTCATCCATAACAGCTCTATGCCCCCTTCAGTAAGAGCAATATATTCAGCCTCTGTAGTGGATAATGCAACACATTTTTGCAACCTTGATTGCCATGAGACTGCTCCCCCTGCAAACTTCATCAAGTATCCTGATGTGGACTTTCTAGAATCAACATCACCTGCCATATCTGCATTTGTGTATCCTTCCAACACAAGTTTGTTATTGCCAAAACATAAGCTGAAGCTAGAAGTGCCTTTGAGATACCTGAGTATCCATTTCACTGCTGACCGTTGTTCTTTACCGTGATTGAGAGGAACCGACCGACCACACCAACTGCATGAGCTATATCCGGCCTTGTGCAAACCATAGCATACATCAAGCTACCAACTGCGGATGCATAAGGAGCCTTTTTCATCTCATCTTTTTCTTCATCACTTGAAGGACACTGATTAGAACTTAGTTTAAAGTGGCTTGCAAGTGGAGAACAAACCGGTTTGGAGTTGCTCATGTTGAATCTCTCAAGTACCTTTTGAACATATCTCTCCCGAGATAGCCAAAGTTTCTCCTTCTTCCCTCGTCACGTGTGATCTTCATGCCAAGAATCTGTTTTGTCTGGGTCCCTAAGTCTTTCATTGCAAAAGACTTACTTAACTCTTCCTTCAAAATCTGAATCTTCTTAGCATCATGGCCAACAATTAGCATATCATCCACATACAACAACAGAATAATAAAGTTTCCATCTGGAAACCTCTTCATAAATACACAGTGATCAGAAGTAGTCCTATCAAAACCATGATCTACCATGAAGGAATCAAACTTCTTGTACCACTCGTCTCTGAGCTTGCTTTAACCCATATAGACTCTTTTTCAACTTGCAAACTAGTTGCTCTTTGCCTTTTGCTTCAAACCCTTCAGGTTGCTCCATGTAGATCTCTTCATCTAAATCACCATGGAGAAAGGCAGTTTTTACATCAAGTTGTTCAACTTCAAGATTCAAACTAGCAGCTATACCAAGCACAACTCGGATTGAAGACATCTTGACCACTGGTGAAAAAATTTCTTCAAAATCAATACCTTTCTTCTGACCGAAACCTTTCACAACCAATCTTGCCTTGTACCTTGGTTGTGAGCAATGTTCATCAATTTTCAACCTGAACACCCATTTGTTCTTGAGTGCTCTCTTACCTTTAGGAAGCTTCACTAAATCAAAAGTATGGTTTTCATGCAAGGATTTCATCTCTTCTTGCATTGCTTTCAACCACTCACTTTTCTTCTCATGTGACATAGCTTCATCAAAGCATTCTGGTTCTCCCCCATCAAGAACTCAAAGCACATACTCATGAGGAGAATATTTGGTGGAAGGTTGGTGAGGTCTAGTTGACCTTCTCAACCGTGGCTCATCTAGAGCTTCTTGTATATCCCTGCTCAGAATAACATCAATATCATCATTAGTTGATTCGTAATCACCAACTAATGGCTCAATAAGAAAACCACCATTATCATCATTTTGCAAATCTCCCCCATGATTAGCAAGCATCAAAGGTAATCGTTGAGTAGGTCTTGGATTTGAATTTGATGGAATAAAAGTAGTAGAATCTACTTTCTCTTTCTGTTCAAAGTCTTCAATGGTTTGATCTTCAAAGAAGATAACATCTCTGCTTCTCACAATTTTCTTCTCCTTTGGATCCCATAACTTATAGCCAAACTCATCATCTTCAGAGCCCAAGAAAATGCATTGTTTTGTCTTGCTGTCGAGCTTAGACCTTTCATCTCGAGGAACATGTACAAAGGCTATGCATCCAAACACTCTCAAGTGTACATAAGAAACATCCTTTCCTTTCCAAACTATATTTGGAACATCAAATTCAAGGGGAACTGATGGAGAGAGGTTGATCATGGCAACTGCAGTCTTCATTGCCTCACCCCAAAAGGACTTAGGCAGCTTTGCATGAGAGAGCATACATCTAATTCTTTCAACAATGGTTCTGTTCATTCTCTCAGCCCACTCCATTCTGTCGTGGAGTCTTAGGAACCGTCTTCTCCAACTTGATACCATGTTCCCTCGCAGTACTTCTCAAAAGGACCTCTCAGTATTCACCACCATTATCGCTCGAACACATTTCAGCCTTTCTACCGCTTTCTCTTTCAACTCCGGCATGGAAATCCTTAAAGACATCAAGCACCCGATCTTTGGATTTCAAACAAGTGGCCCAAATTTTCCCTGGAGTGATCATCAATAAAACTAACAAAGTACAATGCACCTCCAAGAGATTTATCAATCATAGAGCAAACATCGCATGAACTAAATCAAGAACATGTGATCTTCTATGTGAAGGTGATCTTTGAAATGAAACTCTATGTTGTTTACCAACTAAACAATGAGTACATGTGTTCAAGTTCATACCTTTTAAAGGAAGGTAGTTCTTCTTGGCAAGGATGCCAAGACCTTTCTCACTTAAATGTCCAAGCCGCTTATGCCATAAATCGCAGAGCAATCTTCAATTGCATTCACCTCCCCTTTCGATCACCTTGGCTTGTGACATGTAGAGACCCATCTTCTTCCCTTTAGCAACAATTAAGGAATTTTTGGAGAGCTTCCATTTACCATCTCCAAAGTAATTGTGATAGCCTTCTTCATCAAGAGTACCTGTAGAGATCAAATGTAGGCGCATATCGGGTACATGTCTAACATCCTTTGAGTATCAACTTGCACCCAGTATTGGTTTCCAACCAAATATCTCCAATGCCCACAACACTAGCCATCCCTTGATTTCCCATCCTAACTTGACCAAAGTCGCTAGCAGTGTAGGATGTGTAAAAATCACGTCGGGGTGTAACATGGTAAGAAGTCGCTGAATCCCGCAACCCGTGTGGTATCCCCGACATGCAAGGTTAACACAACCATCATCACAAACAATGGCAACATCACCATCAAATACAACCGCAACTGTACCATTCTCTTCATTCCTGTCTTCATCTTTTTCCCTTTCTCGATCTCTTTTATACTTTCTACGCTCTTTTGAATATGCCCGAGCTTGTCACAATAATAGCACTTAAATCCCTTCCTTGATCGAGATCTTCCTCTTGGCTTCCATTTGCCTTTTTCTATTGCTGGATTCTTTATCTTGTTTGCCGTGAGAGAACCTACTTTGACTTCTCCCTCGACTTTCTCAGTAACAAGTGCATGAGACTCGTAAGTGCTTGTCCCTTTCCTCCTCTTCTCTTCATTGAGGATACAATCCTTCACTGCTTTTCAAAGTGATCTCTCCACTTGGAGTAGAATTGCTAAGTGACACCACCAAAGTCTCCCAACTATCCGGCAATGAACTCAATAGGATTAGTGCTTGCATCTCATCTGCTAGCTCAAGATTCATCAATGACAACTGATTTAAAAAACCTTGGAATTCATTTATATGCACTGAAGCATCTTCACCATCTCTATACTTCAAATTCACAAGGTCTCTAATTACAAAAACCTTGTTTTGTGCACTCTCTTTGGCAAATGTTTCTTCCAACATCTTCCAAACTTTATAGCAGTCATGTTCTTGAGAAATGTGATTAATGGACTTAGAGGATACCCATTTTCTAACATTAGCGGTAGCCTTTCTATTAATCCCCTTCCATTTTGCATCATCCATTTCATCAGGCTTTACCCCTTTACATTCAATCGGTAAAGCCAAATCATTGCAATATAAGTGATCCTCCATCATTGTTTTCCATAGAAAATAATTTGAGGAATTGAGCTTTATCATGCCCGAATCTTCCTTTTCCATTTTAATTGCACAAGAAAATCAATCTACACAACCAGGCTCTGATACCACTTGTTGGGAAAAGTATTCAATAATAGGGAACCAATTTAGCGGATAACCAATCAAGTCCCAAACCTTTTTCCCTCTTTGTGCAATCAAATTATAGGATCAAACAATCAACAATATAATGCAAATAATCAAACACATCAACACCAAGATTTTTACGTGGAAAACCCAATGCGGGAAAAAAACCACGGGACCGTAGGCCACTTAAAAACTTCCACTATCACAAATAATGGGTTCACAATATTCTTCCTTAGATTCAACTAAGGGCTACAACATATATCATCAAGAACAACCTATTCTTGGAATACAACAAGATTAAAGAGAAGAAAGTTTAAGAAAGGGCTCACAATACTAACAGCCCCATTTTCTGTCAAAACGGCCAACTTCCACAACTCCAATCTTCAATCCAACCGTTCACAATGAAGCTTAATGTGTCTAGAAGCCTCTGTCCAAATCTCAGCTCGATCCAACGGTTAACGAACTGGAAATCAAAGAAACAAGATGGATTGTTCAGTAGCCACCACTTTTTTTTTCTCCCTCACTTTTCTCTTTTTGTCTCTTGTTAAGTATAAAACCCTAATCCCACATATAAGTGACGTGGCAGCCCCCTCTTTTATTTTAAATGGTGCGGGACCACCCAACAACTTGAACGTCAGCCATCGAGAGTCTAAGGACGGTACGTAATGAAGCAGACCAGCGGTGAAGGTGTCGACGAGAAGAATGTTGAAGATAATGGATATCAAGACTGCAATAGATTGAAGATTAGAGCATGGAGTCCTAGTTTGTTTCTAGTATTAATGTTTAGATTAGTATTGAATTAGCTGTAAGGCATTTTATCTAATTAAGATCATGTTGATCATGTTTTCTAGCTTAGGTGCAATTTGAATTCTAGGACTTATCTAGTACAAGAAGAAGTTGTAATCAACTATGACTCTTGTAACCATTTCAATTTTTGTTATAAATAAAGAAAAGGGATGGCAGTAACCTTACCTTGATTCGGCTCCTTGAAATCAAAATTTTGTTCTTGATTGTTCTTCAAATTCTGGGCAAGTGTTCTTCGTGTTCTTCAATTCTAGGCAATTCCAGAATTGAATTTGAACAGTGTCGGTTTTAGTCAACAAGTCAGCACAGTTGACTTTTTTGTTGACTTTTTGTTTTTTGATTTCTACAAAGAAGAGGAGGAGGAGGAGGAAGTTGTAGATGAATTAGAAACGTCGATTCTGAAATCAGCCAGCTGAATCACAGAGCTCTCTTCCTCCTCCTCCTCCATTAATGTATTGATTTTGAGAAGATTCTTAGGTGAAGGAGATGATTGGTGATTGTGTTGCTTCAGATTCTCAATCGCAATAAACCCTACCTACTCAAAACTAGCCAAACTGAACTAAAACACCGGACTCCTACTTTTCTCCTCTCAAAGCAAGAACATCAAATCTGATGCCCTGCCAGAACATATCCTGTAACTGAAGTATACGTCTGTCAAGAATGTATTACAAGACTTGCAAATTAGAGCTCTTCCACTTTGACGATTGCATCCTCAAACATTGATGTTCTTGTCCCAGAGCTCTAAACAAGCTTGGATGAGTATACTCTAAGCTTTTCAAAAATGATTTTCCAAACCAAAAGTTCTGATTCTAACGCATCCATCATAGCTTCATGTTTGTTGAAGGTTATGACTACTTGAGTTGCACCCAAAAATCTAAAACCAATCAAGTTTTTCCAATTTCTTAGTAACTTAGATTTGGTGTCAGTATAATCCACATTAGGATCGATAACACCCTGAAAGATTTATAAAAGAGATGTATTATTGCAATTGCAGTCAGTACCTTGACCTGCAGATCATTCTTTAATTTATAGACAGTGTACAAGAAGAGTCTATACAAGGCAACTGATCTAATTAAGGTTGTAACCTTCTACATTTACATTTGGCATTATGAGCATTCATAGCTACGATCTTCAGCATTCTAATTAGGAATAATAACGTAAGGTAAGCATTGATGCCAATCTTGTGGTCTGTAACGGCTAGCTAAGATTATCTTCTCTGTGATTATTTCCTTGCTTAACATCCCCCCGCAAACGAATGGGGAGATCACAAACCATGAGTTTGTCTTTTAACAGCTGAAACCGAGATGATGTTAATCCCTTGGTGAAGATGTCAGCCACTTGATCAAACGTGGAGATGTACTGAACTTGAACATCTTTGTTCTGTATTTTCTCACGAATAAAGTGGAAGTCTATCTCAATGTGTTTGGTGCGGGCGTGGTAAACTGGATTGGTTGCAAGGGCAATTGCACTCTAATTATCGCACCAGACCATGGGAGGAGTATGAAGGGATATATAAAGATCCTTTAATAACATTCGAATCCAATACAATTCAGCAACAACCATGGCTAATGCTCGGTTTTCTGCCTCTGTGCTTGATCGTGAGACAACCTTCTGTTTCTTTGCACACCAAGAGACCAAACATGGACCTAGGAACACACCATACCCTGTAGTGGATCTCCGATCAATAACATCCCCTGCCCAATCGGAGTCGCAGTAAGCATGGAGACTGAGAGAACCTTTGGTGAAATAGAGTCCATGATCCACCGTGCCCTTAAGATACCGTAAGACACGTTTTGCATCCTTCCAATGTGCAGCAGTAGGGGAGTGGAGATGTTGACAGAGTTGATTTCACCGAGTAAGAAATTTCGGGTCGTGTTAGAGTACAATACTGGAGAGACCCAACAATTTGTCTGTAGGCTGTAATGTCATGGATGGGTTCATCACCCCCTGCACTCCTCTTGCTTTCCTGAAACACAAGGTGCTGAGTATGGTTTTGCACCCACCATCCGTGCACGATGAAGTACATCAAGAATGTATTTACTCTGTCGAAGATGTAATCCATGAGCATCTCGAGATGCTTCAATGCCCTAGAAAATATCCCAAGCTCGCCAAGGTCTTTGAGAGCAAATTCATTCTTCAACTATGCAGTGAGGGTTGCAAGAAAGCTAGAACAGGATCCTGTTATAAGTAGATCGTCCACATAAATAAGAACAAAACACATGAACTTTCCCACAGTGGTATGTAAACAATGAACTGTCAACCGAGGAACCCACAAATCCGAGATCAAGTAGTGAGGAAGAGAGCCGTAGAAACCATGCCCTTGGAGCCTGTTTAAGGCCATAGAGGGCCTTCTTCAAATCGACATACATGTTCTCGGTTTGACAGGGTCAATGAAGCCTCGGGGCTGTTCAATATAAACCTCTTCTTCCAGTGTCCCATGTAGGAAGGCATTTGATACATCATACTGTAATACTGGCCAGTCAAAAAATACAGATAGGGCTAACACCACTCTCACAGTTGCAGGTTTAATCACGGGACTAAATGTCTCGGCAAAAGTCTACCCCACTTACCTGCTGAAACCCAAGTGCCACTAATCTCGCCTTGTAGCGATCAATGCTCCCATCTGCCTTTTGTTTGATTTTATAAACCCATTTGGTTCAAATCACATGTTGGTCTGGACTCGCGTGGAACAAGATCCCAAGTGTTATTAACCAGGAGAGCGTCATATTCCACCTGCATAGCTTGCTGCCATTCCTGTGACAAGATTGCTTGAGAAAAGGTTTGTGGTTCTACACATGTCAGCATACCAGTGAAAGCACGTAATGGGTGTTTGGAGGCATAGAAGAGTTTGAAAATCTGGAAATTCTTTAGGCTTGAGTGTACCAGTCCGTGATCGGGTTACCATCTGATGCACGGGATGAGGGATTTGTAGTGGTGGAAAATGAAATAATTGGCGGGTGATCAGGTGGTTGTGGAGGACTGTCTGTTGATAAATCGTGGGAATTCTGGGGTGGTTCCCGTGAGGGAGTATTCAGCGTGAGGGTTGAAGGGCTTTGCAATATCAGCCATGTGTGGAGAGGTTTGGGCTGAACTCGGTCTATGCAAGCTTGTGGGGCCATGGATGTGGAGAGGTTTGGGCTGAACTTGATGGATATGAGTCTGTCATGCTGGCAGTCGGTAGTAAATCCAAAGAGGGTTGTGAAAATAATTGAGACACAGTCAATTGACATACCTGTTTTAGGGATGCTCGCTGCAACAAGAGGTGTGGAGGTGGACCATTCTTTTGCTGGAAAATTGGGTTCATCAAAAACAACATTTCGAGAAATATAAATTTTGTTAGACTCTAGATCTAGACACCGATATCCATGATGTTGGGACGAATATCCAATAAATAGACATTTTTTGCTATGAAATTGTAGTTTGTGCTTTACGTAAGGTCTTAAAAGGGGATAGCAAGCACAACCAAAAGATCGTAAAAAAGAATAATTCGGGTTTTGAGAAAATAATTTGAAGTAGGGAGACTCGTAACCTAGAGCCGACGAAGGAGTTCGATTAATGAGATAGATTGCTGTCATGAAATGCTTCAGCCCAAAATTTTGTGGGCAAGTGAGATTGAGCCAATAAAGATAATCCAACCTCCATGATGTGTCTATGTTTGCGCTCAGCTAATCCATTTTGCTGAGAGGTATAAGGACATGAAAGACGTTGATGAATCTCGGAGTCGCGTAATAAATTTTTGAATTGTTGAGAGAGGTATTCACCCTCCATTATCACATTGAAATTCCTTGATAGATGTAGAGAAATGATTTTCTGCCATGGATTTAAAATGTATAAAACAAGAGGGAACGTCAAATTTATTACGCATAGGATAAACCCATGTAAACCGGGAATAGTCATCAATGAATAAAACATAATATTTATACCCCTCATTTGACGTAATTGGAGAGACCCAAACATCCGAATGAATTAGTTTTAAAGGGGGACAAAACGACACGCATGGAATCATTGAAACAACAATTGTTTGGCTTTTCCCATTAAGCAAAATTGACAAACTGATTTTATTTCAAAAGGACCCGAAATTGGCAATTTAAAAGACTTAAGGACATGATTGGTAATGTGTGAAAAAGTGTGACCCAATCTGGCATGCAACACAGAAGAAGATGTGCGGACGCCCAAAAATGCAATTTTTGTGGGAAGACTGTGAATGGCTTGTTGATTAATTTGAATGGGGTAGAGTCCACCTTCACTCTTGCCTGTTAGCAGCGTGCATCCCGTGAGGTTGTCTTTCAAAAAAAAATTGGATCCAGTAAGTATAAAGTAACATCCGTTATCTATGCAAAAACGATTAATAGATAACAGGTTTACTGCTGCCTTTGGGCAATGAAGAATGATTTTTCAGTTTTAAGGTGGAATCAGGTGTGTGTAACATGCATGCACCGGTATGCTTAATCTGTAAACCATTACCATTACCCACTGCAACCTTGTCCTCGCCTGTGTATGGCTCTGCCAAATGAAGGTTGTCAATGTCGGCAGTAATGTGCTGATTCGCACCACTGTCGGCATACCAGGTATTATCATCTTGAATGATGTTTGATTGGGCGACCATGGCTGCTAATTGTTGTGGTGGGTGACGTCCTTGGTAGTTGTAATCATACCTGTGAAAACAATCAAGAGCCATGTGGTTCCTCTTTCCACAGATTTGGCATACATACGGATCAAATGTTGGGTTATTTGCCCATGCAGGAACACGTTCTGTGTTGGAGAAGGATTGATCATTTGAGGAGCCGAAATTCCCATTTCTAATCCCTGAATTGTACTTGGGATTTGGTGGGGAATTAAAGCGCTGCTGTGGGGAATAATGCTGTTGCTTCCAATTTGTGGGTACATGGCCGTTGGTGGGAGAGAATCCATTTCCATTGTTACTAGATGAACTGAATTTATGATTTGCAGGAGAGGAGGTTTCACGCTGTGGCTGCCAATTTTTGTTTTTCCTCAAATTTCTTGCACCTCCTCCCAATTTATGAGCCATCATCGCAAACTTTTTATGATCGATTTGCATGCTCCATTGTTGAGCTGTCAAGAAGTGCTTCAAAGGAAAACAGCTCAGATTGAAAATCAAATAGAGATAAAGGTTTCTCACATTGGGCAAAGTAGCAATTGGACACGAATGGAGTGTAGGCTGTGTTGAGTCCTCCCAAGACAAGTGAAATCAGATCTGCTTCATCCACAGGCTTCCCAATTGCTGCTAATTGATCGGCAAGGGCTTTGGCATGTTCAACAAAGTCTGAGCAACTCATGCCTCCTTGCTGCAATCCTTGCAGTTGACGTTTCAACTGATTTACATTGGAAATGGAAGGAGAGGCAAAGCGTTGTGCTAGAGCAACCCACGCTTGTCGGGCGGTTTTCAAACCATAGACCATCGACAGTACCTTCTCAGAAATCGTGGATTTCATCCACACCAGTAGAAACCTGTTTTTCCGATTCCATAGGGTGAAATCAGGGTTGGTTTCATTGGTTCTACCTTCAGTGGCAGATAAGAATTCTTCTGGACATGATTCAGTCCCATCCACAAGACATAAGAGATCATGGATGCTTAGTGCATCTTCAATCTGAGATGACCAGTTCAAGTATGAAGAAGGTCCCTCAAGTTTCACTGAAACAAATTGTAGAAGATTATTTGGAGGAATGTAAGTGGTATTAGTGGTAGCGTAAGAAGACATGATGATGATAGGATCTGGCGTGAGCCTTAGAAGTGCTCTGATACCATGAAAGATTTATAAAAGAGATGTATTATTGCAATTGCAGTCAGTACCTTGACCTGCAGATCATTCTTTAATTTATAGACAGTGTACAAGAAGAGTCTATACAAGGCAACTGATCTAATTAAGGTTGTAACCTTCTACATTTACATTTGGCATTATGAGCATTCATAGCTACGATCTTCAGCATTCTAATTAGGAATAATACCGTAAGGTAAGCATTGATGCCAATCTTGTGGTCTGTAACGGCTAGTAACAGCTAGCTAAGATTATCTTCTCTGTGATTATTTCCTTGCTTAACACACCCACCAGATTTCTTTTCAACCATTTGACGTCTTTAGATCGTAATTCAAATGAAATTACAGTCATTGGCAAGCTTGAGGACTTGAGTCTCTTGGAGCAAGCTATTGTAAATTACTTTGTTCTGGTTTGCGAGAATATTAATATCTTAGCACTTAAACTCAACATAATGAAATTATTAGTTAATTTCCATAAAACAAATCCATTACCATATTATATATTAGTACAATCACTATTAACCTAAACTACTTGGGAGGCAAATTGTGTTTCTTGTTCCTGTGCCACTTGACAGAATCACTTTTGGTAACTTTCTTTTCGCCGGAAAACCATTATCCACCAGTTATTGGACCATTTATTTTCTCAAACATTTCTTAAATTATCTCAACAACCACACAAACCCATTTTAATAAACTTAAAATACAATTCTATAAATTACACTGAATGTGAGGAACATCCCTTGAATCTACAACCTTGACAAACACGGATGCAATCTCTGGTGACGCGACTGAATTAGGAAAGTGCTCAAATTTCAGTGACCCTGGCCCCCTCCAATCCGTGAAGCAACCTGAGGTGGTGGAGGTGTAGACGGTGGTTGTCGTAATTTCCTTTTTATTGCAAAACTCTTGAACTTGTGATCGATGGTATTAGAAGGAATAGCACTGAAGGAGGCCACCACCGAAACATGTGAGAAAATCAAGGCGGTGATGATCAAAAAATTGAGAAACCAAGAAATGGCACCCATCGGATATCAAGCCACTACCTTTAGTTTCAGAAACTAAGAAATTCTATAATACTTTCTTCATGCTAGTAACCATTAAATAGTGATACTTGACCTAGCCTTCCTTCTATATTATATTGTGCCAAACCGGAAAAGATTCCTATGGAAAAAGCTGTATGATGGAGCTATGCAAGAAGACTTGATAACTTCAACACATTCCTGGAAAAGTTTTTTGTTTCTCATTTCAAACGATATTAAGAGCACTCTGGTCGTTGTTCAAAATTCAAGGATTAGTCGTTGTCCTAGGGTTTACGCGGAAGATTCAGATACATAAAATGGGCTCGGAAGATTGAACAATAAATAAAAATGATAATAATTTTATTATTATTTAAAATTTAGAATAATGTATTACGTGCAAGTTTGTAATTTTGAGAGAAACAAAATAATATTTTTGAAATATAAGTCCAATTCTTATAGTTTTAATAAACACGTTATTAAATACAAAATGCATGTAAAAAATAAAGAATAGTTTTTGTTATTTTTTAATATGCTAAAATATGAAAATATAATCTATTTTTAGAGACTTGACCATATTCACACAAATAAAAATACATTTTCTTATAAGAAGTTTTGGTTTTTTCTTTGAAATTTTAATAAAAAAATGTATTTTTAATACTCAATCAATATCTTATAGTATAACTTCATTCTCCCGATATTAAATAAAAAAAGAAAAGAAGAAATGCAAACAACTAAAAAAATAATTTGAAAAATTCCTTACCGTGTGAAACCACTTATTCTTCTTCTAAAAAATGAAGAAAATCGTGCCATTTCGAATGTTTCATGTTTTTTTTTTTCCTAAGTGTGAAGTCTTTACTTCAATTCGCCTAGTCGTGTTACAATGTGAAACCACAATATAGAGATACACCATATATGCTGCTCAGTCCTCAGAATTCAGCTAGGGGTTGGAAGGTAGGACTTGTGATCTTACACCAAAAAAAGAAAGAAAACGTAAGGTGTATGTGGGTCTTCAAAGTCATGTTCATATGCCTACCTAACCTTCTCGTTTTGTTTTTTTTTTTTTAAAAGGGTGACACAATATCTACCCATTGTTTTAATCAAAACTAGCAAATGATTCATTGTCAACTTTAAAACAAATATGTATAATAATTAACGAAATGATTGCTAGTAATTTTTTTAAAGAAAATGATATAATCTTATTTAAAAAAATAGGAGAGATTGAATGGTATTTAATGGAACAATATTTCAAATAATATTTTTATTTTTTATTTATAATAAGTATTTAAGAAAACTATCAAAAAATCAAAAGGTTCGATAAGAAACATAGTCAAATAATTTCAAGGAATATATAAGAAGCATTTTTAAGGGTTTTTTAGTATTATTATTACCTACTCACTGCAAGCTTATTTATTACTACCAACCTACTGATTACAAGCCTACTAATTATTTCCTATAAAATTTCAACCTCCTGATCATTACAAGTCTACTAATTACAGATATTTAATATAAATAAATAAATAAGTATTTCTGAGCCCATTTTCATGAGATTTATCTCAATTATATATAATTAGATAGGAAATGGAGATTCTCCTGCGTCCTGTATTGTTAATATGATTTTGGGTTTCTAATGAGAACTGAAAGTGGAATGGCTCTCTGCTGTAGTCACAACTCTCTGGAACCTTGTAGCTAAATTCAAACAGCAAGAGACCCTGTTGAAGGCCTGGACATACAGGTTGGTCACCGAGTTTTCCTGATCAATTACGTAAACAATCCAAAATAAAACCCGGTACTGGCCAGGCTAGAAGGTTGACTCACCGCGCCAATGCCAGACTCGGAACAGTAATCTTAGGATCGTTAATCAATAGTATGTACATTCTCGGCATATTTTTATCACTCCATTTATTATTATATAAATCACCGGATACCCACATTAATTAAAAAAACTCAAAAATAATAAGGAAATGAGATTACGTTTTCATATGCTACTCTAAAATTCATGCGCCATGACATGATGATGGTGGTGATGAGGGCGACAGTGACAACGGATGGTGGCGGTGCCACCAGATACGGGTGGTTGTGGAACGACCCACCTCCAATGACCCCTTCTATTGGATTGTGGGTGAGGTGGTGATGGAACTGCCCTCCGTAGATTCCTTCCTAGCTGGCCACCTTTACTTCAGAAGAGAAATAGCTGGTGGAAGCAATGTTAACCTTACCCAGTTCAGGACTGCGGTCTGAGGCTAAGGCCATTGCTTTGTAGCCTATGCTTAGCTGATGGTCTGGCAACATCGGAGCAAAAAATATCATCTGGAGAAGCATGAAGCAAGAACCTGCATTTTTTGACTGAATGGAGAGAAGGTTCACAATACATCTTTATCTCGAAGAAATTGCTGGAAAACTACTTTGTAAACTAAAAATAAATGCTCATTAATTAGTTTTCAATGATCGACAGGCGCCATAGTTGATAAGCTAGTACATTTGCTGTAATACATTTGCCCGTGTAACTGTTAAAAGAACCATCTCACCTAAAAACTTAAACTTATAAGTGAGACCCCATTATATTATTTATATTATTCTTTAACACACTCCCTCAAGTGAAAGCTCTTTGGGTTTGAAACTTACACAGGCCCACATCACCTTGTGCTTGGTTTTTATCAAATAGAAATGGGGTGGTGAGATTCAAACTCGTGACCGCTGGGTCAACAAGGCTC
Organism: Salix suchowensis; assembly: GCA_029030765.1. Classification (NCBI taxonomy): domain Eukaryota; kingdom Viridiplantae; phylum Streptophyta; class Magnoliopsida; order Malpighiales; family Salicaceae; genus Salix; species Salix suchowensis. Next base: position 11,964,316 of record CM054998.1, on the reverse strand, counting down.
TGATACCATGTTAAGGAACCATCTCACCTAAAAGCTTAAGCTTGTAAGTGAGACCCCATAATATGATTTATATTATTCTCTAACAGTTACGATGCGGGTAAGTTTTTTTTTAAAATAAAATAAAATTAAAAAAAAAAATTTACTACTGAATTTATTTATACACTAAATTAAAAAAATTAATAACAAAAAGAAAAAAAAAACAACTATGGATTACTAATCCAAAGTGCTCATGGGTGGATGTAAATAGTTGTTTTCCTACATCTTTTAGCTTTGTACTTGATACTTAATTGAGACTTTACCAAACAAAAAGAAATCAAATTTTCCTTATATCAAGAATAGCTTTACTATTTGATATTTAGAGTGCTAATCAATTTTTATTGATGGTTTGACTAATTATCCATGTTTTACTGATATTATCAAAACTTAAATTTTTATTATTAAACTCGGAAATTCTTATTAAAATTTGATGGTTTGAATTTGTGTATGGTAGATTTTAGCATCCCTAAAACACTAATCTCTTAAACATGATTAATATTTTAACTTGTTTTAATATCGTTAAAAGATTAACTTCTCAACAATTCAATAATTATACACGACTATCCTTATTATTATTCTTACATCGCTCCCAACTCATAGTGTTATGTGTAAAGATAGTGAATAATAACTGGTAAATGAAGTGATTTGAAGAAAGAAGACGATGATTGTTGTAACCCAATTTTTGGGTTACTCCCAAAAATAAAATAAAAAGAGTTTTGGCGTTGGTGGAAAATCAAGGTGAAAATTTTGAATATTTTTGGAGCTGAATCATATCTTTTTTGTGCCCAAAAATGAGAGAAAATGCAAATTCGAGGTAAAAATTAAGTCAAAAATCATAATTATATTTTTATAGGCCAATTTGATTTAATCATGGGCTAATTCAAAATATTATTATGTTTGAGAATTAATTTAGGGTCCAATTGAAGAATTTAATTAAGTGCAAGGACTTAATTATGCTTTAAATTGATCAAATTAATTTTATTAAGGGCTTAATTGACAAAAAATCAAAATCTTGAATTTAATTCGGGCACAATTGAGAAGATTGGAATTTTTGGAGACCCAATTGAATTTTTCCAAGCTAATTGTGCAAAATTAAGGGTCAATTTGAAGTTTAATTGTCAATTGAGGGTCAAATTGCGTGAATCAGAAGTAAGGGACCAAAATGAAAAAGGCGCGCAAAGTAAGGCTAATGTTGAAATTCGGACAGGGGCACAATTGCATAATATTACAAATTTAAATCCAATTGGGGGGGTGCAATTAGAACAATTACAAAGTAAAGGACCAAATTGCAACTATGCCTCCCCTAAAGCTGCCACCGCAATTCCCGCATGCTGCCTTTTGCACCGCTCCTCACAGCCGCCTGAACGCTTGCGACAGCCCAGCGCTGACCAGCCACCATTACAGGCACGCCAGCCACCACCCCCGCTGAAAGCAGCCCAGCTAAGCAAGCCATCGTGTGTATAAATACAGGCCACCATGCACGGCGAAAAAGGGGGGGGGGATTTTTTTAAAAGAGAAGACGAAGGAAGATTAGACAGTAAAAGAGAAAGAAAAGGAAAACAAGCTGAGAGAATACAAGCAAAATTTTACGTTAAATTTGAACTTCATCTCTCTCAGGTCTGGTCCCTCTCTCGATCCCTCTACTGTGTTTCTCTCAGTTTTTCGTCTCTCTCTCTTGAAACCAGTATGCTGGTCTCTCTTTCTCTCTCCTTCTTGGTTCAACACTTCGACAACAACTCTGACCACCTCAACACCACCTTGTCATCACCATCATCTCCCCCTCCACACCAGAAACCTATCTGTGGCCTCCGGGAAGCAGCAGTAGCACTGATCATCTTTCCGACGCCATTTCCGGCCACCACAAACCACCATTTCCAACACCATCACGATAGGGATCATCACCTCGAACTCCTCTACCCAAAGATATTAACAGGTACGCGTTTCGTCACACTTGAAAAACCACTGTTCATCATCTTCCTTACCCCTACAAAAAACAGGACGCAATTTGCGTCCCTCTGTTCACGTGGGTTGAGTTGGAATGGGTTGGGCTTTGTGCCCAGCCCATGCAAGAGTGGGCTGTCAGCCGAGCCCATCAGGGCTGGGCTGTCAGCCCACTAATTTTTGATGGGCTGGGCTGTCAGCCCACTAATTTTTTTTATATATATTTTATTTTAAAAAAAATGGCAAAAATTTAAAAATACAAAAAATTTCACAAAACACAAATGTTTTGTTTTCGTGCATACAGCCAAATTCCATGATTTTTCCATATTTTTCGTAAAAATTATGTTGCATCTTTCTCATATTTTGAAATGAAAATTGGATATCATAACCGGTTTATGATTACCCGTTGGAATTTAGCCAAAATATCAAATATTATTTCAAATATTTTTGTTTCATCTATTAGGATGTAAATTTACATTATAAAGTACACCCCGCGGATGAAATTTTTTTTTACTATGGTGTAAAATTACATTGTATACTACGTCCGTAGATAAAAAAGATTTTTACTACGACGTAAAATTACACTGTAAGGTACATCCGTAGATAAAAAAAAAGGACTCGTAATTGCGGTGTAAAATTACATTGTAAAGTACACTCGCAGACATTTTTTTTTTTGAAAATGCAGTGTAAAAATATATTTTTTTAACTTAGAAAAACAATCAAACAACAATGCAACTTACCTTAGGAAGGGTGCACTGGGGGTGATGCGTCTTCCCCTTGCACAACAAGTCCCATTACCCAAGACTCTTGCAGACCAATAGGTTCCTAGTGACCTTAATACTAGGTGGCGACTCTTGATAATTATAGTCGTAATTTTACAGCTATAAAACAAACCCCATTTTCACCGCGTGCTGTCATCTCCCCCAAACATAGGGGGATGGCGAGGCGTGAGGCGCGTAGAAAAATCATCGTTGCGACAATGATCTTGCAGATTGTAAAAGAGAGAGAAAGGAGGGAAAAAAAGAATTTGAATTTGTATGCTCTGTTGTGTATTGCTTTTTTCACCCTCAATACACGTGAGTTATTGTGCTTATTTATAGCAGTTTCTCATAACTACCTTTTGCATACAATACAACTCACATAGCAATAGTATATACATGTATCTAAGTATATCATATGTATACTCTAACATCCCCCCTCAATCTCATGCCTTGGTAAGCCAAGCATGAGATTGCAGCAATGAATTCTGAACAGAGGAGCACTTAAACCCTTGGTGAGTATGTCATCAAATTGCTCCTTGGACGATACAAACTGCACACATAACTGATTCGCAGCTACCCTTTCATGCATAAAATGCACATCAATATCAATGTGCTTGGTCCTTTGATGCTGCACAGGATTAAATGATAGAGCAATTGCTGATAAATTGTCACAGAAAAGCACAGGAGGTTGAATAAATTCCACACAAAGGAACACCATTAGCTGCTTCAGCCAGTCAATCTCAGCAGCAGTGGATGACAGAGCTCGGTATTCTGCCTCTGTTGATGAACAAGACACAGTGAGCTATTTAATGGAATTGGATCCCAGAAAAATCACCAAACCAGTGGTGGGACGTCTGTCATTTGGGTCACCAACCCAATCAACATCACTGTATGCCTGAATGTCTAAAGAACATACCCATAATTGATGCCAGAAGGAGTTGTACCCTTCAAGTATCGTAGAATTCTCTTAACAGCAGTAAAATGTAACACCATGGGGGTCTGCATAAATTGACACACTTGATGCACAGAAAATGCAATGTCAGGTGGGTAAAGGTCAAGTATTGCAAAGCCCTAATAACACTGCGATAAAGAGTAGGATTCTCAAATGGCATACCATCATCTTTCAACATCCTCTAATAGGGAAGACACGGGGTGTCACAGACTTTGGAATCCAACATATCAGTTTTTACTAGCAAGTCATGAACATACTGGGACTGAGATAAGAACAGACCTGTAGAGGTGCGAGATATTTGAATGCCAAGAAAGTAGTGAAGATCACCCAAATCCTTAATATCACATTCAGCAGCAAGAGAATCAATGACCTGTTGAACCTCAAAAGACTGATTCCCAGCAATAATAATATCATCTACGTACATTAGTAGAATGATAACACCTTTATCAAGGTGTTTAACAAATAAAGTTGAATCGGAATAAGTGCATTGAAACCCCAATGATGGTAAAAACTTGGTGAACCTTTCATTCCACGCTCTCGGGGCCTGCTTCAGACCATACAAAGACTTATGTAGTCTGCACACAAGGTTAGGATGATTGATGTCATTAAAACCAGGGGGCTGAGCCATATAAACCTCTTCATTGAGAATGCCATGAAAGAAGGCATTTTTGACATCCAACTGCCGCAATATCCAACAAAACTGAGCTGCCAAGGCTAAGACAAGTCAAACTATAAAAGGCTTCACTACTGGACTAAAAGTCTCCCCATAATCACGACCTGGTTTTTGACAAAACCCTGGGCAACCAATCTGGCCTTATACCTAGCCACAGAACCATCAACACTCTTTTTGATTTTGAAAATCCACTTGCAACCAACTAGGTTTTTGTACGGAGGCAAGGCAACTAGACTCCATGTACCATGCGAATGAAGAGTACTTATTTCATCCTGCATAGCATTCACCCAAACAGGTAGCTTCATAGCTATTTTATAAGTACTTGGCTCTATCAAAGAGGAATCATTAGCACAAGAATTGGCAATTGTGTGCAAACAGGATTTCCTCTTTGAAATACCACTTTTACTTCTAGTCTGCATAGAGTTCAAATTCATGGGAGGTATTTGCAAAACAATGAAATGGCCTCAGGCCGAAATGATTCAACTGAAGAGACAGGGTCAACAGGCATATCTCTATTATTGGATCCAAAAGCCACGGGCAGAGGAGAGCATGGTAATGAAGCAGGAGTAACGGACATGGATGAGGTGGAGGATGAGACAGGAGTAGTAGGAGTAGATGATGTATTGGAAGTAGATGTTGAAAGTGTGCAAACATTGTCAAGTGTAACAATTGGACTCACAGAGGGTGATGGTAGAGTAGAAGATGTGATGGAAGATTGAAATTTGTGAAATAGATCTTTGTAAGGGAAGACATGCTCATGAAAAATAACATATCGAGAAACATATACAAGTTTTTGAGACATATTATAACAGATGTACCCTTTATATTGAGAAGCATAGCCTAAAAAACACACACATAGTAGATTTAGGATGGAGTTTATGCTGAAGATAAGGTCTAAGAAATGGGAAGCAAGCACAACCAAAAATACGCAAATGAGATATAATAGGAGTGTGTCTGAATAACAACTCAAAAGGTGATTTGTGATCTAACACAGCTGAAGGCATTCTGTTGATTAGGTAAGATGCAGTGTGCACTGCATATGTCCAAAATGTAGAGGGTAATTTAGCATGCTGAAGTAATGTAACTGTGGTTTCAATGAGGTGTCGATGTTTACGTTTAGCCAACCCATTGAGAAAATTTTGAAAAGATTTGCTAATAAACTCACCCCCTCCATCACTTTGAAATACTTGAATTGAACTGGAAAATTGAGTGTAAACATAGGTATGGAAGACGGTAAACACTGAGTACAAGTCACTTTTATTAACAAGAGTGAATAACCAACAATAACGAGTGTATTCATCAACAAAAATTACATAGTATCGATATTCATCAACCAAAATTTATGGTGAAGGACCCCAAAGATCACTATGAATGACTTGAAAAGGTGATACAGATGTATGCATACGAGAAGAAAATGGAAGTTTACAAAACTTACCCTTGATACAACTAATACAAACATCAGTACCTTTATTTGATGAACACTGAATATTAGCCTTTTGCAGCATGACATTGACAATCTTATTGGAAGGATGGCCTAACCTATGATGCCAAGTAGATGAGACAATCAACTGACCAATAAAAGCATGGGACTGAAATCTGCCAAGAGACCGAGAGGATGCAAAAGATAGAGGATATAGACCATTACTGCACTGCCCCTTGTACATGATTCTTCCCGTGGCTTTGTCATGAATCCAAAAACAAAAGGCATCAAATATTAGGTAGCAGTTGTTGTCCAAACATATTCGATGAACAAATAGAAGATTTTGCGTCAGTTTAGGAACACATAAAACTGAGTTCAAATGCAAAGGTTTCGGGGATGTTGGAATGATGGCAGAACAACATGAGATACAGACAAACCTTCTCCATTGGCAGTGTGAACTGTATCATTGGCAGGGTAAGGAGTGCTTAATGTCAGGTTTGACAAGTCCGCAGTCATGTGATTCATAGCTCTAGTATCAGTGATCCATATAGAAGGAGATTCCTGAGTTGAATCTGGCATAGCAGAGGAGTATGGATGATGCAGAGTATGCAGACCATGATGCTGAGGTGGAGGTGCTGAAGGTCCACTTGCAGAACCAACAAAGTTAGGTCCATTCACATTATAAAAGCAATACCAAGTGGTATGATTCGGTTTTCCACAAATGGTACCCTTGACCCTCTCAAAGTTTCTATAACCACATGAGGAGGCTGTGTGACCTTCAGTGTTGCACAACGGACACACAACAGAATTTGAAGACACTGATGCAGAATATGGTGAAGGAGAAGCAGACCCAGACACTCCTGAAGGCATGGAAGGTTCTTTACTGGGAAAAGATGCTCTCGGAGTGAAGGATCGTTGAGTGTTTAGTAGACTGATATAGGTGAAAGTCAGGGAATGGTTTGGGTTTGAGAGAGCCATTGATGCTACAGGTAATCATCTGATGGGGCTGAGACGAAGTGGATAGTGGCCCAGAAGAAGAATTGGCATGGCAATATGAGTGTGCAGGTTTAGTTGTTGCAAATAAATCTAGCAGATGTTATGGAGATTCTGAAGCTATTGGTGGCAAATATAGATGTGGTTGAATAGGAAGAGATGAAAAGGACAATGGGTCTTCGAGGGGAATATCTGCAGAAGTGTGAGTAGCAGAAGAAATAGGAGCAGAGAAGTGTAAAGTTGGTGGTAGAGATAGAAACTTATTAGTGAGGTCCATGTGAGGGATAATAGAGGGAGAGTCCTATTGCGGGGTAGTAGCTAATTGTATATTCTTAGCTGGAAACACATGCACATCAAATGTTACATGTCGTGAAATATAAATGTGATTGGTTAAAGGATCTAGACATCGATATCCTTTGAAATTGGAACAATAACCCAAGAAAAGACAACATTTACTGCGAAAAGAAAATTATGAGCATTATAAGGATGCGGTAAAGGATAACAAACACATCCAAAGACTTTGAGAATGAAATAATCAGGTTCTGCATTAAACAACTTAGTATATGGAGTATTGTTATTTAATGTTGATGTGGGCAATTTGTTGATGAGATAAATGGCAGTAAGGAATGCATCAACCCAATAATTGTTAAGAAGATGGTGAAAGGGGGGAGTTTTTATAGTCGTACAAATTATGACTATAATTATCTGGAGTCGTCACCTAGTTTAAGATCACTAGAAAACCTATTAGTCTGTGAGAGTCTAGGTAAAGGGGCTTGTTGTGCAAGGGGAAGACACATCACCCCCAGTGCACCCTACCTAAGGCAAGCTGCATTGTTATTTGATTATGTTTTCCTAAGCCAGATATTCTACGTGTTGGTCTTTTATAAGATTCGAAGTAGATCTCTCTTCGTGAGAAAATCTCTACCTCATTATGAGTCAAAAAAACTGACCATTTTAAAGTTTAAAAATCTTTACATTGTATTTTAAAAAAAATATATTTGCGGCTGTACTTTACAATGCAATTTCACACCCTAATAGATAAAACTAATTAATTATTAAATTTTTTGATGTTTTGGCCAAATTCCAACAGATAATCGTAAACCAGTTACGGTATCCAATTTTCGTTTCAAAAATTGAGAAAGATGCAACACATTTTTTTAGGAAAAAAATGATGGGAAAACCTTGGAATTCGGCCGTATGAATGAAAAAAATTCATTTTTTTTTTGTTTTTCTTTTTCTTTTTGAAATGCAAGTTTTATAGTTTTTTAAATGCAACACATGCACCCATTCTTTTTTTCATTACATTTTACAAACCACATAACATGTACGAGAAATAAAAAATAATAACAGTTTAACCAAACATAAACATCAAAAAATTACAAAATATGCCTCCCTAAGAACACTGTTGACAGTGGAGGCAGCGTAGGAGCACTGGTGGCATGTCAGCTCACACACCATTGTCATTGGCAGCGCCTAAAGCCACCGATGGAGCAGCAGGACAGGGGGAGTGGATCTGCCTCTTCCCTTCCTTCTTTCATCGGTTGTGACGTTCATGATACTGTATTTATATTCCACATGTACAAGTTTTGTTGATTATTACTAGTAAATAATGAATTTCGGTTTACTCCATTTTTTTAACATAAAAATTGAATCAAACCAAACCGAAAATTATCATTTTTTACTACGTTTGATTTTGGTTCAGTTATTTTTTAAAAAAAATATATAATTTTCAATTTGGTTGTTTTTATTGATAAAAACTGAACCAAACCGAAAATGCTTACCCCTAGTTAGTGGATATTTAGCAAAAAGAAACACGAGTATTTGTTTACACTAGAAAAAAAATTAGAAAGGAAAGCAAACAACCCAAATCTTAACAAAAAGCAAAGTATCAAGTTGGAAGATACAGTGATTGTTTGGGAATGGGGTTGAAGTTGTTTTTTAAAGTATTTTCAGTTCAGAGATGTATCAAAATGATATTTTTTATTTTTTCAAAATTATTTTTGACATCAGCACATGAAAATGATCTAAAAACACTAAATTCTTTTAATTTAAAGTAAAAAATCAAAATAAAAAAAAATCATTTTTTTTTTCAAAAATGTTTTTAAAATTATTTTAAGTTCGGAAATGTATCAAAATAATTAATTTTTATTTATTTTTTTCAAAATTATTTTTGATATCAGTACATGAAAATGATTTAAAAACATTAAATTCTTTTAATTTAAAATGAAAAATAAAAAAAAATCATTTTTTTAAAAAAACGTTTTTAAAATGCAATATCAAACAAGGTCATAACTTATAAGGCCATAACTTATATTTCATATTTATCATACCTTCTGGCCCTCTAAAGAAGCCTGTTGTTGTATACTTGAAAGAATCAAGTCAAAAACTATATTGCAATCCAACATCTATCATTAAAAAGCAATTTATTTCCAGGAAGTTAAATTTCCAATAGAATTCCTTACAACAAGAGAGGTTGGAACTTAATTTTCTCTGACAAAACACTACACTGTAGAACTCGGAGTGCTAGTTCATCTACAATCCTTTAATTTAAAATACAAATCGTAACTATACCACTTATGATCTTTACAACCAACATGGTGGTGGTGGTTTTGGATCTTCGACATCGTAGAATTGATGAAAGTGGGATATTAAGTGGTTTTGCACCGCTTATTCTAGTGCCATTTAGAATTTTTCATGTTATATTTTTTTCCTAAGTGTGAAAGCTTTACTTCAATCCGCCTAGTCTTGTTACCATGTGAAACCAAAATATAGAGACACCAAAAAAAAGTAAAGACAACGTAACCATTAGCTGTCTTCAAAGTTGTCATAACCAAATTTCTGGTTTATTTCCCGAATCTATCTAAAAATAACAAAAATAAAATAAAAAGAGATGGTGTCGGCAGATAAATCATGGAAATTTTGGATGTTTTTAAAAGTCCGTTCGTACCTCTTTTTTGCCTAGAAATGAAAGAAAATATAGATTCAAAGCTAAAATAATTTATTATTGGATAAATCTGCATAAAAATTAAGTCGAAAGGTATAATTATATTTTTATAGGCCAATTTGATTTAATCATTGGCTAATTTAAAGTGTAATTATGTTTAAGGATCAATTGAGAGCCCAATTAAAGGATTTAATTAAGTGCAAGGCTTAATTTAAATGAGACAAATTAATTTTATTAAGAGCTTAATTGATGAGAAATTAAGTTTGGAAGCCCAATCTAAATTAAATTGAGACAATCAGAATTTTCAGTAACGAAACTTTTAGGATGAAATTAAAAACCAAAATTGAAGATAAAATCTTCCTAGTTTTTTCCATCGAAAAACTTTTTTTTATCGCAACTTATTTATTTCAAATTTTCAACAAAAAAAAAAAAAGTTCATCACCGGAGACATGCTGCAGCTATGTCGTGCCCATGCCTACCACCATAACGCACCATTCCTGGACACCCTCCCCCATACCTTGCCATGCTGCAGATTATCTGAAAAAGGGGAGAACATTGGAGGAAAAATTGGACACTGGGGGAAACGAAAACTGGAAAATACAGACACGCAGAGGATTTCAGCCAGCCCAAGGCTGGAGCTCCATCGACGGTAGCAGCACCCATCCTCTTCTTTTTCACCGGCGAGGCCAGTACCCCAACAGCATCCACAATCGTCGACAGTCAGCCCTCTCTTTTTCTCTCTCCCAGACGGCAGCAGCTCTCTCTCGTCACCCTCGACAATGTGCAGGGCACACAGCTGCAGCCACCATCTCTCCATCTTCACCGTCAACCACAACCAGCAACTCTCCCTCCTCACTGCAGCAACACCCTTTCTCTCTCCACGACGGTGATTCTCTCTCTCGAAAGCAGCAACTTGACAGCTCCCTCTCCTCCGACAGCAACCATCCACCCACCTAACACCACCATCCACTCTACCGACATCTCCTCCACCACGTAAGCCACCCAGACGTGGCCTCCGGCGAGCAGCAGGGACAGCAGCAGCAGCGTGAACCAGCAACTTCCGACGCCTCCTCCGGCAACCACAGGCCACCATTTTTGATGCCACCACCACAGGGACAACCAACCTGGCCTCCTCTTACCGGCAGTAGTAGCAGTTAATCCTCTGGTAGCCATCGACCGGAGGCCTTGGTACAGTTCACGTACCAATTGCAGGAGTAAATATTAATTCACTCTTCCCGTTTTCTTTTAGGCTTCAATTCGTGGGCTGGACTGCTCTCGGCCCAGCCAAACTGGGCTGGGCCGGGTCCAGCCCATCAGCCCATGTCTAACATAGTTGTGCCTTGGCCCAATTTGGATTGGCCGGCCCTGCCCGAATTTTTTCAATTTTTTGTTTTAAAAATAGATTAATAAAAAATGTGTATTTTGTTTCATATGACCGAATTCCAAGGTTTTCAAAGCATATTTTTCATAAAAAAATATGTCGTATCTTTCTCATATTTTGAAATGAAAATTTGATATCGTAATCGGTTTATAATTATCCATTAGAATTTGGTCAAAATATCAAAAAAATTAACAATTATTTTGTTTTAACTATTGGGGCGTAAAACTACATCATAAAGTACACCCGCTGATAAAAAAATATTTTTTTTATTACGGTGTAAAATTACATTGCAAAGTACATCTGTAGATAAAAAAAAAATTATTGTGGTGTAAAATTACATTGTAAAGTACACTCGCAGACAATTTTTTTTTTTAAATGCAGTGTAATAAAAAATTAAACTTAGAAAAAAAAATCAAATAACAATGCTCTTGCAGACCATTAGGTTCCCAGTGACCTTAATACTAGGTGGTGACTCCGAATATTTATAGTCATAATTTTTACGGCTATAAAACAACTCCTCATTTAACCGCTTGCCATTGTCTCTCCAACCCGGGTATGGTGAGGCGCGAAGCGTTTGTGAAAACCGCATATAGAGAAACACCATATATATATATATATATATATATGCGCTGCACAAAAGTAGAATTTGAATTCATAATTTAGATTTAGTGAACGTAAGAAAGCATAAAAGTAGAGAACATGTGAGATCTCTCCTATCATGTTTTCAGAATTTATTCAATTAATCCTTTGTTTTTTAACTTCTCTCAATGTTAACTACGAATAATAATTATGTATCATTATTAAATATTTTTAATAATAAAATGACTTTTTATATCTAAATAGTATTTAAATTAACAAGTAAGTTGTCTTAAAAAATTATTAATAATTAAAAAAATCAAGGAAATAAAAACTCAGTGATTAAATCATTTATTTCTTTTTAAGTTTTGCCATCGTTTTTTTTTTTAAATATATTATAAATTATTTCTGTGAATTGGTTTATTGTTGATATCTTGACAACGATATCAAGGAAACAACACCATTTATGATCTTTACAACCAACTATCAAGAAAACTAATGAATTCAAACCAATAATTCAAGCTCAACTGTCACCATGATAAATACCAGATTTTATGCTTTTCATATCTCTACAAATATTACCATTATTTGTGATTGTAAAAACCTTCCCATTATAAAATCAAAATGCCTGAAATCAAGCTATTAGGATTGTATAAAGCAAAATGAATGATGAATAGAAAATCATGAGTTTCAAACACAACAAACAACAGTGAAAATCGTTATATGTATCAGAGCCAAAAAAATCTCTAACGAGAATTCTTCATCCTTGCTTCGTGCAAAATGCCACCAACAACTCACCCATCATCACAATCAATGCTACCATCACTATCAACGAAAAACTCACTCCTTTTACCTTCCCTCGGTGGAGGGCTCAATTTGAAGAATTGTTAATTAGGTATGATCTCAATGACTTTGTAACTGGTGACAACAAATGTCCTGTTATTGATGAAACAAATTTCACTGCCTCCAAATTTCACTGGACAACACTTACCCGTTTATACGCAAGTAAATCAAGAACGTGTGTGATGCAGCTTAAGGAAGATTTGTCCTTGAGCACTCGTGGATCTAACACCGTAAATGAATACTGAATTCCTTCAAGGAATCAAAGTGATTGCCTGAGTTGCACCCAAAAATCTAAAACCAATCAAGTTTTTCCCATTTCATAGCAGTTTCGATTTGGTGTCAGTATAATCCACATTAGGAGCAATAACACCCACCAGACTTCTTTTCAACCATTCGGGTACTGTTTCAAAAACGTTTTAGAAAAACTTGAAAATTTTATTTTAGATTAATTTTTTTGAGTATTTTTAGATTATTTTGTGATATCAAAAATTATTTTTAAAAGAATTAAAAAAATATTATTTTAATACATTTCTAAATTTTCAGAAACAACATCAACACTCTCAAACTTTAACTTAGATTATAAGATTGCAAAAATTATATATATGGATTTCCTAAGTCTTTTTGTGAGAGCAGTAATATCTTAGGACTTAAACTCAACATAAGGAAATTGGCAGTTAATTTCCATAAAAATAAAGCCATTACCATACTTAAAAGTAAAATCACTATTAACTTTCTTGTCGCCGGAAAATCATTACCCACCAGTTTATGTCCTCCAAGACTCCATTATTGACCATTTATTTTCTGAAACATTTCTTATAAATGATCTCCACCACCACACAAACCCATTTTCATAAACTTAAAATACAATTCTAGAACCAGAATCTTGCTATAAATTACACTGAATATGAGGAAAATCCCTTCAATCTACAACCTTGACAAACACGGATGCAATCTCTGGTTACGCGACTGAATTAGGTGGGAGCTCAAATTTCATTGACCCGGTTCACGCGGTGGAGCAACCAGAGGTGACGGAGGTCCAGACGGTGGTTGTCGTAATTTCCTTTTTATTGGAAATCTCTTGAACTTGTGATCGATGGTATTGGAAGGAATAGCACTGAAGGAGGCCACCACCGAAACATGTGAGGAAATCAAGGCGGTGATGATCAGAAAATTGAGAAACCAAGAAATGGCACCCATCGGATTTCAAGCCACTACCTTTAGTTTCAGAAACTATGAAATTTTATAATACTTTCTTCATGCGTAGTAACCAATAAATAGTGATACTTGACCTAGCCTTCCTTCTATATGAGGAGCAATGCAAGAAGACTTGATAACTTCCACACATTACTGGAAAAGTTTTTTGTTTCTCATTTCAAACGACGTTAAGAGCACTCTGGTCGTTGTTCAAAATTCAAGGATTAGTCGTTGTCCGAGGGTCTATGCGGAAAATTCAGATACATAAAATGGGCTCGGATTATTGAACAATAAATAAAAATGATAATAATTTTATTATTATTTAAAATTGAGAATAAAGTACTACATGTAAGTTTGTAATTTTTAGAGAAACACATTAATTTTTTTGAAATATAAGTTAGATTCTTATAGTTTTAATACACTAGTTATTAAATACAAAATGCATGTAAAAATTAAAGAATGGTTTTGTTATTTTTTAATATGCTAAAATATAAAAATATAATCTATTTTTAGAGACTTGACTATATTCACACAAATAAAAACACATTTTCTTTTAAGAAGTTTTGGGTTTTTTTTAATTTTAATAAAAAAAGAATTTTTAATATTGAATCCATATCTTATAGTATAACTTCAATCTCCCGATATTAAATAAAAAAAAAACAAGAAGAAATGCAAACAACTAAAAAAATAATTTGAAAAATTCCTTTAGGATTTTTAAAATTACTTGGGGTTTATTTGGCATAACCTTTTTTTTAAGAAACAAAATTGTCAAAATAGATCTAAGAGAATGTTTGTCAAACAAACCCTCAGACCAGAAAAAAAAATCGAAACAAAACCTTACAGAATGACCCGTCTATGTCAACCCTGGGTGTCGGTTCAAAACTTGAACCCACCTAAAAATCAAGATTTGACCCCAAAAACAAAACATTCATAATGAAGACAACCTCTCCTCTTATGTTAGAAATTAATGTTGAATTCTATCTTAAACATAGAACATGAGAGAATATCTCCTTTCATGTTTTCAGAATATATTCAATTAATCCTTTGTTTTTGAACATCTCTCAATGTTAACTACGAATAATAATTATGTATCATTATTAAATATTTTTAATATTAAAATGACTTTTTATATTTATATAGTATTTAAATAACAAGTAAGTTGTCTTAAAAATCTTTTTCTCTCATGTTATGTTTGTATAGCTTTAAACATATAAGCTTGGAAAAATTAGCATAGCAGTCGGCTTTTGTGGTTCTATTATAAATTAAATGACGGGTTGATTGAAGACCGAAACTCTTGAGTTGAAGATATTAGAGAGTTTTTGAAGATTAGAATCCACTTTGAAGGCGTGACCATTTTTATTCAACATTGAAATTTGATACAAAATAAATATTATAATTATATTAATAGGACAAATTTAGAGAACAATGATTCATCGAACAAATAATATAAGAATTATATAATAGATAATTTTTATAATAAGAAGATAAAAATGAAGAAATAATGGATTTGATTATACAACCAAAAGACAAATTAGAATAGCAATTGGGTTTTTGTTAGTTTCAATCAAATGTGAATGAATCTCCGTCTCGTTGATTATTAGTGCTTGCTGAAACAGTCTTCGACAGTGATGAATTCCGAATTGATTGAGGTTGGAACTTGTCAATCTCTTGGAGAGTCGACCAACGAAGCTAGAATTAACATGTCGTACGTTGTTTGCTGTTGAACGCAAGCATAAGGACTTGACGAAATTGTAAGACTCTACATTTTGGAAAGCTTTCATGTATACTTGGCGATTTTCTTTGAATTCATGGGTGGATTGGAGACATGAACTCTTGATTTGAACCCTTTTTTCAATGAAATTATTGAATTCTCTTGATTGCTTGTTATTTGGTTTCACATAGTCAATGGGAGTTTTCAGATGTATAGCTTCATAATTTGATGGGATTATATATGTTCACGGCGGCATTCTTTATGAAAAAGTGAGGTTTCTTTGGTATTGGTCAAGTGGTTGGAGATTGAAGATGGAATATCTTTAGATTGCTTAAATTATAAAGACGAGTCTTCATTTTTATGCCTATATAAATGATGGATATGTCAATGTATTGGGTTCACAAATTAGTAGTGGCATGAAGATATTAAAAGTAGAATCCACTGCAAAAGTCCACTTTTGGACCCATTTTCTATTTGACCCGTTAATCCCATTTGGATGTACAGATTTTTTATTTATTTGATTTTATTTTTGAAATATTTTATTTATCAACATAAAAATTATTGTTTCTCCATATTTATTTATTTATTCTATTTTAAGGGCAACAAATTCCGTTTCCTTTTGCTGCTTAAAATGGACTATCAATATCGTAAAACGTGTAATGTCATTTTCCTTGTAAAGCAATTGTAATGGTAATTTATAACAACAGCATAAGCTTTGTTGCACTACACATGCCAATCTCTCCAGGTATCTCATGTTGTTCATATTAATTATTTTATAATTTTTGGCTAATAAAAGCATTTATTTCTCATTAAACAATTACTATTTGCACCAAACCAAACCAGTAATTTTCCAAAAATAAACTTCCTTTTAGATTATAAATGATTGATTGATTGCCCTCCTATATGATATATGTCAAAACATAAAATTCATTTAATAATCGCAAATAATATGATTTTTTTTGTTCAAATTATAAATCAAGTGAAATTCACCATATACTATACATGATGATCAATCGGAAAGCAGACTCCATGTACAGATTACAATATTTTGATTTGTAATACATATCTAAAAAGAATGCAAGAACTGTAGTGACAAACAAGTAGTGACAAACAAGTAGTTTAAATCATTATGGGATTGGAGTCACTGGTCCTCTTTGTTGAGAGGCCTTTGGAGGCGGTGGTGGTGACGGCAACGTGGCTTTTATCGACAATCTCTTCAACTTGTAATCAGGAAAATTACTTGAAGGAACATCGTTTGATGCCAACCCCGAAACATGCATGCAAGAGAAAATCATGGCGCAAACTAACATGAACCTCAGGAAGTAGGAAAGAAATGGAGCCATCGCTGCAACCACCTGCTTGATTTCTTTGTATGCATTCAATTCATTGACATATCCATCATTTATATAGGCATTCCCCCTTTGATTGTGATCGCGTTACTAATTTATAGTTCACATTACATAAGCGTGAATGAATAGTGTATATTCGTCATTTTTCTCGACAGAACTTTTAATTGTTTAGTCAATATTTGTAATAGCTTTGAAATTGTCAAAGTTTTCCAGTCCATACGACGAGACATCAAGGGGAGAATGTAAGCGTTTCTGCTATGAGCAAGGGAGTTTTATTTCTTGCGGTCAAAGAGAGGTTTGTCTCGATGATTTTTTTTATTATTATTATTGTCGTAACCCAATTTTGGGTCATTCCCCAAAACTACCCGAAAATAACAAAAAAAAATAAAAGGGGCTGGTGTCAGTAAGAAAATCAAGGTAAAATTTTGGATGTTTTCGAGAGCTCAATCGTACCTCTTTTGTGCCCAGAGATGAAGGAAGGCGCAAATTCAGGGCTAAAGTAATTTATTATCGGGTAAATCTGCGTAAAAACTAAGTCGTAAGACATACTTATATTTTTATGGGCCAATTTGATTTAGTCGTTGGTTACTATAAAAGTGTAATTATGTTCAAGAATTAATTTAGGATCCAATCAAATATTTAATTAAGTGCAGGGGCTTGATTATATTTTAAAATTGGCCAAGTTAATTTTATTAAGGGCTTAGTCAATAAGAAATCAAGTTCTTAAATTTAATTTGGGTTTAATTGAGAAAATCAGAATTTTTGGAGACCCAATTGAATTTTTCAAGGCAATTATGCGAAATCGGGGACCAATATGATTAAATTAAGAGTTTAATGTTCGATCGAGGGTTAAATTGTGCAAATCAGAAATTAAGGACCGAAATAAAAAAAGATGCACAAAGTTAAGGATGCTCTCAAAATACTTGACGGGGATACAATTGCACAAATTAAAAAGTTTAAAATTGATTAGGAATGCAATTGAACAATTATAAGTTTAAGGGCTAAATTGCACTTTGCCATCAACATTAAAATTGCATGTTTCCCGCCTTTGTTCAGACACTCGAACAGCGCGAGGAAACAGAGAGCTGCAACGGCTCTCGCAGCCCTCGACCCCTCTGCAATATACAGCCACACGACATGCACCTCAACCCCCCGCAAAGCGCAACAGGGAGAGCGTCTCGGCCCTCCGCAAAAATTCGAGAGGGAGCAACCTCATGCATGGTGCGTGACAAAGGTTCGCCGCCTATAAAAGGGCACCGTTCACATGCAGAGGGGGGAAAAAAAGGAGAAGAAAAAAAAAACAAGCAGAGAATACAAGGAAAATTTTACGCAAGATTTGAACTTCATCTCTCTCGGGTCTGGTCCCTCTCTACTGCGTTCTTCTCTCGGTTTTTCGCCTCTCTCTCTCCTAAAACCAGTACGCTGGTTTCTCTCTCTCTCCATCTCGGTTCAACACCCCAACCATCAACTCCGGCCACCTCATCACCACCAACAGTCTTCCCCAAACTCCAGAAGCTCAGCCATCTTATCCGGGGAGCGGCAGCAGCAGCAGCATCGACAGTAACGGTCGACAGCAACGCCACCCGAGCCCCTTCCGACGTCCACTCCGGCCACCACAGGCCACCATTTCCGACACCACCACGACCAGAAGAATCACCTCAACGTCCTCTACGCAACGGTATTAATAGGTACGCCATTCGCCACACTCGAAAACTCCACCATTTACTGTTCATCGTCCCTGTTACATGCGCGGGGAGTGAATTAATTCACTCCCCGCAGGGGCTGTTTGGGCCGGGCTTGGTGCCCGGCCCAGCCCTCTGAAAAGTGGCTGGGCTGGAAGCCCAGCCTCACACCGGTGGGCTTAGAGCCTGACCCGAAAAATGAATGGAAGCCCAGCCCGAGGGAAAGACAGGCTTCTGGCCCATATGGACTGAAAGCCCAGTCCGAGAATAAAAGGGGCCTAAGCCCATCCTTAGAATAAATGGGCCGAGGCCCAATATCATATCATTTGGGCGCGAGCCGGATCCATGTGGTGCAGGGCCGCGAGCCCAGCTCACGATGGGCGGGTGGGAGCCCCGGCCCGGCAAGTGGGCCGCGAGCCCAGCCACGGTGGGCGGGGTGGCGGCCCGACCACGATGGCGGGGCTGGCGGCCCGAGCCACGATGAGGGTGGTGGCGGCCCGACCCAGCCCCATGTAGGTGGGCTGGCAGCCAGCCCACCCATAAATAATAATAATAATAAATATATATAAAATACATAATTTGCAAAAAATATTTTTATAAAAAATATATGTTGTTTTCTTGCATACGGCCAATACACTAGCATATTTTAAAAATTGTTTTTCTTTCAAAAAATATATATTATCTTGGGTTTTTAAGAGAAAATGAGTTTTAGCATGGACTTTGCAAAGAAGAAAAATCATTTCTTGCCTCTTGAGATTTTACAACATGTTTGTAAAATCCAAAGGGTATTGGCCAATATTCAAAAAAATATAAAAATCTTATTTTTTGGGAATTTATTATTCACTGTTGATATTTGGGTAAATAAACCCTAAAAAGGGTTAGTATCCAAAATATCCGACGGGAATGATATGCTATTATTCACTGTTGAGATTTGGATAACTAAATCTTGAGGGGTTGGTATCCAAAATATTCGACGGGAATGATATGCTATTATTCACTGTTGGTATTTGGATAACTAAATCCTAAGGACTTAGTATCCAAAATATTCGACGGGAATGATACGCTATTATTCACCGTTGGTATTTGGATAAGTAAATCCTAAGGGGTTGATATCCTAAATATTCGGCGGAGTAATATCCCATTCATCATTTAACCAACATATTTCTTTGAAAATAACAAATCATAACCAAACAAGAACACCAAGCAGCTTACCTTAGGTAGGGCGTACTAGGGGTGCTAAAACCTTCCCTTTACGCAACTAGTCCCTTACCCTAGAATCTCTGAAAGACCAGTTTTAGGTTTCCTAGTAACCATAATACTAGGTGGCGACTCCCTTTTTCACGAAAATAAGATTAAACCCCGACATTGAATTCCCCGCCCACGGGGAGGGTCGTCACGACGCCGCCACCACATTTTTGGGGTGCGACAGAATGGCGACTCCGCTGGGGACTTTGGACTAGGCTTGATAATTTTGTTTGTTTTATGATATGTTATTGTTTTTCATATTGTTATGGATGGTTTATATTTTTTTAAAAGCTTTAGCATGCATCTTTACATCTTGTCATTATAATATGCCTTGTCATGCATCACTTTTATCATTTTGAGAGCACACACACTAAACTTTAAGTTAAGTGGGGGACTAGCAGCTTACCTATGACTTGAGTCAAGGTTGAAGTTTGTGTAAACCCCAACTCTTTGCTGAGTGTTTAGACTGGTAGTGATTGGTATACGTGCCATCCCGCTATCTGCTAAACCCCCATATCGCCTTTACGAGGGTGATCACTGGGACAGCAAGAGACCCTATTTAGAGACCAAGTACTAAACCTACCCTATGTCTCACGTAACAGAACTAGAACCTATCGTTAGGATGTATGCTCCATAATATCTTTTTGCATAAAAAGAAAAGCCTTAAATAACGTTTTGACTTACAGGTCTTGTGAACAAAATGGCTACCACTATTAAACTTTCCATCATGGAATATGGGAGAAGTTCTGAATTGTCACAATTGACTGAAGGAGACTGCCTTAAAAGCGATGCTAGGAGGCTATCGCCGATCAAGAATCTGGATTGCATTATAAATGAGGTGAATAAGTTAACGACTCATTTTCAGGATGTGGATAAGGACACATTTTCTAGAAAATATGGACGCCTGATGGAGATTGCGAAAGTAGAAGTTTTGAGCCCAGCAGTGCGAGCTTTAGTTCATTTCTGGGATCCCGACTACCGTTGTTTTTCTTTTGGGAGCATAGACCTCTGTCCTACTATGGAGGAATACGGGATGTTGACTGAGTTTCTGAATGAGCTGTACAAAATTTACTTCCCTTTGAGAGATGACAAAATCATTCCTGAACTGTCAAAGTTGCTCAGGATCCCCAACTTGGAAAGGTTTTTAGAAAAGAAGGCTGCTGGATTGAAATGGAAGATGCTGGAGTTGGAACTAGGACAGAAGTCTGGATCAGAGAAAGAAAGATTAATTGCCTTAGGCATATTTGGCCTTGTGTTATTCCCAAGTCGGACAGGTATAATAAGCTTGGAAGCTGCTGCTGCTTACGTGGAATACGAGAATACACAAATCAACCCAGTGGTTTCTATTTTGGCTGAAACCATCATAACACTTAACCACTGTCGAAGAGCCGGGAAGGGAGCAGTGAGATGTTGCACACAGTTGCTATATATCTGGATGGTCAGTCACATTGAAACAAAAAAGCCTGTTTTTAATAATTTTTGGTGGTTCAACCAAAAACCATTGAGGATAGTGGAGGAAGAAGAATGGGGAGATCTAGACAACCAAAGTTGGGTAGAAAAGCTAAAAGCTATACCTAGTAGTGGTTTCAAATGGAAAGCCCCTTGGGCCAAAGCAGTGAATGTCCTAATGAATTGTGGGCAAAGATGCTGGGTTCCGTTGGTAGGTATTACTGGTTATGTGAGTTATGCTCCTGCTCTCGTGATAAGACAGCATGGGGGCATGCAATTCATTCCGAGGACCAAGGGAATTGCTCAATTCTTTGGTTTGTTTAAGGATCCCGTTGCACAAGAAGTCGTGAGGGCCATCAAACAAGATTGGAAGCATCTGGTTTTGTTAGAAATAAAAGGTTTGGGAGATCCCAGTGCAAGAGAAGGGTATGCAAAATGGAGAGACTTAGTGGCCTCAGTCGCGACCAATGAAGAAGTCAAGTCTCCCCAAACTGAAGAAAGGCCTGTTAAGAGAAAAAGAGTTGACAGTGAAGCAGAATTGCGGAGACAAATCGAAAAGCTTCAGATGGAATTGTATAAAACCCGAAGAGACAAGTCGACAATGGAAGAAATGGTGTTAGAAGGTGATAAAAGGAGGGCATTTTTAGACGAACAAATACAGTCTAAAGATGAGAAGATAGCCAGGCTTGAGTCGGATTTGGTCGAAAAGGAGAACGTGAGTTTGAGAATTGAAGAAGAACTAACAGAGACAAGTTTGAAGTTGAGGCGAAGTTGCTCTGAACTTGGTGTATTGCAAACTGAACACAATGAATGCCAGGGAACTATAGAATTCTACCAGGAAAAATTTGCAGAGGCTGAGTGTGAGCTGATGGATAGAATCGAGAAGTATGATGAATTGTATAAGAAATATGTGATGTCAGAAAGTCGTTCGACAAAGTCTGAAGAACTAGAGGCCATGGAAGCAGAGTCAGTAGTTAAAGAAAATGAGATAAGGATTTTGAAGGTAAAGCTCAGCAAAGAGAGAGAAAAGGTGAAGTATTTGGACGAGAAATTAGCCTTAATGGAAAAGCACAAGGATCAAATCGACACCAATAATATTTCATTAAACAAAACCAACATGGTACTCATTGAGAAAATATCCAAGATGGACGAGCAAATGGATGAAGCTGCTGCGCATGCTCGGGTCATTAGAGCCAATGCAGGAAAGGTAGGAAGAGACATCATCCGTTATCGTCGAAGTCTGGCTGAGACCGACGCTTTCTTAGAGACAATCGGGAACCGCGGAGTTGCTTTCCTACCCATGGTTAAGGAAGAAGACTAATCTGTTTTTTTTTTTTTTCCTCTTTATGCTTTTCTGAAGAAAATGTAGCAAGCTTGTCCAACATCAATGAAAAGGGCGTTGACCCATCTTTTATGCAAATTCTGTCTTTTAGTGAATATGACCTAAGCAAATGACCTAAAAAGCAGTACTCCTAGCGGCAATGTGACAAGAAACCCATATTCTATGAAGTGTTGGCCATTAATAGTTCACAAGAAGAATGCATCCATGCATTGCATAAAGCATATTTATCATAGCACATGCATTACACCATACATTTTCTGATACATTCAAGCAAATAATAGCTGCGAAACATAGGTCCCCCTGTTAAAGTCCACAACACTCGACTAAGAAAAAGAATGGAAAACAACGAAAGGGCAGAACTAGAATCCCAATACCAAAGAGAGCTTGAAGCTATGCGGAATGACGTAGCACAGTTGACTAGTCTGCTTGAGAAGACCTTAAGAGCAAGGGATGGAGAGGGCACGTCCGCTCAAACCGATGAAGCACCACCTGCAGTTCAAAGCCCGGGGGCACCCCATATTTTAGGGACGAGTTCACCAAAGAAGCAGCCCGAATCCACTCGGCCTATCCCAATCCCTATTACATTAGATTTAACAGATGAGGACCCCCAAAATGCTAGATTCTCTGACCACGTAGGATATGACAAGTGGTCGGCACTAGAAGAAAGGATAAGAGCAGTTGAAGGGAATGATCTATCCGACCCAGTTAGGGCAGCCGAAGCATGTTTGGTGCCTAACATTGTGATCCCGCGGAAGTTTAGGGTACCCGAATTTATAAAGTATACTGGAACAGAGTGCCCGAAGACTCATCTTCGTTCCTACTATAACAAGATGGCGGAGGTCATACATGATGACAAATTGCTAATATATTTCTTCCAGGATAGCTTGACAGGTTCAGCACTTAGCTGGTATATGAGGTTGGATAATATCAGGATTCGAAAGTGGGCAGACTTGGCAGATGCTTTTCTAAAGCAGTACAAGTTTAATCTCGAGATTGCTCCTGATAGGACCAGCTTGATGACCATGGAGAAAGGAGTTCAGGAGTCTGTAAGGACTTATGCTCAAAGATGGAGGGACCAAGCTGTGAATGTGCAACCTCCGTTGATAGAGACAGAAATGGTGACTCTATTCGCCAATACGTTTAGGGCCCCGTACTACGAGCACCTGATGGGAAGCTCCGCCCAACATTTTTATGATGCGGTATGAATCGCTGAGAGGATCGAGCAAGGAATCCGGAGTGGGAGAATTGTGGAACCCATAGAGAAGAGGGGTTTTGTCGGGAAAAGAAAGAAGTTGAGGTGAATAATCTGGAGGACAAAAAAGGGAAAGACAGAAATTACAGAAGCTACCAAACACCTGCACCCCAAACCACCAGTGTCAACTTTTCCAAACCCTTCACTCCAAACCAGCCTTTTCACACAAAATTTCCCGCACATAGCCAAAATAATTTCCAAAGGAGAGATTATCAACAACCAGAAGAACAACTACCACCTCTGCCCATGACCTTAAAGGAGTTATATGCGCAGTTACTGAATATTGGACATATTGCTCCCCTACCACTACCCCCTTTGAAACCACCTTTCCCTACCTAGCACAACCCCAATTTGACTTGCGAATACCATGCTGGTAATGCAGGACATAGCATCGAGACTTGTGCGGCTTTTAAGAGAAAGGTATTGCAATTGATCAAGATCGGATGGGTCACCATTGAGGATCCACCCAATGTGAATCTGAATCCCTTGCCCAAGCATGCCGCGGGAAGTAGTGGGGTAAATGCAGTGGAAGTCGAGAGCAAAGAAATGACTCTAAAAGTGACCATGACCAGACTATACGGTATGTTGGTACAGTCCGGACACTTGGAGAAATCAACCAATTACGACATGGGCAAGAATGACTTTTGCCCATTCCATAACAAGAAAGGGCACCATATTGATGAATGTATCGAGTTTCATCAAAAGGTCGTGAGGATGTTGACTTTAGGAGAGCTAAGGATCGAGAACATAGAAGGTAGTGGAGAGATAGTGGGGATAGAGAAGTGTAGGATCCAATCAACAGCTAGTGGGCTCTCGAGGTTGGTATTATATAAGCCCTCATATGCAAAAGAGGCAGACTATAGGGCAACGCCAGGAAATTATCTTGATTCCTCAAATGTCGAGGCTCCTTTTTTCCAAACCGAGATAGGTGGTTTGACTCGAAGCGGTCGTTGTTTCACGCCCGAAGAGCTGGAAAAACAAAGAAAAGCCAAGGGTAAAGAGGCAATGGTTTTTGAAAAAGAGCTGGAGGTAAATAAACCTGTGACGGAGGAGGAGACGAATGAGTTCTTGAAGTTGATGAAGCATAGTGAGTACTGTGTGGTTGACCAGTTGAAAAAGACCCCTGCCAAGATCTCCATCATGTCACTAATACTCAGTTCTGAGCCCCATCGCAATGCCTTACAAAAGGTATTAAATGAGGCTTATGTACCTCAAGATATTGAACAAAGGACTATGGAGCATCTAGTAGGGAGGATTCACGCTTCGAACTACCTGTATTTCACGGAGGATGAACTTGACGCTGAAGGAACGGGCCATAATAAGCCTTTATATGTCACGGTCCGATGCAAGGATTGCCTCATTGGGAAAGTTCTCATTGACAATGGCTCAGCCCTTAATGTGTTGCCAAGACATATGTTGAATGAGATGCCGGTAGACCCCTCTCATATGCAGCCAAGTTTGATGATGGCCAGAGCATATGATGGCTCACCAAGACAGGTGTTAGGGTCAATCGAAGTTGAACTAGCTGTGGGTCCACAAGTTTTTCTAGTAACTCTTCAGGTGATGGACATTCACCCTTCCTATAGCATGTTGTTAGGAAGACCATGGATACATTCTGCAGGAGCAGTCACCTCCTCGCTGCATCAATGTTTGAAGTACATTGCCAATGGTGTCCTGGTTACTGTTAAAGCCGAGGAGACTATATCGATGATGAAAAACGTGGCGGTCCCTTTTATTGAAGCTGAAGATTGTATAGACGGGAACTTGCATGCGTTCGAGGTTGTGAATACTGAATGGGTGCCTGAGAACACTATAATAAGAAAACCAAGGATCTCGAAGCCACCAAAATGGGTCTGCTAAAAAAGCTATTAAAGCACAAGATTCTTGTCCGATTTAACGCAAGAAAAAAGAAAGGTTGAGTGGATCGGTGTAACAAAGTTAAAAGCTGCAGAACAAAGGTTTGGGCTAGGGTATAAGCCTAGGAAAGAGGATTACAAGCGAGCTCGTTTGTTGCAAGAAGAGAGAAGAGAATGGCAAAGATTGAAGGAAGGAGGCCTGAAGAAGAAAACTTAGTCATTCCCCCAATCAGGGTTTCATTCCCAAAGGTTGCGTATGTAATGCAACCTAACCAGGGACATGAAACCTCCCTGCAGAAACTCTCATCTTTGAGCATAAATACTGTGGGAGAGGAAAAAGTCAAGGACATTGCTGGGAAGGCTCGGTCTGAAAAAGAGGATGAAGAACTGCCACAATTAACCATCCTTGCTCTTGAGGAAATTACTGCCCATACCTGTATTCGAAAGCTAGTCAAGGGAGAGAAGTTCCAGAATTGGGTGACCCAAGAAGCTCCATCAGTTTTTAAAATGTAATGCATGTTTGGATTGAAACATTTTATGATATTTTCATTTTATTTTAGTTTTTGACATTCGAGACTCAATGGGTCAATCGAATTCTATCTTTGTTTTGTTTGAATCAAATATTTCTTTTAATGAGATCTTGCATTTTTAGCTCATCTTGCTTTTTTTATCTTCATTTGTACATTTACACTCACTTTCCGCTTTCAGGAACCCTGAAAGCGGAACTTCCACAACAACACCTACACTTTACACTGAGAATGAATGGCCGGATTTTAATGAATTTATAATAGCTGTAGAAGAAGAAGAAGGAAAGGATGAAAATAGCTTTAGGGAATTCACCAAATTAATAGAACAACACGAACAGGTTTGGAAGCCCGCTAAAGAGGAACTCGAAACTATAAATGTGGGTGACGAAGAAAATCAGAGAGAGCTCAAGATAGGAACCCTGATCACACAGAAAGAAAAGGAAGACTTGATCACACTGCTCCGGGATTATGTAGATGTGTTTGCTTGGTCTTATGAGGATATGCCCGGGTTGGATACAAATATCGTAGTGCATAGGGTACCATTGGAAGAAGGGTGCAGACCGATTAAGCAAAAGCTAAGAAGAACTCATCCAGAAATTTTGATCAAGGTAAAGGCAGAAATTGAAAAGCAATGGAATGCGGGTTTCTTAGAGGTAGTCAAGTATCCACAATGGGTGTCCAACATAGTGGTGGTACCCAAAAAGGAGGGCAAGATTAGAGTCTGTGTGGACTTTAGGGATTTAAATCGTGCTAGCCCTAAAGATAATTTTCCTCTACCACATATAGACATGTTAGTTGACAATGCAGCTCGTAGCTCCACATATTCCTTTATGGATGGGTTTTCAGGATATAATCAGATAAAAATGGCGCAAGAAGATAAGGAGAAGACAACCTTTGTTACGCCATGGGGGACATTCTGCTATAAAGTCATGCCATTTGGTTTAAAAAATGCTGGTGCCACTTACCAAAGGGCTATGGTGACTTTATTTCACGATATGATGCACAAGGAGATTGAAGTATACGTGGATGACATGATCGCAAAATCTGGAGAAGGAGAGAATCATGTCCAGATATTGAAGAAATTATTCGAAAGGTTGAGGAAATATAAGTTGAGGCTTAACCCTGCAAAGTGTTCATTCGGGGTGAAATCTGGGAAGTTGTTAGGATTTGTGGTAAGTGACAAAGGGATAGAAGTGGATCCCTGAAAAAGTAAAGGCTATTCGAGGCCATGCCGACTCAGAAGGCGAGAAAGAAGTAAGAGGGTTTTTTAGGAAGGTTAAATTACATCGCTCGATTTATATCCCAATTAACCACAACCCGTGACCCAATCTTTCGTCCGTTAAGGAAGAAGAATCTCGGGATTTGGAATGCAGAGTGCGAAGAGGCTTTTGAAAAAAATCAAGCGATACTTGCTAAATCCACCTCTGCTTGTTCCTCCTGTACCAAAAAGGCCATTGATATTGTACTTAACGGTGACTGAAACAGCGATGGGATGTGTGCTTGGACAACAGGATGAATCCGGAAGGAAAGAAAGGGCTATTTATTACCTAAGTAAGAAGTTCATGGAGTGTGAGTCTAGGTATACTATGATTGAAAAGTTGTGTTGCGCACTAGCATGGGCTGCGAAGAGGTTACGACAATATATGTTGTATCATACCACATGGTTAATTTCCAAATTAGACCCGTTGAAGTACATCTGCGAAAAGCCTTACCTATCCAGCCGAATTGCAAGGTGGCAGGTTTTACTAGCTGAGTATGACATAGTGTATATGACAAGGAAAGCTGTAAAAGGGAGTGTTATTGCTGATCACCTAGCGGACCATGCTGTGGAAGAGTATGAGCCGTTAGACTTTGATTTTCCTGATGAAGATGTGCTTTCAGTCGAAGAAGGGAAACGAGAATGGTGGACTATGTACTTTGATGGTGCCGTAAACATATGCGGTAACGGAGCAGGGGCAGTGATAATATCTCCTGACAAGAAACAATATCCTGTTTCAACTAAACTACAATTCGATTGCACTAACAACACTGCCGAGTATGAGGCCTGTATTCTTGGTTTAGAGACTGCATTGGAATTGAACGTAAAGAAGATAGATGTGTATGGGGATTCAATGCTAATTATTTGCCAGGTAAAAAGGGAATGGCAAACCAAAGAAAAAAAGCTGATACCCTACCAAGAATACCTTTCTAAACTGGCTGAAGAATTTGAGGAAATAGAGTTCACACATCTAGGAAGGGAAGGAAATCAGTTTGTAGATGCCTTGGCCACACTAGCATCTATGGCTAGAATAGACTTCGGGCAAAACTTACAGCCGATACACATTGATATCAGAAATAACCCAGCCTATTGTTGCTCAGTTGAAGGAGAAATAGATGAAAACCCTTGGTACTATGATATCAAGAACTTCATCCAAAATCAGGCTTATCCCATGGGGGCATCCAACATTGAAAAGAAGACTTTGAGGAGACTGGCAATGGATTTTTATCTTGATGGAGAAGTTTTGTATAAGAGGTCATCTGACGGGACTTTGCTGAGATGCCTAGATGGAATTGAAGCCAGAAACGCGTTGCGAGAAGTCCATGAAGGGATCTGCTCGACCCATGCTAATGGACATATGATGGCTAGGAAAATACAAAGAGTTGGTTACTTTTGGATGACATTAGAGAAGGATTGCATTGACTATGTCCGCAAGTGTCATAAGTGTCAGATCCACGGTGACAAGATGAATGCCCCTCCGGCCCCTCTATTTAACTTGTTATCTCCATGGCCTTTTACGATGTGGGGAATCGATGTGATTGGGCCTATCAACCCAAAAGCCAGCAATGGTCACAGGTTCATTCTCGTGGCTATCGACTACTTTACAAAATGGGTAGAAGCCGGGTCATTTGCTCATGTAACGCAAAAAGTGGTGAAGAAATTTGTTGAGAGAGATTTGATATGTCGGTATGGACCACCAGAAAAGATTATAACTGATAATGCACAGAACTTCAACGGAAAATTAATAGCAGAACTCTGCGCTAAATGGAAGATCAAGCATTCAAATTCCTCTCCTTATAGACCAAAGATGAATGGTGCGGTAGAAGCTGCTAATAAAAATGTCAAGAAGATTGTTCAGAAAATGGTAGTCACCTATAAAGACTGGCATGAAATGTTGCCATTTGCCCTTCATGCATACCGTACCGCAGTTCGGACCTCAACAGGAGCCACTCCGTACATGTTGGTGTATGGGATGGAGGCAGTAATGCCTTTAGAGGTAGAAATCCCATCATTAAGAGTGTTGATAGACTCTGAACTAGAAGAAGCAGAATGGGCAAAGGTTAGATATGAACAATTGAATTTGATCAGCGAAAAAGAGGTTAGCCGCAATCTGTCATCATCAATTATACCAAAGAAGGATGGCCAAATCATATGATAAGAAAGTCCGACCTCGAAAATTCCAAGAAGGTGATCTGGTATTGAAGAAAATATTGTTTGTACCAGGGCAAGATCAGAGTAAATGGGCCCCAAACTATGAAGGCCCTTATGTGGTGAAGAAGTCGTTCTCGGGAGGAGCTTTGCTATTATCTAGAATGGATGGAGAGGATCTAGTTAGGCCTGTGAATTCTGACTCTGTAAAGAAATATTATGCCTGATTTTTGTAACCTCCCAATCAATAAGATAAGATTCGGCCATGAATTCTCGTTATAAGAAACTTTTTTTCACAAAGCACATGCTCTTATAATATTTATTTATGTTTTATTATTTATTTTATTTGAATTTGACACATTTTTGTGTACCACACTGGGGGCAAAGGAAGAAAAATCATAAAATGGTGATTTGCATTAAAAGTATCGATTTGCATAAAGAAAACCATATTTGGAGTTATTCTTTTTAAAAAAAAATTTTTGGTGTTTTAAACATCGATAAAAGTATAATAAAAAGGAAACTTCAATGGAGCAAGAAAGGGCCTCAATTGAAACCAAGGATCTGTTCACCGAGCATGGAAATATGAGGATAACATGTGGAGCACATTCTACTCAGTCAAACAAATGCTGAAGGAAGACCACGGCAAACAGGGGGGGACCTATGTTTCTAAGGAGGTAACAAAAACATGCATATTATTGTCATAGCACGAACCTGACAGAAAAAGTTGGCAAAAGCTGATGTAATTTCGAGTTTTGAAAATATGGAGAAACAGAATCTCAGGTCAACAAAGTCGCGGAAGATGAATTGAAGATCGATGTTGCTTCGTTCCTCGAGATGGGTAGGTCACCCAGAAAAATAAGACCACGCTAACCGGGTAGGTCACCCAGAAAAATGAGACCATACTAACCCGGGTAGGTCACCCAGAAAAATGAGACCATTCTAACCCGGGTAGGTCACCCAGAAAAATGAGACCATGCTAACAGGGTAGGTCACCCAGAAAAATGAGACCATTCTAACCCGGGTAGGTCACCCAGAAAAATGCGACCATGCTAACAGGGTAGGTCACCCAGAAAAATGAGACCATTCTAACAGGGTAGGTCACCCAGAAAAATGAGACCATTCTAACCCGGGTAGGTCACCCAGAAAAATGAGACCATGCTAACAGGGTAGGTCACCCAGAAAAATGAGACCATTCTAAACCGGGTAGGTCACCCAGAAAAATAAGACCATACTAACCCGGGTAGGTCACCCAGAAAAATGAGACCATGCTAACAGGGTAGGTCACCCAGAAAAATGAGATCATTCTAACCCGGGTAGGTCACCCAGAAAAATGAGACTATGCTAACAGGGTAGGTCACCCAGAAAAATGAGACCATTCTAACCCGGGTAGGTCACCCAGAAAAATGAGACCATGCTAACAGGGTAGGTCACCCAGAAAAATGAGACCATTCTAACTTGGGTAGGTCACCCAGAAAAATGAGACCATGCTAACAGGGTAGGTCACCCAGAAAAATGAGACCATTCTAACTTGGGTAGGTCACCCAGAAAAATGAGACCATTCTAACCGGGTAGGTCACCCAGAAAAATGAGACCATGCTAACAGGGTAGGTCACCCAGAAAAATGAGGTCATTCTAACCGGGTAGGTCACCCGGAAAAATGAGACCATTCTAACCCGGGTAGGTCACCCGTCACAATGAGACCAACTTCATTTTTTCTTTACAACACTTACTAGTTAAAGTCTTTTACAAAGACTTTAGTCGTAAGCATTGTAAAGAAGGGGGCAACTGTCGTAACCCAATTTTGGGTCATTCCCCAAAACTACCCGAAAATAACAAAAAAAAATAAAAGGGGCTGGTGTCAGTAAGAAAATCAAGGTAAAATTTTGGATGTTTTCGAGAGCTCAATCGTACCTCTTTTGTGCCCAGAGATGAAGGAAGGCGCAAATTCAGGGCTAAAGTAATTTATTATCGGGTAAATCTGCGTAAAAACTAAGTCGTAAGACATACTTATATTTTTATGGGCCAATTTGATTTAGTCGTTGGTTACTATAAAAGTGTAATTATGTTCAAGAATTAATTTAGGATCCAATCAAATATTTAATTAAGTGCAGGGGCTTGATTATATTTTAAAATTGGCCAAGTTAATTTTATTAAGGGCTTAGTCAATAAGAAATCAAGTTCTTAAATTTAATTTGGGTTTAATTGAGAAAATCAGAATTTTTGGAGACCCAATTGAATTTTTCAAGGCAATTATGCGAAATCGGGGACCAATATGATTAAATTAAGAGTTTAATGTTCGATCGAGGGTTAAATTGTGCAAATCAGAAATTAAGGACCGAAATAAAAAAGATGCACAAAGTTAAGGATGCTCTCAAAATACTGACGGGAATACAATTGCACAAATTAAAAAGTTTAAAATTGATTAGGAATGCAATTGAACAATTATAAGTTTAAGGGCTAAATTGCACTTTGCCATCAACATTAAAATTGCATGTTTCCTGCACTGTTCCGACACCTGAACAGCGCAGGAAACAGAGGGCTGCAACGGCTCTCTGCAGCCCTCAGCCCTCTGCAATATACAGCCACACGACATGCACCTCAACCCCCTGCAAACGCAACAGGAGAGCGTCTCAGCCCTCTGCAAAAATTCAGAGGGGAGCAACCTCATGCATGGTGCGTGACAAAGGTTCTCCGCCTATAAAAGGGCACCGTTCACATGCAGAGAGGGGGGGAAAAAAAGGAGAAGAAAAAAAAAACAAGCAGAGAATACAAGGAAAATTTTACGCAAGATTTGAACTTCATCTCTCTCGGGTCTGGTCCCTCTCTACTGCGTTCTTCTCTCGGTTTTTCGCCTCTCTCTCTCCTAAAACCAGTACGCTGGTTTCTCTCTCTCTCCATCTCGGTTCAACACCCCAACCATCAACTCCGGCCACCTCATCACCACCAACAGTCTTCCCCAAACTCCAGAAGCTCAGCCATCTTATCCGGGGAGCGGCAGCAGCAGCAGCATCGACAGTAACGGTCGACAGCAACGCCACCCGAGCCCCTTCCGACGTCCACTCCGGCCACCACAGGCCACCATTTCCGACACCACCACGACCAGAAGAATCACCTCAACGTCCTCTACGCAACGGTATTAATAGGTACGCCATTCGCCACACTCGAAAACTCCACCATTTACTGTTCATCGTCCCTGTTACATGCGCGGGGAGTGAATTAATTCACTCCCCGCGAGGCTGTTTGGGCGGGCTTGGTGCCCGCCCGACCCTCCGAAAAGTGGTCGGGTCTGGAAGCCCGACCTCACACCGATGGGCTTAGAGCCTGACCCGAAAAATGAATGGAAGCCCAGCCCGAGGGAAAGACAGGCTTCTGGCCCATATGGACTGAAAGCCCAGTCCGAGAATAAAAGGGGCCTAAGCCCATCCTTAGAATAAATGGGCCGAGGCCCAATATCATATCATTTGGGCCGCGAGCCCAGATCCATGTGGTCTGGGCCGCGAGCCCAGCCACAGTGGGCGGGCTGGGAGCCCAGCCCAGCAAGTGGGCCGCGAGCCCGACCACGATGGGCGGGGCTGGGAGCCCAGCCCGGCAAGTGGGCCACGAGCCCCAGACCACGATGGGCGGGGTCGAGCCCGACCACAGATGGGCGGGGCTGGCAGCCCGACCACGATAGAGTGGGTCTGGGCAGCCCGACCCAGCGAGTGGGCTGGCAGCCCAGCCCCCATGTAGGTGGGCTGGCAGCCAGCCCACCCATAAATAATAATAATAAAAAATAATAATAATAATAAATATATATAAAATACATAATTTGCAAAAAATATTTTTATAAAAAATATATGTTGTTTTCTTGCATACGGCCAATACACTAGCATATTTTAAAAATTGTTTTTCTTTCAAAAAATATATATTATCTTGGGTTTTTAAGAGAAAATGAGTTTTAGCATGGACTTTGCAAAGAAGAAAAATCATTTCTTGCCTCTTGAGATTTTACAACATGTTTGTAAAATCCAAAGGGTATTGGCCAATATTCAAAAAATATAAAAATCTTATTTTTTTGGGAATTTATTATTCACTGTTGATATTTGGGTAAATAAACCCTAAAAAGGGTTAGCATCCAAAATATCCGACGGGAATGATATGCTATTATTCACTGTTGAGATTTGTAATATCCCATTCATCATTTAACCAACATATTTCTTTGAAAATAACAAATCATAACCAAACAAGAACACCAAGCAGCTTACCTTAGGTAGGGCGTACTAGGGGTGCTAAAACCTTCCCTTTACGCAACCAGTCCCTTACCCTAGAATCTCTGAAAGACCAGTTTTAAGTTTCCTAGTAACCATAATACTAGGTGGCGACTCCCTTTTTCACGAAAATAAGATTAAACCCCGATATTGAATTCCCCGCCCACGGGGAGGGTCGTCACGACGCCGCCACCACATTTTTGGGGTGCGACAATTATTATTATTATTATTATTTACATATAATAATAGAGTGGATTGAAGAAAGGCTAGAGAATCGTTAAGTTTATGGATAGAAAGGAAAAAGAAACACAAGTATTTGTTACACCAGAAAAAAAATAGAAAGGAAAGCAAACAACCCAGATCTTTACAAAAAGCTAAGAATCAAGTTGGAAGATATAGCTTATATATCATAATAAAAATTTAATTCATTGTATATTTCTTACGCTATTATAAATTATTACTGTGAATTGGTTTATTGTTGATATCTTGACAACGATCCTCAAATTAACTCTATTGGAAAAAATCGTAACTACACCACTTATGATCTTTACAACCAACATGGCGGTGGTGGTTTTGGATCTTCGACGTCGTAGAGTTGTTGAAAGTGGGAATTTAATGGTGGTGGCGGCCGGGGAGGAGCACTTTTGAAATGAACCCCTGCAGGCGGAGGGGATGGATCAGTCCTTTTAGACACCACCAATTTGTGAGAAGGAAATTCATTTGATGATATCACATCAGCTAGAGCTTCTCAGGGTTCGATTGCCATATTAATTGATCGTATATTATCCCCCGACAAGATTGACGACCAGGTTCTAACCTGTGGCCGAGAATAAAAGATTAAGGTTCTCCATCTCCACTGTTGTCAAAATAGATCCTTTCGGTGGTT
Source organism: Salix suchowensis (assembly GCA_029030765.1). Classification (NCBI taxonomy): domain Eukaryota; kingdom Viridiplantae; phylum Streptophyta; class Magnoliopsida; order Malpighiales; family Salicaceae; genus Salix; species Salix suchowensis. Next base: position 11,929,650 of record CM054998.1, on the reverse strand, counting down.
ATGCTACTTTATGACCACCTTCGGAAACGAACAAGAGCTGTTCTTGAGCCATTTTACTGAGGAGTCATGCTCCACAACCTTGCCTGCAACAAATTGGCAGCAACATAGTCAAATGATTTCAAGGAATATATAGGAAGTACATGCCACATATATTGATGATAGACTTAGTTAAGGAACCATCTCACCTATAAGTTTAAGCTTTTAGGTGAGATGGTTCCTTAACAAGGCTATGCTACTTTATATATGTTATCTGAATTCTAATGTCAATGATGAGGTTTGTGGAAATAGAGCATCATAGAATTATTATTTCTGTCTTTCCTTTACATTTCAGACAGACATTGTAATTCTAGTATTTTAAAGGTTTTTTTAGTATTATTATTACCTACTCACTACAAGCTTATTTATTACTACCAACCAATATAAATTATATTCTTGGTATTTATTTAACAATTTAAATTTTTTAAGTCGGATGGTTTCATAACATGGTATCGTAGCCTTGTTAACCCCAGTGGTCACGAGTTTGAATCTCACCACCTCTATTTTATTTGATAAAAATCAAGAACATAGTAGTGTAAGTCTATGCAAGTTTCAAGCCCAAAAGTCTTTCACTTGAGAAGGTATGTTAGAGAATAATATAAATCATATTCTGAGGTCTTATCTAACAGCTTAAATTGATTTATATTCTGAGTCCTTACTTAACAGCTTAAACTTTTAGGTGAGATGGTTACATAACAAATACAAGCCTACTAATTATTTCCTATAAAATTTCAACCTACTGCACGTTTGCAGCAGCCCATCTTTATTATTTCAAATGTTTTTAATAGTTTCTTCTTAATCATGCATTCTCTGTATCTTATCTTTGTGTCTTCTACCACATGTTTGGTCTATTATTAAGTCTAGCTTCTTTATTCTTTGAGCCAAAAAATTGTATAACAAGGGGTGACTGTAGCATGAAACCCTTCAATCATATACTGAAGCCCAGATAAAGAAATTATCAGCAAATGTTTAGTCGTTTCTAAAAATTTCATGTTAAAAAGATCCACGGGAAGAAACTTATAGTTAATCGTGGTACTAATCATTAATTAGTAGCCTGATTTCAAGGGAATTGGAAGAGATTTTGCAGCAAGTCAACGACAAGGTAATTACCACTTCGCTCGTTTTGCGGTTGGTGTTTTCCTGGAAATTATGTTCATCTTTTGGTTGGTGGTACGTGGAAATTAACTGAATTAAATTATTAAGGAACTCAAATAATGCCTATCCAATTTACCTAATCCAGCTGTGATCCAGCTGTGAGGATTTTCTGTGTTCGTCTGGATAGCACTCGTGTCGTGTAGGCTGATTGTATTGAATGTTTAGGCTTGACCTGGGAAGCTTTCCAACCTCATCTTCTAGTAAACAATTCACGACAAGAGACTTTAAAATATTATTTATTTTGTTTTGTAATACATCTTTCAAGTAAAAAATTTAAAATGTATATGGAACCACGCTATCTTGGCAGTAAGATTTAATGATACCACGTTATAATATAAAATATAAGTTTTATGAATCTCGAGAAATAGCCATCCTTTATATTTAATAATTAAAATTATTTGCAATAACAAAGTTATAATGCACTGCAGAACATCACAACACTAGGCAAAATAAATATGGATACGAGATAATTCCCATAATATAATCCAAAGATACCATTTTTTTTATTGCTTACATGAATCTTGCAAATCATATTTTAAATGAATATGAAACGTTAACTCACTCATGAAGGAGGGGATGGAATTGTCGGTTATAGACACTACATTATACTTATTTTTTTGAGTTTGAAATTTGCACAAGTTTACACTACATTATACTTAATTTTTATTAAATAGAATAGAGATGATAGAATTAATGATCAATGGACGAATAACAGGGAACGACCCAGATGGACCATATCGGGCAGAGGCCCGTCAGAGTCACGAACAACTAATTTGAGTAAATGTAATTGAAACAGGATCTGTACACCCGATTCGTAGTCAGTGAAAAAGACAATCGTTGCATGCTGCAGAAGGCGAGTTTAACCATGATCAAACTGACCAGCATTTGCATTGTAAAACAGAATACCAGCATCAGGTGCTAAACCATAGCAATAGATTCGAATAATTTTACGTTCTTATTCTGATTCCAATATTTTAATATGGATAACATCAGCACGGAAACAAAGCAAAACAACCATGGAATTGGAAATACTCGTGGTGCTATACTAGGACAAGGATTAAGACATCAGAATACAAGCAGAGCAGAAGTACCAATCATAAATCAGTAGCATCGCTATGGTGGAGGTGATTTTGAACATCGTCGTGGTGGAGGAGGAGGCGGTGCCTGTGGTGGAGGAGGAGGCGGTGCCCAACGTGGAGGAGGGCTTTGATGAAGAGGAAAATTGAACCTAGGAGATGGTGGCAATGGTATTCGCCTTCTCAATACCCCCAACTTGTTGCTAGGAAAATCATTTAAAGAAAATGCATCAGAAGAAGATCTGGATGGAGCTTCCCATTCAAAAGCCTTGCAGATGTAGCTACCATGAGATGATAATAGTAGAACATGGATAAAAAGGAAACGAAGTAAAGATGAAATGGCACTCATCGTTGGTTTTTGTCGTAGCACTAGCTAGTGAGATGTGCCAATTTATATTAGTAACCGGTTTCCATATAGGATACAAAGTCAACTTGTCCGAATAAATTTGTTTAGTTTTATTATAAAATTCTACGTCCATGCAACTTGATAGTAACCCGTGAGAGAGTTTGGTTTAGCATTTTAAGGCCCTTTTTTTATTTCAATAAAACAAGTTTTAGGCTCTTCTACTACAATATAATATGATATATGGAGCCTACTAGGTATTGTAAAATGTATTTAGGCCTTCTAAGTTTGTTTATTTTTTCAAAATTACCTTGGAAATGTAAAAGTAAACTAACTCTACATAGAGGAATTTTTTTATTTATTATTAAGTATTCTCTATGACTTCGATTTCAAGGGGTAAGGTGAAGATTTGTTATTGACTTGTGGTCAGTGAAACGTATGATTTCCTTCAACTGTAAGCCCATAATTAATGGTGTTTACTGTTTCATATATATTTCTCTTTTAATAATATTCCTCACGCCACCTAACTCTTAATTCTTACATACTCACGTCACACACACACTTATTTCTTCTTTTATCTTGCCACTTGGGCACTTCTCTCTTGCACAAGCCCCCAAAACTTACGATCCACCACTGTATTTAGTGGCTTGTTACGTAGTGGAAGGAGCCTGGATTTTCTTAGAAGACCTTTCATTTTGGATTAGTATGGGCAGAATTTTTTAGTTGGATAAAGATAGCTGATTTTTTTCATGGGAGACTTATGAACACGAAAGATGATAGAAATTGGATGGAAACTTATAATTTAATTCACACTCCATGATACTTACTTAACCCGATATAGTAAAAATAAAAGTTTAAATCTGATAAATAATGAAAATGTTATGTAATATTATTAAATTCGATTTCAAATCTGCTTGAATTTAATATTCTATAAATATATTTATACAACATTTTGATTTTTTTAATAAAATATGATGTATACATATCTTAACTATAGTGGTTGTCTGCAAATTCTACACGATGACACAAGTACAATTTGGTCTTTTGATTTATAATTATTCTAATTTTGTTCTTAATTGGTTTTAAACTTTCAATATTATGCAATTGTATCTCTGCCAAAATGTTAATAGAATCCTTAAATTTATATAACTTTTTTACTTCCGTCCTTGGTCTTGGATTTATGCAATTTGACACTCTATTGACCATTAAACTTTTAATTTTCTTCAATTTCACCCATGAATTCATCCAATTGACTTGGTAAAATTAAATTTTATCTCCTAAAAATCCAATCTTCTCAATTAAACCTAAATTAGGCTTCCAAATTTGAATTTTCATCAATTAAGCCTTCAATAAATTAATTTGACCAATTTAAAGTATAATTAAGTTTTTATACTTAATTAAATCCTTCAATTAGACCCTAAATTATTTTCTAAACACTTCACTCCTTTTGCGGTTGGTGTTTTCCTCGAAATTATGTTCATCTTTTGGTTGGTGGTACGTGGAAATTAACTGAATTAAATTAATAAGGAACTCAAATAATGCCTATCCAATTTACCTAATTCAAGCATCCACTCATATGGTGATCTAACTGTGAGGATTTTCTGTGTTCCTCTGGATAGCATTCCTGTCCGTGTAGGCTGATTGTATTGAATATTTAGGCTTGACTTGGGAAGCTTTCCAACCTCATCTTCTAGTAAACAATTCACGACAAGAGACTTTAAAATATTATTTATTTTGTTTTGTAATACATCTTTCAAGTAAAAAATTTAAAATGTATATGGAACCACGCTATCTTGGCAGTAAGATTTAATGATACCATGTTATAATATATAATATGAGTTTTATGAATCTCGAGAAGTAGCCATCCTTTATATTTAATAATTAAAATTATTTGCAATAACAAAGTTATAATGCACTGCAGAACATCACAACACTAGGCAAAATAAATATGGATACGAGATAATTCCCATAATATAATCCAAAGCTACCATTTTTTTTATTGCTGACATGGAAACGTTACCTCACTCATGAAGGAGGGGATGGAATTGTCGGTTATAGACACTACCAAGGAATTATCTTACATAAAATTTTAAGTTGTTAAGTGAGATATCAATATATATTTATATTATTGCCTAATTTTTATCAAATAAAATAAAGATGATGAGATTAGAATTTGTGACTGTTAAGAATGACCGAGATGGACCTCATCGGGCACAGGCCCGTCAACGTCACTAACAGCTAATTTTTAGTAAATGTTATTGAAACAGGATCTGTACACCCGATTCTTAGTCGGTGAAATCATTGCATGCTGTAGAAGGTGAGTTTCACCATGATCAAACTGACCAGCATTTGAATTGAAAAACAGAATACCAGCATCAGCTGATAAACAATAGCAATAGATTCGAATAATCATACGTTCTTATTCGGATTCCAATATTTTAATATGGATAACATCAGCACGGAAACAAAGCAAAACAACAATGGAATTGGAAATACTCATGCATCATGGTGCTACACTAGGACAAGGATTAAGAAATCAGAATATAAGCAGAGCAGAAGTAGCAATCATAAATCAGTAGCATCGCTATGGTGGAGGTGATTTTGAACATCGTCGTCGTGGATGTGATTTTGAACATCGTCGTCGTGGAGGAGGTGGCGGTGCCCATGGTGGATGAGGAGGCGGTGCCCGTGGTGGAGGAAGAATGTGACTAAGAGGAGGATTTAACCTAGGAGATGGTGGCAATGGTATTTGCCTTCTCAATACCCCCAACTTGTTGCTAGGAAAATCATTTAAAGAAATTGCCTTGCAGATGTAGCTACCATGAGATGATAATAGTAGAACATGGATAAAAAGGAAATGAAGTAAAGATGGAATGGCACTCATCGTTGGTTTTTGTCGTAGCACTAGCTAATGAGATGTGCCAATTTATATTAGTAGCCGGTTTCCATATAGGATACAAAGTCAACTTGTCCGAATAAATTTGTTTAGTTTTATTAGAAAATTTTACGTCCATGCAACTTGATAGTAACCCGTGAGAGAGTTTGGTTTAGCATTTTCAGGCCCTTTTTTTATTTCAATAAAACAAGTTTTAGGCTCTTCTACTACAATATAATATGATAAATGGAGCCTACTAGGTATTGTAAAATGTATATAGGCCTTCTAAGTTTGTTTATTTTTTCAAAATTACTTTGGAAATGTAAAAGTAAACTAACTCTACATAGAGGATTTTATTTATTTATTTATTATTAAGTAATCTGTATGACTTCGATTTCAAGGGGTAAGGTGAAGATTTGTTATTGACTTGTGGTCGGTGAAACGTATGATTTCCTTCAACTGTAAACCCATAAATAATGGTGTTTCACATATATTTCTCTTTTAATAATTGTCGCGACCGCGATTTTTTCGCGCTTCGCGCCCCGCCATCACCCCTGGATTTCAGGGGGACAACGTCTCGCGGAGCGCAAAAAAATCATCGTCGCGACAGATGGCGACTCCACTGGGGATGATATGCCCCCCATGAGTTTGATCCAGATTCTTTGAAAAGAAACGATGGAGCCAACTTCAATTGCATTTTAGATTGCCCCCCTGTTTGGTCATGCCCCAAAAGTGTTTTGGGCTTCAGGTGTTTGCAGGAAGGTGTTGGTTATTTGCAAAGAATATTTTCATGTAAAACTTTTGGAATTTCAAAGTCATTCCAAGCACAAAAACCATTTTGATGTTTGTTTAACAAGCTTGTTCTCGAAAGAATTCAAGTGATCTCATTTTCAGGTTTTATGTTGACTTTGACAAGAATGTGAAATGATATTTGCAAATCTCGTATGTCGGGAAGGCTTCGATCAGGTCATGTGAAGCATTTGTAAGGATTGTTTCAAATGGACAAGCATTTCTTATCGATCCAGATAACTCGTATTTGATCATAAAGGGCTTTATTAGGCTTGTAACGTAGGCTTAGGTTACTGGCTACGAAAAAAAATATTTGTAGGCTCAAAAAGTGTTTAAGGATTTTTTAGACTAAGGATCACTTAGTGCTTACTCTTAGAACTTCATTTAGCCCTCATGATTGATATTCATAGTGACTTAGCATGCCCATAGTTTTTGTTTGGGCTTTGACCTTGACATGCCCCCCGATATTTGTTTGGACTTTTTCATTGGTATTTGGCACTAACGTTGTGCTGACTTGACATGCCCCTAAGTATTTTGTTTGGGCTTTTTCATTGGTTTTTTGGCAATAACATTATGCCGACTTGACATGCCCCCCAAGTATTTTGTTTGGTCTTTTATTGGTTTTTGGCACTAACGTTGTACTGACTTGACATGCCCCCCAAGTATTTTGTTTGGGCTTTCTATGTTGGGTTTTTAGTAGTAACAAAATGTTGAATTAATTTACTATAGTGTACTAAAACCCTTTTTTATGTTTATGCCCCCCAACTTTGTTCGGGCATCACTTGTCATTGAGGACTGTTTTGTAGGATTTTTTTTTTTTTTTGCACTTGCCCCCCAGTGTAGGGTGTGATCCTTGTCGGGGTTAATTATCAAGAAAAAATTGTTAGGCTCAAATAAGGACTACAATGGATATTTGAGACTTTGTGAAGGCATATCAAAGATGGCCTTTCCTCATTTCAAAAACATGCAATCTGAATCAATAAGCTTTGCTTTTCCATGCGAAACAAGTTTTTGATTTTTTTGGATTATTTGTTTTGGCTAAGAGATTAGCATTATTGTGTGGGTTTTGGTGGTATGAGATCACCTTTCAAAGAAATCCTTTGAATTCCTAGAACACATTTGTTAAACAAAAATCAAATTGGCATTTATTTTCGTACTAGAATTTGATTTGCCAAAAATCTTGATGAAATCATGAGATCATGTATAATTTGGATGAAACGGTATATGGAGTGCTTGTGTTATTTAGATAGAAAAGCAAGAACACATCATAAACACAAGAAAATACATAATCATTGAAAGAAAGGTTTGCTTGACAACAAAAGGGTATTTGTGGTGTTTGCATGCAAAATTGCCAACAAGTCAAAATAGGTTGAAACCGGGACATGACATGTGGACATGACCAATAAAGAGCAATTATGGAAGCAGGCTTAATTTTCCAACTCTGATGCATTTCTTTCTCAAAGACTCTTGCAGAGATCATCTCAGTGCTTGCTCGAGTATGCCATCAAGATAAGTCATCCTAGCTTTTAGACAAACTAGTTTTCTCGGATATGGAAATGATGGTGAGCACATTCTTCTTTGTCCATAACTCTTTGACAGAGTTGGGTGTTAACGGAAAGAAGCTCTTCGTGGACATATATTTCAATCTGCTAATACCTACAGGTAGAGGAGGTCGAGGTGGTTCTCCCTGTCGTGGTGGGGTCGAAAATGGTGGACCATGGTGGCCGGAGGGAGCTTCCAAAGTCGTCGGTGTTGGCGTTGCTGCTACTGTCACCTGGGCTGTTGCCTCGCCGGAGAGTGGGGCTGAGTTGCTGGCGTCGAGGGGAAGCTTCTGGTAAGGTTGAGACGATGCGTGGTGGCCGGAGTTGATGGCTGCTGGAGGAGAGAGAGAGACATCGGGTCCTCTGGTTCTAGAGAGAGAGAGGTTGACTCAACTGAAAAGAAAGAGGGAAAGAAAAATAAAGGGAAAAAGGTTGATGTTGAAGAAGATTGCTGAGTTTTTTAACGTGAATATTTTCCTCTTGCCCCTGTTTTTCTTTTCGTTTTCTCTCTTCTCTGTCCTGTTTTTTCTGCAGATTTTCTTCGTTTTTTTCCTCTGTTTCTCTTCTCTGTAACGTGATTCTTTTCCACCCAGTCTTCTTCTCCTCTCTGCTCATGCATGCCGTCTGTATTTAAAGGCGAGAGGCAACCCTTCGGTTGCCCATCGCGTGCACCGATGGGTTGCCTCTTCACCTGAAAGTGAAGAGACAAAAGCAGAGGCGTGTCTGCACTGTTCAGGTGACTGAACAGTGCAGTCACGCATGATGATTTTGAGGGGAGAGTGTAAAATGCAATTCTGGTCCCTCAAGTTTTAATTGTCAATCGCACCCCTAATTGGTTTTAAACTTTTAATTTTGCGCGATTGAGTCCCTGGAAAAAAATCAATGTTAGCCTTAAATTTGCGCGCCTTTTTTATTTTGATCCCTGACTCCTAATTTATGCTATTTGACCCTCAATTGACCATTAAACTCTCAATTGTTTCTATTGGACCCCTGATTTTGCATAATTGGCTTGGAAAAATTCAATTTAGTCTCCGAAAAATCCCATCTTCTCAATTGAACCCGAATTAAAATCAAGAATTTGATTTTTTATCAATTAAGCCCTCAATAAAATTAATTTGATCAATTTAAAGCATAATTAAGTCCTTGCACTTAATTAAATCCTTTTATTGGACCCTAAATTAATTCCCAAACATAATTATACTTTTAAATTGGCCGATGATTAAATCAAATTGGCCCATAAAAATATAATTATATCTCCCGACTTAGTTTTTACACAGATTTATCCGATGATAAATTATTTTTGCCTTAAATTTGTATTTTTCTCTATTTTTGGGGACAAAAGAGATACAATTAGACTCTCGAAAACAACCAAAATTTACACATTGATTTTTCTACCAATGCTAGCCCTTTTTATTTTATTTTTGTTATTTTTTGGTATATTTTGGGGAGTCACCCAAAAATTGGGTGATGACAATAATATTCCTCACGCCACCTAACTCTTAATTCTTACATACTCACGGTACACACACACACACTTATTTCTTCTTTTATCTTGCCACTTGGGCGATTCTCTCTTGCACAAGCCCCCAAACTTTACGATCATTTTAAAAATTTTGAAAGCATTTTATTTTTTATTATAAATTAGATTTTTTTTAGTGTTTTTACATCATTTTTATATGGTGATATCAAAAATGAATTTTTTAAAAACAAACATCATCTTGATGAATTTTTTATTAAAAAACATTTTAAAAAACAACTTCAACAACACACTCATATGAGAAACATATAGCAAAATTGGACACCGTAGGTTACAATCCAAAAACTATTGATGAAGATATCCAACGAGCATGTGACGTTTCATAAGCTAGTATTCATCAGCAAGTTCTTATAGATTTATCTCACCTAAAAGCTTAAGATGTTACGTGAGGTCCCGGAATATGATTTATATTATTCTCTCACACGGCTTCAAGTGAAAGCTTTTTGGGTTTGAAACTTGCATACTGACTCACACTATCTTGTGCTTGATTTTTATCAAATAGAATGAGGATGGTAAGATTTGAACTTGTGATTGCTAGCTCAACAAGACTCTTATACCATGTTAAGGAACCATCTCACCTAAAAAGCTTACGTTTTTTAGGTGTGGCCCCTAAAATATGATTTATATCATTCTCTTACACCAATTGCTAGACTTCCTATATTGAAAGACATGTGTGAGTGTAAATTGTAAATGATTTTTTAAGCATTAAACACCCAAGATTTTAAAAGCAAAATAAGAAATGAGAAACAAAGATGGGATTTTGAGTAAATGGAATTGAAACAGGATCTGTGAACCCGATTCGTAGTCAGTGAAAAAGACGATCGTTGCATGCTGTAGAAGGTGAGTTTAACCATGGTCAAACTGACCAGCATTCGCATTGAAAACAAATACCAGCATCAATTTCTAAGCAATTGCAATAGATTCGAATAGTTTATCCTCTTATTCTGATTCCAATATTTTAATATGGATAACAGCAGCACGGAAAAAAAGCAAAACAACCATGGAGTTGGAAATACTCATGTATCATGGTGCTATACAAGGACAAGGATTAAGACGTCAGAATACAAGCAGAGCAGAATCACAAATCAGTAGCATCAATATGGCGGAGGTGATTTTGAATATCGTCGTGGTGGAGGAAGAGGCGGTGCCTGTGGTGGAGGCGGCGGTGCCTGTGGTGGAGGCGGCGGTGCCTGTGGTGGAGGCGGGCTGAAATGAACAGGAGGATTGACCGTAGGAGATGGTGGCAATGGTATTCGCCTTCTCAATACCCCCAACTTGTAGCTAGCAAAACCATTTAAAGAAATTGCATCAGAAGAAGATCTGGATGGAGCTTCCCATTCAAAAGCCTTGCAGATGCAGATACTGTGAGATGATAATAGTAGAACATGGATAAAAAAGGAAACGAAGTAAAGATGAAATGGCACTCATCGTTGGTTGTTGTCGGAACACTAGTGAGATGCATGTGCCGATTTATATTAGTAGCCGGTTTATTAAGACTTTCCGTAAGGGATACAAAGTCAACTTTTTCGGCATAATTTGTTTGGTTTTATTAGAAAATTCCACGTCCATGCAACTTGATGGTAGCCCGTGAAGGAGTTTGCCCTTTTTTTATTTCAATAAAACGCGTTTGAGGCCCTTCCACTACAATATAATATGATATATGGAGCCTATTCTAAAAAAAATCAAAATTACTTTGAAAATGTAAGAGAAAACTAGCTCTACATAGAGGAATTTTGTTATTTATTATTAATTATTCCCTATGCTTCGATTTAAGGAGTTAGGTAAAGATTTGCTATTGACTTGTGGTCTGTGGAATGGATGATATTCCTCACGCCACCCAACTCTTTCTTCTTTGGTATATTTTGGGGAGTCACCCAAAAATTGGGTGATGACAATAATATTCCTCACGCCACCTAACTCTTAATTCTTACATACTCACGGTACACACACACACACTTATTTCTTCTTTTATCTTGCCACTTGGGCGATTCTCTCTTGCACAAGCCCCCAAACTTTACGATCATTTTAAAAATTTTGAAAGCATTTTATTTTTTATTATAAATTAGATTTTTTTTAGTGTTTTTACATCATTTTTATATGGTGATATCAAAAATGAATTTTTTAAAAACAAACATCATCTTGATGAATTTTTTATTAAAAAACATTTTAAAAAACAACTTCAACAACACACTCATATGAGAAACATATAGCAAAATTGGACACCGTAGGTTACAATCCAAAAACTATTGATGAAGATATCCAACGAGCATGTGACGTTTCATAAGCTAGTATTCATCAGCAAGTTCTTATAGATTTATCTCACCTAAAAGCTTAAGATGTTACGTGAGGTCCCAGAATATGATTTATATTATTCTCTCACACAGCTTCAAGTGAAAGCTTTTTGGGTTTGAAACTTGCATACTGACTCACACTATCTTGTGCTTGATTTTTATCAAATAGAATGAGGATGGTAAGATTTGAACTTGTGATTGCTAGCTCAACAAGACTCTTATACCATGTTAAGGAACCATCTCACCTAAAAGCTTACGTTTTTAGGTGTGGCCCCAAAATATGATTTATATCATTCTCTTACACCAATTGCTAGACTTCCTATATTGAAAGACATGTGTGAGTGTAAATTGTAAATGATTTTTTAAGCATTAAACACCCAAGATTTTAAAAGCAAAATAAGAAATGAGAAACAAAGATGGGATTTTGAGTAAATGGAATTGAAACAGGATCTGTGAACCCGATTCGTAGTCAGTGAAAAAGACGATCGTTGCATGCTGTAGAAGGTGAGTTTAACCATGGTCAAACTGACCAGCATTCGCATTGAAAACAAATACCAGCATCAATTTCTAAGCAATTGCAATAGATTCGAATAGTTTATCCTCTTATTCTGATTCCAATATTTTAATATGGATAACAGCAGCACGGAAAAAAAGCAAAACAACCATGGAGTTGGAAATACTCATGTATCATGGTGCTATACAAGGACAAGGATTAAGACGTCAGAATACAAGCAGAGCAGAATCACAAATCAGTAGCATCAATATGGCGGAGGTGATTTTGAATATCGTCGTGGTGGAGGAAGAGGCGGTGCCTGTGGTGGAGGCGGCGGTGCCTGTGGTGGAGGCGGCGGTGCCTGTGGTGGAGGCGGGCTGAAATGAACAGGAGGATTGACCGTAGGAGATGGTGGCAATGGTATTCGCCTTCTCAATACCCCCAACTTGTAGCTAGCAAAACCATTTAAAGAAATTGCATCAGAAGAAGATCTGGATGGAGCTTCCCATTCAAAAGCCTTGCAGATGCAGATACTGTGAGATGATAATAGTAGAACATGGATAAAAAGGAAACGAAGTAAAGATGAAATGGCACTCATCGTTGGTTGTTGTCGGAACACTAGTGAGATGCATGTGCCGATTTATATTAGTAGCCGGTTTATTAAGACTTTCCGTAAGGGATACAAAGTCAACTTTTTCGGCATAATTTGTTTGGTTTTATTAGAAAATTCCACGTCCATGCAACTTGATGGTAGCCCGTGAAGGAGTTTGCCCTTTTTTTATTTCAATAAAACGCGTTTGAGGCCCTTCCACTACAATATAATATGATATATGGAGCCTATTCTAAAAAAAATCAAAATTACTTTGAAAATGTAAGAGAAAACTAGCTCTACATAGAGGAATTTTGTTATTTATTATTAATTATTCCCTATGCTTCGATTTAAGGAGTTAGGTAAAGATTTGCTATTGACTTGTGGTCTGTGGAATGGATGATATTCCTCACGCCACCCAACTCTTTCTTCTTTGTACTCACCCCCCACTTTTATTTATTTTTAATTTTTTTATTAATATAAGTTAATTTACTTACATTTCAATTAATTTTATAATATTTAAAATTAAAATTAATAATCATTTAAGTTTTCAATAAAAATAATATTAAGCGAACCCAAGGTTGTTAAACTTGCAATTTTGACATGACACAAAACTGGTTTTTGAACTCAGATTGTAAAATCATACGTAAAATATTTTCGTATAAAAAATATAAAATCACAACTAAAATTTTGTAAGCAGAAAAATCATAAAATCATGCCTCATTACCTTCATTTAAAAATTACAATACAAAACAATTATATCCATAAAATTTCACTAGGTAAAAACTAACAAGTTTAAAAATACTCTATTGGCGTGCTATGTAAACTAAAATCAGCCTCATTATCTTCATTTTCCTTGTTATTTCTAAAACATTCATCAAAAGTATTATTATCAAAATGATTACTACTAGTAGTAGTATGATTCATAATGTTTCGTTTCTACCCTTAATTCCAAAATTCTCAATATCATTCGTGTAATTATATAATTATTTTCTGGACATAGTGGAAGAGTCTATATAATACTATCAAGGTCGAGAGCTTAATTTAAATCTGATGGAACCTAGGGGTGAGTATTTTCGGTTCGGTTCGGTTTTTATCAAAAAAAGTAAGCAAACCAAAAATTGTAATTTTTTTTTAAAAATAACCGAAACCGAACGGACCTAGTAAAAACCGACCGTTTTTGGTTCGGTTTTTATGATTAAAAAATTGGAAAAACCGAATTTGTTTTTTAATTCCATAAGACAACAAAAATCAACAATGCAAAACAACAAGACATGAACATGAACAATTGATTTTAGTTAACGATTAGTAATTGTTGTTGCCTAAAATTATGATTAAACAACCCAGAAAACTCAATACAAAGAGAAATAAAAATACATAACGATACAAACTTTACAACTTAGCAAAAACCCAGGAACAAAAATGAATAAAGATACAAACAGATGTAGTTGCAGATCGTCCTTTCTACAACAGAGAACTTTGCATTTTCGCTTTCTCTCATCTTTCTACAACAGATCGTCATTTCCGAGTATCAGTAGCCCTAGCATACCTCAAAGAGCAAGCTCATAGATGAATATCAATAAACAGCAGCGTTCCTTTTTCTTCAACTTCTCTTTGAGGTATGCCATGACTGCAGTTGCTAGGGGTTATTTTAAAGAGGGAGGGAGAGGTCAGGGGAGGGGTGGCGGCGGCTAGGGTTTGTTGTTTGTTTTAAAGAGGGAGGGAGAGGGCGAGGGAGAGGGGGACGACTAGGGTTTGTTTTAAGAGGGAGAGAGAGAAGGGGGGTGGCGGCTAGGGTTTTGAAAGGAGTAAAGAAATGAAAGCTTTTATTTATAGTACTTATTTAAACCGAACCGGTTTGGTTGGGTTAATTGGTTTTTGCTTACAGAACCGATACCGAACCGAACCGGACATTTTTCAGAGTTTTACAATCGGTTTAATCAGTTTTTTTAATCAGTTTGGTTTTTGCAGTTATTTTTTTTTTTTTTGTTTTCTTGGTTTAATCGGTTGACCGGTTTTTTTACTCACCCCTAACTCAACCTGACTTGAATGGATATGATTTTTTTAGACTCAATGGATAATATATAAAGTATGAACAAGGTCAAACTTAACCCAAAAATCATCTGATCCTAACCTGAAATATATATTTATATTATATAAGTATTTTTATGGAATATTTAATTTTTTTAATATTATTTGATTTATAAATATCTTAAAATCGATTTAAAACACACATATACATATATATATATATAATACTTATTATTTTATTTTTTAATAGCATATATATATATATATATATATATATATATATATATAATACTTATTATTTTATTTTTTAATAGCATATACATGCATCAAATACACACACGCATATATACACACACACACACACACATTCTAGCATCAACTCAATTAAACACATTAAAAACTTATTATAATAACAAAAAAGAAGCAATCACATCATGTGGAAAATTTTAAAGCTCATCAGTGATGAGTCGTCACACCAGTTGAAAAGGGAGGCGGAAAGAGCAGGGGAAAGATAAAAGTATGTTGAAACTTGAAACACGGGATGTAAAATCAGATTGATTTTGTCTGATTTTATGAATTTATTTTATTTTATTGATTTTTGATTAATTTTAGTAAATTTTAATCTGATTTTATCAGATTTATATATTTAACTCGTAAAATTATATGTATAATTTTACGAGTCAAATTGCAATTTTAACAACCTTTAACGAACCCCACTTATCTTGCCACTTGGGCGCTGCTCTCTTGCACAAGCCCCCAAACTCGAAAGTTATATGTTTTTATCTTCTCTCCTGCATCCCAAAAAATGCCAGTGGAAGGAGCCTGGAATTTTCTTCGACGACCTTTCATTTTGGATATGTATGGACTGATTTTTTTAATTGGCTAGAGATAGTTGATATTTTTATGGAAGATTTAGGAATTCGAAAGATGATTGAAATTTGGATTGATAATGACAATTTAATTCACACTCCATGATACTTACTGAACCCGATCTAATAAAAATTAATGTTTAAATCTGGTAAATAAAGAAAATGTTGTGTAATAATATTAAATATATTATATACAAATTTAGAATTTTAATATTATCTGATAAATTTAATTTGGATTGAAATATACTTGAATTTAACATTATATAAATATATTTATAGAATATTTAGAATATAAAAGCTTTTTGAGCTTAAAACTTGTCCAAATCCACACTACCTTGTGTTTAATTTTTATCAAATAAATTAAAATGGTGAGATTCGAACTCATAATTGCCTAAATTCACACTACCTTGTGTTTAATTTTTATCAAATAAATTAAGATGGTGAGATTCGAACTCATGATTAATAATTAAATAAGATTCTATCATCATATCAAGAAATTATCTCATCAAAATAATTTAAATAAAAAAACAAGATTAATTTATATTATTATTTAAGAGATACACCACGATGCAGTAAGGAAATTCATTTGATGAAATCACATCAGGGAGCGACCAAGATGGACCTTCCCGGGCAGAGGCCCGTCAGCGTCACTAACAACTAATTTTAAGATCGTTGCACCCGATTCGTAGTCGGTGAAAAAGACGATCGTTGCATGCTGTCGAAGGTGAGTTTAACCAATAAACTGACCAGCATCAAATTCTAAGCAATTGCAATATTTTAATATGGATAACATCAGCACCGAAAAAAAGCAAACCAACCACGGAGTTGGAAATACTTCTGCATCATGGTGCTATACAAGCAGAGCAGAAGTAGAAATCACAAATCAGTAGCATCGCTATGGCGGAGGTGATTTTGAACATCGTCGTGGTGGAGGAGGCGGCGGTGCTAGTGGTGGTGGAGGAGGCGACGGTGGAGGAGGGCTGCGACGAGGAGGAGGATTGGCGCTAGGAGATGGTGGCAATGGTATTCGCCTTCTCAATACCCCCAACTTGTAGCTAGGAAAATCATTTAAGGAAATTGCATCAGAAGAAGATCTGGACGGAGCTTCCCATTCAAAAGCCTTGCAGATGCAGCTACTGTGAGATGATAATAGTAGAACATGGATAAAAAGGAAACGAAGTAAAGATGAAATGGCACTCATCGTTTCTTGTTGTCGGAACACTAGTTAAGTTATTCAAGCAAATCAAACCTAACACTTCTGTTATCTCATCTCTTTATATAATTGTGATTATAGATGAAAAAACAAAGGCCAAGGAAAACTTGAACAAAAATCATGCGTCACTGGCATACAGTGGTGACGGTGATGGTATGGCTGCCATGCCATAGAAAACATGAATGGATCACATGGATTTAGGGGCCACTGAAAGAAAATCTTAAAGGGATGGTTTATGTAAATGGATATGGAAATGGTAAGCTAGCGTTCTATTATTCGAGCCGATTGCTAAGACAGCTAATCTCAAACCTTTGGTGTTGTAAAAGTTATTTCAATTTTTTTTATTGCATATTAGAAAATAAAATTAAATTTTGTTAGCACAAAGAGTTTATTTACATTCAATCGGCAAAGTCAAATCATTGCAATATAAGTGATCCTCCACCATTGTTTTCCATAGAAAATAATTTGAGGAGGTGAGCTTTATTATGCCCGAATCTTCCTTTTCCATTTTAATTGCACAAGAAAATCAATCTACACAACCAGTGCTCTGATACCACTTGTTAGGAAAAGAACTCAATAATAGGGCACCAATTTAGCGGATTATCAATCAAGTCCAAAAACTTTTTCCCTCTTTGTGCAATCAAATTGTGGGATCAAACAATCAACAATATAATACAAATAATCAAACACATCAATACCAAGATTTTTACGTGGAAAACTCAATGCGGGAAAAAACCACGGGACCATAGTCCACTTAAAACTTCCACTATCACAAATAATGGGTTCACAATATTCTTCCTCAAATTCAACTAAGGGCTACAACATATATCATCAAGAACAACTTATTCTTGGAATACAACAAGATTAAAGAGAACAAAGTTTGAGAAAAAGACTCACAATACTGACAGCCCCGTTTTCTGTCCAAACAGCTAACTTTCACAACTCCAATCTTCAATCCAACCGTTCAGAATGAACAATAATGTGTCTAGAAGCCTCTGTCCAAATCTCAGCTTGATCCAACGGTTAACGAGCTGTAAATCAAAGAAATAAGATGAATTGTTCAGCAGCCACCACCTTTTTCTTTCTCCTTCACTTTTCTCTTTTTGTCTCTTGTTAAGTATAAAACCTTAATACCACTTTTTTAAGTGATGTGCCAGCCCCCCTTTTAATTTAAATGGTGCGGGACCACACAACAAATAATTACTAGCCATATTAACTGGTTTTGTAAGAGATTGTAGGCAATATAGAAAATGTATTAGCATTTTTAGGCTAATACATTTAAGGCTGCATCCCTAAAATAAAAGTAACCAAAGAAATCATCTAAGAATTTTATGGTCAAATCCCATAACTTTCGCTCATCACTTTGTAAGAAATATTTACTACATATTTTGCCACTATTTTATATACATGAACTACATGGAATTGATTCAGAGTTTATAGTCTATATTTATAGTTAATGCGAAGGAATTATATTCAATAATTTAATGTGTTGAAATTATAATTACAATAGAAGGGGGGGTATGTCCGTAAAATTTCTTAAATTATAGACATTAAGGAAAACTTTCATCAACTTACATGGAATTTATAATTAATGAACCTGTAATCAGTGGCTTTAAACCCTAAGTCTTTATGGATAGCAATTCCACCCACCCCCACATATCTTGCCACTTGGAAGGAGCCTTCCTGCATTTTTCTTCGACGACCTTTCATTTTGGATAAGTATGGGCTGATTTTTTTAATTCTGATAAAAATGAATGTCTAAATCTGATAAATAATGAAAATGTAATGTAATATTATTAAATATATTATATAAATATTTAGATTTTTAATATTATCTGATAAATTTAATTTGGATTGAAATCCACTTGAATTTAACATTATATAAATACATTTATAGAATATTTAGAATTTTTTAATATAATATGATATATATACATATATACATATCTTAATATTAATTTAAAACTCATTATTTATAATATTGATATAAAACACATATATAAATAATATTTTTCATTTTATCATTTAATATATGTATTAATTATTTTATTTTTTTTATTAATTAATAAATAATAGATATTCATTATATACCCGAAATCCGTTTATAAATATTTTTTTTTATTTAATAAAAATAAATATAAAAAAAGAACTCAACTCATGCTACTCAATACCATCCCTGGACACACTAGCTTTGATGCCTATATGCGTTTGATTTGGAAATTATCCATGATTAAAACAAATGGGCTAACAAAAAATATAATTATTATTGTTTATGCAATTTTTTATGTAAATTTATTCAATAATAAATTATTTTATCCTTGAATCTTTATTTTTATTTTATTTTTGGGCACAGTAGATGTACAATTAAGTTCTCTAATCCATCCAAAATTTTCAAATTTATCCTTCTATCAACATCGATTCTTTTTTATTTTATTTTTATTATTTTAATTTTATTTTGGGTAAATTTTAGAGAATAACCTAGAAATGAGTAATGATATTCCTCGTGGATATTTAGCATTTTTTTTAATGAGTAAACTAATTTTAAGGTGGTGTTTGATATTGAGATTCAACTATATTTTTATTTTCTTAAAATAGATTAATAATTTTTGGTTTTTTTATTGTTTTGATGTAAGAATAAAAATTATTATTTTAATATATTTTTAAGTAAAAAAACACTATTATTTATTATAAATGCAATAATTAGTCTTGTGTCCAAGAGTTGGGGGGTACATTACGACCTTATTACTTGACTTCTTAGAATGGGAATTAAATTCATGGGATGGGAGGTGGAAATGGAAATGGTAAGCTAGCGTTCTCGGCAGCCTAATTTGATTTTTTGCTTATCTATATATTGACATCTCACTACATAGACTATCATTTCCAAGTCAATGCATTATTCGAGCCGATTGCTAGGACAGGAAATCTCAAACCATTGGTGTTGTAAGAGTTATTTCAAAAGTTTTTATTGCATATTAGAAAATAAAATTAACTTTTGTTAGTACAAAGAGTTTATATTTAACTTGTTATTCCATATTTAAAAAAATAATACTTTCATTAAGTGTTTTTATAATAAATTTTGATATAGAATGATAAACAATAAAAAAAAATAGCGGGCTCACAGGTATAAAGTTTGGCAGAGCAACAGAAAAATCAGCAACACGAGCTGGTTAGATGTGTGGGACAAAGAGCTTATAGTACCTACTAGCGTGGTTATGCAGTAGAATTGGTGGAATATAATAATTAACCAAGCAACGAAAAGAAAAATTAGCAATGGATTTTTCATTTCTCATTTAAATCAACAACAAAATTTAGTAATAGATTTTTCATTGCTAATTTATCTGCAATGTCCGATGTAAATTCCATGGCTAATATTTTTTAGCAATGAATTGCTTTATTATTTGCAATGGATCAATAAGTTGCTAATAGCCTTTTTTTTGTTTTAGTAGTGTCGGCAGATATTGAAATTTCACATGAGCACTACACAAGTACACGAAATTATAGAGGAGATATAGCCACTTGATTTTTGTGTCGTTTTGTTTACAGACCTTCAAGTCAATGAAAGAAAGTTCTTCTATGGAAAATTAGCACAGCCACCTCTATGCTTCCATATGGTGATTCGATGATATTTCTCCACCCATTTAGTAAAACTTATTCAACCCAAAAAAAATAAAACTGCTCCCCTTAGGACTCAAATATTAATAAAAAAAAACCCTGCTTAAATCTAATAAGAAAAACTGAGCCGGACACTTTAGGCTCTCAAGAAATGCTAGTGCTATTTATGGTGCTAAAGGATGATTACAACGGAAGAGTGCGAGAGAGATCGAGAGAATACTCGTTAACAATCTCACAAAAATTATTCCTTTGAATCCTAAAATCTCTTGCAATAACATATTTATCAAAACATGTTCAATGGAAGAGTTCTTTTTTAGGAAGGAGAGCCAAGTATACGGCGATGAAGGTGGAGGCAACTTTGATGTTAGTAATTACGTTGTGGTGGTGGAGGGTAACGAGGGCTACCAAAGGCATGTGGTGGTGTTGATGTTTTTAGTGGTGGAGGAAGACTTGGATGATGGCCATCATTGACTTTTGATGGTAATGGTCGTTTGGGAGGAGGAGGAGGAGGAGGAGGAGGAGGAGGATGCCGTGGAAGAGGATGAGGAGGCAGAAATGGATGGACAATACGATTGGTTGCGGGTGGGGGAGGGGGTGGTCGTCGACGTAATGCAACATTAACCGTGCAACTGGTTTGTGATAGTACCATCAGATGAAAAAGGATGCACGCCAACAAGTAGGAATTGATTTCCATTTCTATTATGCGGCTGCCTGCCTATGTCGAAACTTACGATGATTGTGTTTTTTATAGGAAAGTGATCAGAGAGCGTGTGAATGATCTGTCAAATTTACGATCTATGATTAGTTAGCTGTAACCCACTAAACAAGCATGCAGTGGTCCCCATGAGGTATGGTGATGTATGATGGGGTATATGTTATGATTATTACAGAACAATATAAATTATATTATGAGAACAATATAAATTATATTATGAGAACTCATCTAATAGTTTAAATTTTTAGGTGAGATGGTTCCTTAAAATGGTATTAGAGTCTTGTTGACCCAGCGGTGACGAGTTCAAATCTTACCACCTTATTTTTTTAATAAATTAAGCACAAGATAGTATAAGTATGTGCAAGTTTCAAGCTCAAAAGACTTTCACTTGAGGGGGTATGTTAAAGAATAATATAAATCATATTTTGGAGCCTCACCTGACAGCTTAAACTCTTAGGTGAGAAGGTTTCTTAACAATGATGATAGGGAGTTGACGATTTGTAGAGCTGGTCTCGAGTTTAAATTAAGACATGCACATTTTATAAAAACTTTAAGCAATCAAGATTTTACTTGTCCACCTAACTCATAAAATATATTTTTTTTTAAAATAGAGTTCTCTCAAATCCAAAAAAAAACCATGCAGACATGCATACTTTATAAAAACTTGAAACGATCGAGATTTTACTTGTTCATCTAGTTCATAAAATATATTTTCTAGAAAGTGGAGTTTCTGGTATCAAGAAAAAAAAAATAACATGCAGGCGGTGTTAGTGATTTATATGGACCAAACTCAAGTCAAGTCTTGATGTTCTCCGAAGCTTCAAGTTCTCACACGATACAACATTCAAAAGTTGAGCTTCAAGTTCACACACGTTACAACATTCAAAAGAACCTAAAAAGAAAAATCGTTTTTCCCTTTCAATCAATTCTAATTTCCCTTTGCTTTTTTCATGTTATTATTATGAATATCTTTTAAAGCAAATCATACGACTTTTTTGTGATCAATGACAAGGTAATCATATGAGTGATGCTGTGTTCATCGATGCAACTATATCATGTAATAAAATTAGATCAGAAATACTTAGCACTACCCTATTTCCGCACTCTAGTTTTTCACAAGAAAAAAAAATGCAAGCTATGGAAAAGCTTTTTACATTGTCATACCAGCATAACGTCAGAGTGATTCTTCCCCAGCAAGGCTTGAACAATCTTTTTAGTTGGTTGGAAGTCGCAGTCTAGAATGATAATTACTAGGAATCTTAAATGGTTTTGTAAGAGATTCTAGGCAATAGAGGAAATGTATTAGCATTTTTAGTACAATAAGTTGCATATTTTTTGTAATTTTTATGGTCTCATGATGTCTAATTTTACTGGTGTATTATGATAAGTTTGCTATGATGAACGAATCCTTGTTTTGTAAGTTAAAAACTCGATCTAGAAAGGTAAAATATGCTCAATTATTATCGAGACTTCTTTCAAGGTAAAACTGAAATTTATTATACTATATTATTCCAAATAATATTTTTGATAAAACTCCTCGTGAATCCAAATAATATTTCAGATAAAACTCCTCGTGAATGAGATTATTCATAATAATAATTTAGATATTAAACTCATATAGGTTTCTTATCTTTATATTAAAGTTAGTAAAATTATTATTCCTAATAATATTTTGGATGTTAATCTCTTTTAGGTTTTTTATTCTTATATTAAAAATAAATAAAACTTTCTTGTAAAAAAATAATTTTTAAATACAGAACAAAGTCCTTGAAATTTTACAAACTTGTTATAAGACCCATGCAATATATTTTTTAAATATGCCAAAATATTTTTAATTTGCTTTAAAAAATATGCTCAAATAAATTTATGATTTTTGAGTACACAAGAAAAAAAAAATTATTGTTTTTTTGGAAAAAAAACTCATTTTTCTTTAAAAAAAATTACCCAAAATAAATTTAAAAGCACTCTTAAACCCAAAAAACTTCAACAAAAACTTGACATAACGCATTGGAGATTCACTGAACCTTGTTGGTCGTTACAGAGGGATTGACAAGGAATAGAGAAGCCTTTATCTCTTAGCAGGCAGTCATCGTTGAAAACTTTAGAGCCCAAATAAAAGCTAGCTTTTTTTTCTCTAAATCCAATTCATGTAAGCTTTCGTACAAGCGAAGGATCCATTTTATAGCCACTTCATTTTTGTGTCGTTTTGTTTACAGGGTTTCAAGTCAATGAAAGAAAGTTCTTCTATGGAAAAATTAGCACAGCCACCTCCATGCTTCCATATGGTGATTCAATGATATTTCTCCACCCATTTAGTAAAACTTATTCAACCAAAAAACAAAACAAAAAAAACTGTTCTGATAAAAAATAAAAAAAACTGCTTAAATCTAATAAGAAAAACTGAGCCGGACACTTTAGGCTATCAAGAAATGCTATAGTGCTATTTATGGTGCTAAAGGAAGATTACAACGGAAGAGTGCGAGAGAGATAGAGAGAATACTCGTTAACAATCTCACAGAAATTATTCCTTAGAATCATAAAATCTCATACAATAACGTATTTATTAAAACATGTTCAATGGAAGAGTTCTTTTTGAGGAAGGAGAGCCAAGTATACTGCGATGGAGGTGGAGGCAACTTTGACTTTAGTAATTACGTTGTGGTGGTGGAGGGTAACGAGGGCTACCATCGGTATATGGTGGTGGTAATGTTTTTGGTGATGGAGGAAGACTAGGATGATGGCCATCATTGACTTTTGATGGTAGTGGTCGTCGCGAAGGAGGAGGAGGAGGAGGAGGAGGAGGCCGTTTAATAGGATGTATACGAGGATGGTGGATAATACTATTGGTTTTGGGTGGTGGTGGTGGTGGTCGTCGTCGACGTAATGCAACATTAACCGTGCAACTGGTTTGTGATAGTACCATCAGATGAAAAAGGATGCACGCCAACAAGTAGGAATTGATTTCCATTTCTATTGTGCGCTTCCTTCGTATGTCGAAACTTAAGATGATTGTGCTTTTTATAGGAAGATGATCAGAGAGCGTGTGAATGATTTGTCAAATCAAGTGGGAGCTTATAATCTTTGATTAGCTAGCTGTAACCCGTTAAACAAGCATGCAGTTGGTCCTCAGTAGTCCTGACATGATAGCAGAGGGTTTACGATTTGCATAATAAATCTTGAATTCGAGTCAGGACGTGTATCTTTATAAAAAAATTGTAATAACCAGATTTTACTCGCTCAAACCTATAAAATACAATTTCTAGAAAATAAAGTTTCATCAAATCCAAAAAAAAAAAAAAAGCATGCATGTGGTGTTAGTGATTAATATGGACCAAGGTCAAGTCAAGTCTTGTACACTGAACCTGGTTGGTAGTTAACAAGGGATTGACAAGGAATAGAGAAGCCTCCATCTCTTAGCTGGTAGTCATCGTTCAAAACTTTAGAGCCCAAATAAAAGCTAGCACCATGGGCATTTCTGCTAAAAGGAAATCAAAAGGCAAAATTAACAAGAAGTGCCTTGTTGAATCTCTCCTACTGTAACAGTGAAAGTATGAAATTTCAAGAAAATGCCTTTTTTTGAAATCTCACTACATAATTTCAAGAAAAAGACTTTTTTATCGAATATTGAAAAATAGTTTCATTAAAGAAACAAAGAAATATAATGGATAACTAATTTTTATAAGATGCATTAAAAGAATGTACAAAAAATATATTTACTAAAAATATTTGGCCACTATTTTATATACATGAACTACATGGAATGGATTCAGAGTTTATAGTCTATATTATATAGTTAATGCGTAGGAACTATATAAAAATAAAATTTGTTGAAGTTATAATTACAATAGAAGGGGGGGAAAGTGTCATTAAAATTTCTTAAAATGATGGCTATTAAGAAAAGGTTTCATCAAATTAACTAAGAAATATGGCAGATAAATGGTTTCTATAAGATGCATTGGGGGGGGTGGATGTAAATAATTATTAAATAATTGTAAAGCTCCATCTCTAGTTGTAGTGTCTGCTTTATGTAAAAGATTTACATGACAATATTTTTCGGACACCTCACATACTAAATTAGCATACAGCCACAAGAGATGGCAAAGTGGCCATCAAACTCCATACTTTCAGCTGCACCGGGGGCTCACTTCACTCCCACAACATAGCACAACTTCAATCCCGAAGGTCATTTCGTGCAGAACTCTTTCGGAGCAGGTTCATGATTGTTTCAGCCCTCTTACAGCAGCTGCAGAAATCTAAAAAGAAGATCAGAATCATGTCATACGGATATACGTATATAATCACCTTGATAGCATCGCATCTCAAAAGAAGATCAGAATCATGTCATACGGAATTTCTGCATCCGTTGAGGTAAAATGATCAGCAATTTCAAATAATAAATATTCACAGATTGCAAAAATATATTTATCCTTCTAGCCTCACCTGTGAGCAAAACATTTGAAATTAGTCAACAGATAAACAAAAATATCAGATGAAATATGTTAATGGACAAAAAGTAAGAAGCAGTTGCCCACCCCTTCAGTCCCAGATTGCTAGCTCTTCGCATTTCACACAGCTAACCACTTCAACACACCTATACAATATATAAAGGTATCGTATTTTTGTTAGAATTTTGTATTCACAAGACAAAACAGGAAGCAGTATTCTAACAGTGCTCACTGGTTTTCACAACGCAAAATCTAAAACAAATCATTTCATGAACCTACAGAATTGGTTGAGAGGAAAAGAAAGTGTTGAATTTGTTGTTAAGACCTGAGAAGAACATAGAAACGCATGATATCAAAAGTTTAGAGCCTTGAAACATTGTGATGTTCTGGAAACTTTAAGCCAGTGATAAATGCCATTCACTGCATAAATTTCTGTGTAGAAGTCTTCCATCGCTTTGATTGTATCTTCGTCCGGAACCTTACTTGCATCATGAATCCAAAGGCGGCCTTCAAAATACAAGATTCTTTACGCTTGATTACAAGAGGGGAAAGAAATAGTAATGCTGAATGTAAAATTTTTCATATTTATGAAATAAATGAAAACACTAAAAAATTTAATTTAAACCAAAAAAAAAACATTTCTTGTTTCTTCCCTACTTCTCTCATCAGGCAAACAACACCAAACTCCAAAGAAACAAGTTCTCGATATTTACAATAACTCAAAAAAGAGTCCTAGCAAGATCAACATATAACTTGTGGTCAATTACCGACAAAATAACTTATTCACATATTACCTGGAAAAAAATCAATTGCAAGAACTAAGGATTGCTATTCAAGATTAGGATAGCTTTTCACCGTTTGCTTCACTCTTTTTAATTTAATATTTAATTAGGACTACGGGAAAAAGATGCCCTAGCTACAAATTCTACAAACTAAATTATAATGGTAAAAGCTTGACAAGACGGTGCTTCCTATGCTTATTCATATATACAGATATATAGATATTGAAAGAAAACTTAAACAGAGGTGAATTAGTGTTTTATCTAATTTTACAATACTTTAAAATATTAATTTGCAATTAAATAAAACCAAAACATCCGAAATTAATCTCTATGTTTGGAACAATGTCAAAATCAATAATTAATACCATGATATTCAGATCATCTTTCAATAAGATTTTCGTTTTTGTTCGTCTACTCGTCTGCTCATGATCTTCATGTTCTGTCTCTGTAATCGTCTGCGCATGATCGTTTCGCTAGGCTGATTTATTTTATTAGTGATGAAGCTTCTATATTTATTTAGGATAATTTATTTATGCCCATCACATGATAATTATTAGTAGGCAAGGATTCTTGAGGTAAGAGATGTTTATGAATACTCCCGAGCGTGCAGGAGAACATTTAAGAAAAACGTTATTTATTTATTTTTGGTAATAGAAAATCGTTATTAAGTTATTAACTAATGTCTAAAACCAATCGAATGGTGGAATCCCAAGGACCTTGTAGATGATCTTTCGAAAATTCATAAGATGAAATGTGGTTTTAATATCTTATCAAATTGTGTTAATGACAAAACGCGAGTAGGTTACGACAAACTTGAAAATTCTTATTTAATTAGCAATTTATTAATAGACCAATCATACCTTACAAATTTTCATTTCTAAACCAAATTTGTCAGATCACCTATCCTTTCCGGCGGGTTACGACAAACTTGAAAAAAAGATTATATTGAAATTATTTATTATTATTTCCCTCTTGCGGATTAAACGTGCGGACAATGTGTACGTAGTATCAAAAAAAACCACATTAAAAAATGCATAAAATAGCCTTTCTTGACATTTGTTTTCGAAGTTTTGATGATTATAGTAGCAACAGCGTGTTTGGGAATGTGGTTGTATTTGTTTTTTAAAGTTTCAGTTAATAATATATTTATATTTTTAAAAATCATTTTTGATATCATTGTTGAAGGTTACGTCCAGCCCAGCTACTGCTCACTGTTCACAAGCATGTGAACGGTAGGGAGTCAATTAATTCATGTTCTATTGTTCACTGCAAGTGAACAGCAACTGGCAGAGAGGGTGGCGGGAATGGATGACTTGTGTAGTTTGCAGATAATTGAAAGAGAAAGAAGAATTAGTTTAGAAAAGGGAAGAGGGAGAACAGAGAAAAGAGAGGGAAACTGAAATTTAAAATTGTATTGTATTGAATTTTGTTTTGCATACAATTGTTGTGTGTACAGTTCTCTATTTATACACATTATACTATTCTAGAATATTCTTCTACATCCCCTCTCAATCTCATGCTTTGATAAACCAAGCATGAGATTGCAACAATGAAAATGAAATACAAGAGTACTTAATTCTTTTGACAAACAGTATGTAAACGAGAGAATAGAAGGAATTTCATTGGTCTATTTCTTGACCAGAATTTCATTTTTCTCTGTAAGACTTTGAGAAGAGAGGGATGAGAAAAAAGAAATGGGAGGTAAGAGAGGTAATAGAATGGGTTTGAATTTCATTTATCTACTTCAGTTTTTTTCTGAAGGATTTCATTTGGCTTCTTCAGTTTTTCTGAAGTTTTTCATTTGCCGATGAATTTCTTAATCTGTGTAAGAATTCATTTTCTTCTTCTTCTTCTTCTTCTTCTTCTTTGGATTAAGTTTTTCTTAATCTCTTTTTTTTTAATCTTTATCAAAACGGTAGGATGATAGACATAAAACGGCACACCACAACATAAACGACACAGCACACACAAAATAGCGCCACAATACAAACGACACCAAAACACAAAACATTTCACAACCAATTCTTCTCAGCCGCCTCAGCCACTTCTCTCTTCTCTGCCAAAATTTTGCAATTCATCTTTGCCTTAACAACATACCAAATGAAGCAGAGCTGGAAGGACTTGACACACACGAACCTGACTCCGTCGACTACTCAGCCGCCTTCTCTCTGGTGGAGCTACAATGACGGTCCTCTGGTGACCCGAGATCCAGTTCACCTTCGAGCGCTTCCTTCGTGCTACCTTGGGCTTGATTTCATAGAAGCGGGACACAATAGCGACAATCCTTAGCTTGTGAGCTCGAATCTCCTTAAAGATAGGTTTAATAGTAGGATTTGAAGATTTGAATGATTTTTTTTTCTCTGCTGCTCCTCTGTGTGAGCTTCACTTCATGAGGAATATTGTAAATGAGGAGGAGCAGCAGCGGCATGGATGATCGTTGAGCCTAGCAGAGGCAGCTCTCGGTGGAGATTTCATATGCGGCGTAGGAGGAAGGCGGGGCTGTGGTGGAGGGAGAAACGTGGTGGCTGGAGACAGAGGTATGATTCTTTGCTTCACAATTCACAATGATCCTCACTCTGTTGCTGCTTCATTTTTTTTTTTTGGAGGAGAAACAGATGTTGAAGAAGAGGAGTCTTGGCCGTGCATATTGCAATTGGAGCGTGCTTGCTAAAACTGAAAAGAGATCATACCTGTCTCTCGGATGAACAAGAAAGCAACTAGATGAGAAGGAGCAGCAATGACACAGATGATCATCGTCATCTTGAGCTCGAAAATTCAAAGAAAAAAAAAATCTCAACTGAAGAAGCTGCAAAAGATCATAATGAAAAACTTGAACAATGTGTTTTCTTCAGCTTTTTTTTTTCTCTCATTGAAGGATCAGATTGCGGAAGCTTGGATCAATTAATGCGCTAGCATAGTAGCTCTGATACCATGTTAGGATTGAGAGTTTGCAGATAATTGAAAGAGAAAGAAGAATTAGTTTAGAGAAGGGAAGAGGGATAAGAGGGATAAGAGAGAAAAGAGAGGGAAACTGAAATTTAAATTGTATTGTATTGAATTCTGTTTTGCATACAATTGTTGTGTGTACACTTCTCTATTTATA
Organism: Salix suchowensis; assembly: GCA_029030765.1. NCBI lineage: Eukaryota > Viridiplantae > Streptophyta > Magnoliopsida > Malpighiales > Salicaceae > Salix > Salix suchowensis. Next base: position 11,900,155 of record CM054998.1, on the reverse strand, counting down.
CACATTATACTATTCTAGAATATTCTTCTATACTCTAACAACTTGTTGCCGTGTATAGGAGATCAAGTCGGTGTCTGTGGCGGTGGCGGCGTCGAGAATGGTGGCCGGAGGTGGTGATAGGCTGAGAATATGGTCGGTGGTGGCGGCAGAAAGAGTAGGAAGACTGCAGAAAGAGGGGAAAGAAATAGTAGTGCTGAATGTAAAATTTCATATTTATGAAATAAATGGTGTATCCCGTGGACTTCCTACCAAAACATGCGTCGTATAATTTCTTTAAAAAACACTAAAAATTTAATTTAAAGAAGAAAAAAAAAAACATTTCTTGTTTCTTCCCTACTTCTCTCATCAGGCAAACAACACCAAACTCCAAAGAAACAAGTTCTCGATATTTACAATAACTCAAAAAAGAGTCCTAGATAGATTAACATATAACTTGTGGTCAATTACCGACAAAATAACTTATTCACATATTACCTGGAAAAAAAAAATCAATTGCAAGAACTAAGGATTGCTATTCAAGATTAGGATAGCTTTTCACCGTTTGCTTCACTCTTTTTTAATTTAATATTTAATTAGGACTACGGGAAAAAAGATGCCCTAGCTACAAATTCTACAAACTAAATTATAATGGTAAAAAACTTGACAATACGGTGCTTCCTATGCTTATTCATATATACAGATATATAGATATTGAAAGAAAACTTAAAAAAGAGGTGAATTAGTGTTTTATCTATTTTTACAATACTTTAAAAAATTAATTTGCAATTAAATAAAACCAAAACATCCGAAATTAATCTCTATTTTTGTAACAATGTCAAAATCAATAATTAATACCATGATATTCACATCATCTTTTAATAAGCCAAGATAGTTAAACACCCTAGAAAATCAATAAGAACAAATTTAAAGAGATAAGAATAGAAACAAAGACACCAATTTTTATAATAGCTCACATAATCTTCTATCCACTCCTTGTATAAATTTAAAATATTCATCATCACACACAAGAGACCAAACCTTAACACATTCATTTTTCACATGTCAAGGATTGAGAGTCTTTTTCAATTCTTAAGAGTAATGTTTTAAAAATTCTATTATTTTTAATAAGATTATCGTTTTTGTTCTTCTACTCGTCTGCTCATGATCTTCATGTTCTGTCTCTGTAATCGTCTGCTCATGATCTTTTCGCTAGGCTGATTTATTTTATTAGTGATGAAGCTTCTATATTTATTTAGGATAATTTATCTATGCCCATCACATGATAATTATTAGTAGGCAAGGATTCTTGAGGTAAGAGATGTTTATGAATACTCCCGAGCGTGCAGGAGAACATTTAAGAAAAACGTTATTTATTTATTTTTGGTAATAGAAAATCGTTATTAAGTTATTAACTAATGTCTAAAACCAATCGAATGGTGGAATCCCAAGGACCTTGTAGATGATCTTTCGAAAATTCATAAGATGAAATGTGGTTTTAATATCTTATTGTTATAAATACATATTAAGTTATATTTATATGTATTGAATGTCAATTACTCTTTAGTAACTCTTGGATTTCCATAACTCTTGAGTTCATTTCCTTCTCCTATAAATAGACCACTTGTGTCTTGTGTTACACAAAACTTTGGAATAATAGAAGAATTCATATTAAGCAAGGTACTTCTCTCTTGTATGTTTTGATGTATGTCGCACGTCGCCGCGCGGCGTCCCGGGAGGGATCCTTGCTCTCGCGGTGAAGTTGAGAAGGAGTCGCCACCTGGCTATTGAGGGTCGCTAGGAACACCCGATTTGTACTGGTCTGCTCAGAGATTCAAGGGTATGGGACTGGTTGCGTAAAGGGAAGGTATTAGCACCCCTAGTACGCCTTACCTGAGGTAAGCTGCATTATCTATTTCGATGTGATTTTGAATGCTTCGATAAGTCATATTTATTCAAAAAAAAAGTTTCGATTGAAAAAGAAATCGATCACCGCTTAAAATAATCCTGTGAATTTTATTGATTATTATCATTCCCGCCGAATATTTTGAATATTAACCCCTTAGAATTTATTTATCCAAACACCGAAAAGTGAATAATAGCATACTATTCCCGCCGAATATTTTGGATAAGATTTATTTATCCAAACACCGAACAGTGAATAATAGCATACTATTCCCCCGAATATTTTGAATATTAACCCTTTAAGATTTAATTATCCGAATACCGCGAGTGAATAATAAATTCCCAAAAATAAGATTTTTATATTTTTGAAATTAGCCAATACCCTTTTGATTTTTACAAAGAAAACACATTTTTTTTTATATTCCTTTTTTCCTTAACAAAACAACATAATATTTAATAAATAAAACACACACACACACACATTCTCTTTTTCTTTCTTTTTCATGATATTTTTACAATAATAAAAATACAACTCACACACATTATCTTTTTTCATTACATTTTTTAACAATAATTAAAAATACAATAAAAGTTCAAATAAACACATAAACACAGAAAATTACAAAAGTAAACTGATGAACAGTGCCGGAATAGTGGTGGCAGCAGCTGGAGGACTGGTGGCGCGTCTACCCACGCGCCACCGTCACTGGCGGCGCGTGGGGCCACGCGCCCCCGCCGGTGAACAGTGACACCGGGGAGGACCCTACAGATCTGCCTCTTCTCTTCACTCTCTCGCCGGTGGTGGCCTTCTGGAGACCTGCAAACAAAAAAAAGCACACAAACAACACAACACGAAGTCAGCTGGGTTCTTTTCGGTCTTCTTCTTCTTCTTTTGCCTTCTGGTTTCCTCTTCTTCTTCTGCTTCGCCGGTAAGGGTGTTCACAAACAAGGCCAGCTGGGTAGTCCTTCTCCTCTCGGTCTGATCTTCTTCTGCTTTCCTCTTCTTCTTCTCTCGCCGGCAAGGGGTGTTCAACGGTGACCTACAAGACCCACAAACACTCAACAAACACAAACATAATACAAACACAAAATCGGTTCATTCTCTTCTGCAAACCACAGATTTGTCCTTCTCGGGTAGTTCTTCTCCCGGGGTCCTCCTTCAGATGGTTGGGCTGCCGTGGAGGCAGAGGCTGCTGTGGTGGCCGACCTGATGGTTGGCCGGAGGGAGCAGAGAAAAAAGGTTGGTTGGCTGGAGGCAAAGAGGACCTGTCGCTGGGGCTGACGATGACGGAGGGGCGAGCCGTAGTTGTGGCTGAGATGTGTGGAAGAGAGATCTTGAGAGTGGAGGGGAGAGTGAGGCCGTGGCTGAGGAAGGGGGGTGAAGGCAAAGGGAAATGCCCTGTGCTTACCGCGTGAAGGAGAGACAGGAACGAGAAAATGAAAAGGAAATTTGTGGGTAAGGGGCTGCTGTGAAGAGGGTTGGCGGCTGAGGAAGAGAGAATGAGGGAAAGTGAAATGAGGACTGAGGGCAGTGAGGCGGCCGCTTGTGGTGGTTTGAGAGGAAAGTGAAGGCTGTTGGTGGTGGAAAATGAAAGGGAAAAGATAGACTGCCGAGGTGAGGACCTGAATGTGGTGGCTGGCCGGAGTTTCAAGATTGAGAGCAAGGGAAGCGAAAAGAGAACATGAGGAGGTCGCCGGAGAGGGATGGGCTAGTCGGAGAAGAGGGAAACAGAGGTGATGGGAGAGAGGCTGGCCGAAGGGACTCCAATGAGAGGGTGGGGCTGCAGCAGCCCTAAAGGGCCGGCGGCTGCAGCCCTGTTCGGGAGAAAGAGATATTAGGGTTTTTTTATTTTAGGGTTTTGGGTGTGAGAGAGGATATTTCTTTTTTTTTTTTCCGTCCTCAATTCTTGTGGCCATGCACTCTATTTATAGAGTTTTTCATGGGTAAAATTCAAAATCAGCCCTTAGCTTGCGTGCTTGTTTCAATTTTGATCCTTCATTTCCAATTTATGCGATTTGACCCTGCATTGACTGTTAAATTCTCAATTTATTCAATTTTGCCCCTATAACAAGATATTTTTGGATTTTTGTCTTTTTTCTGTTTTTTTTCTTTTTCTTCCGAAACATAAAAATAAGTAGGTCAAAATTTGGGTAGCAACAATGTCTATGCTCTTCTATGTTAACTATTTATTCTTTTTATAACACATTATCAGCATGATGTTCTAACCAGCTTATATCAATTTCAATATATTTGCTTTTCATTATTGTAATTTATTTTTGGCAAATTTTCTTTCACTATTATTCATAGAAAGAGATTTACAGTTCCCGAAGAACGAATATTATAAGTTCCTGAAGAACTAAATAAATTAAATATAGTTCCTGAAGAACTAGTATTACAAGTTCTTGAAGAATTATATAAATTAAAAACAGTTCCTGAAGAACGAGTATTACAATTTCCTGAAGAATTAAATAAATTAAAAATAGTTCCTGAAGAACTAGTATCACAAGTTCCTGAAGAATTAACAAATTATAAACCGTTCTTGAAGAACTAGTACACGAGTTCCTGAAGAACTAGTATCATATGTTCCTGAAGAATTGCATAAATTAAAAATAGTTCTTGAAGAACTAGTAACACAATTTTCCTGAAGAATTAAATATAGTTCCTGACGAACTAGTATTTTAAAGCTAAATAAATAATAATCTTAAAGGTTTGATGTTCCTGAAGAATTAAACAAATTAAAAACAGTTCTTGAAGAACTAATATTTTTCCTGAAAGATTAAATAAATTAAATGCAGTTCTTGAAGAACTAGTATTTCTAAAGCTGAATAAATAATAGTCTTGAAGGACTGATTTTTTTTGTTTATCTTCATGATTTTATTTAATAAGTTATTTCTTGTTTTTATAGATAAATATAATATCAAATTTGACAAAGCTTGAATTTATTGCTTTTGATATTCTTAGAATAATTATTTGTCATGAAATATTGATGTTGAGATTCATCTAGAAGCTATGAATCTTTAAGAGACCATCAAAGAAGGAAATAATATGTGGCAAAATTTAAATAAAAGATATGGCCACCAAAGTTTATCATACTTCCTTAAGGTCATTATGATTGGTTGCACCTGAAGTTGCAAGATTTTAAATCAATTATTGAATATAAGTCTGCTCCTTTTAAAATTACCTCACAGCTGAAATTGTGTGGTAAAGATATCACAGGAGATTAAATATTAGAGAAAACTTTATCTACTTGTCGTGACTCAAATATTGTCCTGCAGCAACAATATAGAGTGCATAATTTCAAAAGGTATTTGGAATTAATTTCATGTCTTCTTGTGGTTGAATGAAATAATAAGTATTTGATGAAAAATCATCAATCTCATCCTATGGGTTCTATATCATTCCCTGAAGTGAATGGAACCTTTGTTTAAAAGACAAAGAAAGAACCAAGAATATAGGTATGAAAAAAAAATGGAAAAAGGAGAGGAGATAATCCTTCTAAAAGTAACCCATCATACCACCAGAAGTGGAGATATAATGAATAGTGGTATAACATTTTATGATGGGAATTTATGTCTAGCAGATAGTGCAACAACGCACACAATTCTTAAGGAAAATAAATACCTTAAGTATTTGACATTAGCCAAAGCCAATGTCACAACAATATCAGGTCCAGCAGACATGATTTAAAGGCTTTGAAAAAGCTAATATTGTGTTACCAAATAACACAAGATTGAGCATCAAAGATGCATTATATTCACCTGAGTCCAAAAAAAAAAAAAATTACTCAGTTTTAAGGATATACGTGCTAATGGTTATCATATTGAAACAACAGATAAAGATAGAAAATAATATCTTTATATTACTGAACGTATTTCAGGCCAGAAGCTTGTACTTGAGAAACTACCTGCTTTCTCTTCCGGAATTTATTATACGATCATGAAATCTATTAAATCAAATGTTGTGATACACCAGAAGTGTTCCGACCCAAAGCAATTTATGCTTTGGCATGATCGACTTGGACATCCAGGATCAATAATGATGAGACGAATTATTGAGAATACACATGGGCATCCTTTAAAGAACCTGAAGATTCTTTTACCAAGTGAAAATCCATGTGCTTTGCATGTTCTCAAGGTAAATTAATTACCAAACCATCTCCATCAAAGGTTCTTATAGAATCACCATCTTTTCTTGAAAGAATTCAAGGAAATATATGTGGGCCTACTCATCCACCATGTGGATCCTTTAGATATTTTATGGTATTGATTGATGCATCAAGTAAATGGTCACATGTTTGTTTGCTTTCGAGTCGAAATATTGCATTTGCTAGATTAATAGCATAGATTATCATACTACGAGCACAATTCCCTGATTATCCTATCAAGAAAATTAGACTAGACAATGCTGGTGAGTTTACTTCCTAAGCACTTGATAGTTTTTGCACTTCTATTGGTATTGATGTTGAACATCTTGTTGCTCATGTACATACTCAAAATGGTCTAGCAGAATCATTTATAAAGCGACTTCAATTAATTGCAAGACCATTACTTATGAAATCAAAATTGCCTACATACATGCAGGGGACATGCTATATTACATGCTGCATCACTAGTTAGAATTAGACCAAGTGTTTACCATAATTATTCTCCTTTACAACTTGTTTATGGTATACCACCAAATATATTTCATCTACGAATTTTTGGTTGTGCGGTATATGTGCCTGTAGCACCCCCACAAAGGACTAAAATGGGTCCACAAAGAAGAATAGAAATTTATATTGGTTTTGATTCTCCATCTATTATTAGATATCTTGAACCTTTGACTGGTGATGTTCTTAAGGCACGTTTTGAAGACTGTCATTTTGATGAGAATATTTTCCCATCATTAGGGAAAGCAAATTCAGTGCCTGAAGCACGAGAAGAAATTACTTGGAATAACCCGAAGTTATCTCATTTTGATCCAAGGACAAATCAATGTGAACTTGAAGTTCAAAGGATAATTCATTTACAAAATATTGCAAATCAATTACCGGATGTTTTCACCAGTAGTGAAAAGGTCATTAAATCTCATATTCCTGCCGCAAATGCTCCATTTAGAATTGAAATTCCTGAAGAGAAAAAGGTCAACATAGCAGCAAATGAATCTATACCACGCCTGAAGCGCGGAAGACCTATTGGAGCCAAAGACAAAAATCCTAGAAAACAAAAACTCCAATGAATAGATGATGGTACTCTTGGAGAGTTCTCATCCATAAAACAAACATCAAATCTTGTGTCCAAATCATCTCCTAATACTGATCCTCCTGAAGAGGGACCTCTTGAAGAGAACCAGATACCTGGAAATAATGAGATCTCCATAAACTATGTTCATACATGAGAGATTTTGGAACGAGATAAAATTATCATAGATGATGTATTTGCATTTAAGGTTGCTTTTGGCATCACCAGAAGTGATGATGAATTTGAACCACAAACTGTTGAAGAATGTCGACATAGAAATGATTGGCCAATGTGGAAAGAAGTAATCCAAACAGAGTTAAGCTCACTTGCAAAACGTGAAGTATTTGGACCTGTAGTCCATACACCTAAAGGTGTTATACCCGTTGGATATAAGTGGGTTTTTGTTAGAAAACGCAATGAGAATAATGAAATTGTGCAATATAAGGCACAACTTATTGCACAAGGTTTCTCACAGAGACCTGGCATTGATTATGAGGAAACTTATTCTCCAGTGATGGATGCAATCACTTTTAGATTTTTAATTGGTTTAGTGGTCTCAGAAATGTTAGATATGCATTTAATGGATGTAGTTGCAGCATATCTATATGGATCATTAGATAAAGACATCCATATGAAAATACCTAAAGGATTTACAATTGCTAAAGCTTTTTGTAATGAACCCAGAAGTGTTTATTCTATTAAATAACAAAAATCTTTATATGGGTTAAAGCAATCTGGTCGAATGTGGTATAATCGTCTTAATGAATAACTCTTAAAAAGAGGGTTTGAGAATGACGAGATTTGTCCATGTATTTTTATTAAGAAAACAATATCCGGATTTGCTATTATTGCAATATATGCTGATGATTTAAATATTATTGGTACTCTTGAAGAGCTCTCGGAAAGACAAAATTTTGTCTTGGAATGCAGATTGAACATTTTTCAAATGGAATATTTGTACATCAATCGATGTATACAGAAAAAGTCCTAAAGCATTTTTATATGGACAATGCTCATCCTTTAAGTACACCTATGGTTGTTCGGTCACTTGATGCAAAAAATGACCCTTTTCGACCTCCAGAAGAGGATGAAGAAATTCTTGGTCCTGAAGTGTCATATCTTAGTGCTATTGGAGCACTTATGTATCTTGCAAATTGTACAAGACCAGATATATCTTTTGCAGTAAATTTATTGGCAAGATATAGTTCTACTCCCATAAAAACATTGGAATGGAGTCAAACATATATTTCGCTATCTCCGCGGAACAACCAAAATAGAGTTATTTTATTGTGGATCAAATTCATAATTGATTGGATATGGAGATGCAGGTTATCTCTCTGATCCCCACAAAGGGAGATCAAAAACAGGTTATCTATTTATCTATGGTGGTACTGCAATTTCGTGGAGATCTGTCAAACAATTATTAGTGGCTACTTCATCAAATCATTCAGAGATTATTGCGATACATGAAGCAAGTCGAGAATGTATATGGCTAAGATCAATTATCCAGCACATTAAGAGAAAATGTGGATTGTCAGCCATTGACAATAGTCCCACAATATTGTTTGAAGATAATGCTGCCTGTATCACTCAACTCAGAGGAGGCTATATTAAAGGAGACAAAACAAAACATATCTCATCAAAGTTCTTTTATACTCACGAGCTCCAATAAAAGGGAGAAATTGATATCGAACAAATCAGGTCAGGTGATAATTTAGCAGATTTATTTACGAAGTCTTTACCGGCCTCAACTTTCAAGAAACTTGTCCATAACATTGGAATGTGACATCTTAAAGATTTGTCATAAGACATGTACTTTTGAGGGGAAGTTAATGCAAATTGTACTCTTTTTCCTTCGCTTAGGTTTTTTCCCACTGGGTTTTCCTTTACAAGGTTTTAATGAGGCAATTTGACATTGTGTTAATGAATCCTGAAGTATTCATATATGGATCTTGAAGTATCTATATAAAGTCCTCCTTTAAAATTTTAAAGTACATGGTCATTCAAGGGGAAGTGTTATAAATACATATTAAGTTATATTTATATGTATTGAATGTCCATTACTCTTGAGTAATTCTTCGATTTTCATAACTCTTGAGTTCATTTCATTCTCCTATAAATAGACCACTTGTGTCTTGTATTACACAAAACTTTGGAATAATAGAAGAATTTATATTAAGCAAGGTACTTCTCTCTTGTATGTTTTGATGTCTATGCTTTTCTATGTTAACTATTTATTCTTTTTATAACACTTATCAAATTGTGTTAATGACAAAATGCGAGTAGGTTACGACAAACTTGAAAATTCTTATTTAATTAGCAATTTATTAATAGACCAATCATACCTTACAAATTTTCATTTCTAAACCAAATTTGTCAGATCACCTATCCTTTCCGGCGGGTTACGACAAACTTGAAAAAAAGATTATATTGAAATTAATTATTATTATTTCCCTCTTGCGGATTAAACGTGCGGACTGTTAGAGTATATTCAAGAATACTTAATGTGTATTCTAGAATATACATAATAGTAGTATTTGGCTTTTAAAATAGTTCTATAATGTTTAGAGTCACACGGTAAAGGTGTGGAAGAAAACAGACTAAACAGTAAAGATAATTTTGAAATTTCGTTTTTCCCTCTTCTCTCTCTCGCATCTCAAAAGGAACTGGGAATTTCTGCATCCGTTGAGGTAAAATGATCAGCAATTTTAAATAATAAATATTCACAGATTGCTAAAATATGTTTATCCTTCCAGCCTCACCTGTCAGATCACCTATCCTTTCCGGCGGGTTACGACAAACTTGAAAAAAAAATTATATTGAAATTAATTATTATTATTTCCCTCTTGCGGATTAAACGTGCGGACAATGTGTACGTAGTATCAAAAAAACCACATTAAAATATGCATAAAATAGCCTTTCTTGACATTTGTTTTCGAAGTTTTGATGATTATAGTAGCACCAGCGTGTTTCGGAGTGTGGTTGTATTTGTTTTTTAAATTTTGATTAATAATATATATTTTTATTTTTAAAAATCATTTTTTATATCATTGTTACACGTTACGTCCAGCCCAGCTACTGCTTACTGTTCACAAGCATGTGAACGGTAGGGAGTCAATTAATTCATGTTCTAGTGTTCACTGCAAGTGAACAGCAACTGGCAGAGAGGGTGGCGGGAATGGATGACTTGTTGCTGTGTATAGGAGATCAAGTCGGTGTCGGAGGTGGTGGCGGCGTCGAGAATGGTGGCCGGAGGTGGTGAGAGATGATGCCACTGCTGCCTCTGTCGCCGGAGGAGAAGAAGGGGCTACTACCGAAAATGAAGAGAGAAAAGGGCTTGTGGTGTCGAGGGGTTGCTCACAGTTTCTCCGCTTCTTTGTCTCTATTTTTTTTGTCTCGTTTGTTACTCTATTTTTTCTCTTCGCCTCCTCTTCTTCGTTATTTATGGCAGTTATTTATAGGGACGATGACGACTACTGAGGTATTTAAACCCTTGGTAAAATTAATTTGATTAATTTAAATTAAATCCTTGCACTTAATTTAATTCTTCAAATGGACCTAAATTAATTCCTAAACATAATTATACTTTAGATTGTTTAATGATCAAATCTAATTGGCATTTAAAAAAATATAATTATGCCTTCAAACTTAAATTTTACTCAAATTTATCTGATAATCATTTGTTTTATCCTTGAATCTTCATTTTCTTTTATTTTTAGACACAATAAAGGTACAATTAGGCTCTCGAATCCTACCAGAATTTCCAACTTGATTTCCACAACGTCAGTCTTTTTTATTTTATTTTTGTTATTATGTTTTATTTATAGGGAATAACCCAGAAATGGGTTATGACCATCTTCATATCAAAATGATCTAACAACATTTAATTTAAAGCAAAACAAAATCAATTTTGTTTAGAAAAACATTTTTACAATGTTTCCCAAGCATGCGCTTAATTAATCCTAAAGGGTTATTCTACTATTAAAGAGATATTGAATTTAAAAGATATGTTCCTTCTAATATTTAGATTTTAAATTTTATTGGGATGATTTTTCTATTATAAAAATTAATGATTTAACTTGTTATTGTATAGAAAATTTATATGAATACATGTACAAGAGTCCAAAAATACAGGTACAAAATCATAAACTGTTACAGATATCAAAAAAAAAAAAAAAAAACAGATGATTCTCTTGTGAACAAAGCGTGTGTGAGGACCACATGAAAATTAAGGAAAAACCATAATATTTATTTATGCCATCGTAGGCATTCGAGCTCCCTCATACAGGATAGCAGTGGATAATAGTACTGATCGATAACAACATGAAAATTAAGGAAAAGCCAAAGCTAAAAGCTTCGTGTTTATTTAATATTTAGTTATGCCCAACACATGATTGTAGGCATTGTAGCTCCCTCGTACAGGAAGCTGTAACAATGCTATCACAGCATTGTATGCTAGGGTCCGTATAGTTCAAACACAACAGGAACAGGGTTGCCTGCGGGAGCCAAGTATTCGTCAAGTTCGCCAATTGGGACGCATGTACAATTACAGAGGATTTCGGACCTTGGACAGAAAGAAAGCTGATAAATATTCTCGTCTTCATACTTGGTGATCATAAACCGATTCGCAATATCAACACCTCCTGTTGTCACGACAATAGGTTTACTTTGGGAGTCAATCATCCACATAGTTGTCACGTCCTCCTCCGCACATATGGTCGCGTTGAAGTTCAAATATAGATAAGTGTCTTCGCGGATGACAGTGTCGTTGTCTTCCGGAGAAAATATTATCGGGAGGCCGTCGTTCAGTGTGGAAAGTATAACATCTGAATGGCATATGGTTTCGTTAGTCGCAGTGACTCGACGAGTTGCTGTATTGTTTCTCGAAGCGATTACATATCTAGCACCAGCTAGAACCTCATGATGGAACTCATCGAGCACAGCTGCATGATCTTCGGCATGAACCGCCTCGGGAAACGAAGCTGCTGTGAAGGCAAAGAGAAGGAAGGAAAGCAATAGAAATTTTGTGACCTTCATTTTTGCTGAGTGTGAGTAGTGGTTATCTCAATATTGTGTGTGGATGATGTGCTGAAAGACATAGAGAGCATGTATTTATAGGGAGCAAGCATTTCGATATTTGTTATAATTAATTCAAAAATGTGCCAGCGGGTCCACAAAAAAACAAATTACGTTGTTTTACTCGTGCTCATTTTCGTCAAATTAGGTTTTGAGCTTTGGCCTCTTGCACCACTTGCTTACTTATTTACCCCACAAAAGTGTTTTATTACTCGTGCTTCATATGCTCTAAGATTATGGGATCAATTAACTTCAATATTTTGGGGTCAATTAAAAAAATATATTAATCTATTAAATTTAAATAAATGATTAATTATTCAAAATTATATAAAATTATTAATTGTTAAAACAATCATTTAAAGTTATTTTTATCATTATTGTTGCACGTCCCCTCACAGCGTCCGAGAGAATCTCATTGTCTGGAGGAGTCTTCACCTAGTTGTTCAGGGTAGATAAAAAAACTCAGGTGTACTGGTCTGATCAAAGATAGGGAATTGATTGCGTAAAGGGAATGTATTGTCATGGAACCATCTCATCTAAAAGCTTAAGCTATTAGGTGAGGCCCCAGAATATGATTTATATTATTATCTAACACACACTCTCAAGTGAAAGCCCTTTGGGCTTGAAACTTGCACAGACCCACACTATCATGTGCTTGATTTTTATCAAATAGAGTGGGGGTGATGAGATTCGAACTCGTGACCACTCGGTCAACAAGATTCTGATACCATGTTAAGGAACCATCTTTGAAAATCTCTAAAGATGGCTGCACTACCAATTGATAGGGAAGTTGGAGAAGAAGAAAAGGAAAAAATGGAATCGAAATCAGAAGCAGCGACAGAGAAAGAAAAAATAAAGCCATGGGAACAACACACAGGGGTGATAAACATGCCTCGTTTCGATTACAATGCACCTTCTACCCTTCTTCATCATTCTCACTCTAGCTTCCTCATCACCTACTCAATCAAAAGGGAGAAAAGTGCTACAAAAAAATCCATGTCCATCCTTTAAAAGTATGTTGAATCCTACAATAGTGGAAGCTCTTGTCGCACGTCGCCGCGCGGCGTCCCGCAAGGGATCCTGGCTCTCGCAATGGAGTTGAGAAGGAGTCGTGAGGGTCGCTAGGAACACCCGATTTGTACTGGTCTGGTCAGAGATTCAAAGGTAGGGGACTGGTTGCGTAAAGGGAAGGTATTAGCACCCCTAGTACGCCTTACCTAAGGTAAGCTGCATTGTCTATTTTGATGTGATTTTGAATGCTTCAACGGGTCGTATTTATTCACATGAAAAATGTTACGATTGAAAAAGGCATTGGTCACCGCTCAGAATAATCCTGTGAATTTTATTGATTATTTAGGATTTATTTATCCAAACACCGACGGTGAATAATGGCATATCATCCCTGCCGAATATTTTGGATATTAACCCATTATGATTTATTTATCCAAACACCGACAGTAAATAATAACATATCATCCCCGCTGAATATTTTGGATATTAACCCCTTAGAATTTATTTATCTGAATACCGATAGTGAATAATAAATTCCCAATATTGGCTAATACCCTTTGGATTTCTACAAACATGTTGTAAGATCTCGAATTGATTTTTCTTTCCAAAATTCAAGCTAAAACACATTTTCTCTTCAAACTCCAAGATAGTATATATTTTTTTGAAAGAATTTTTAAAATATACTAGTGTATTGGCCGTATGCAAAGAAAGCACATTTTTTATTTCATTTTATATTTCTTTTTTTATCAAAACAAATATAAAATTGAGTAACACAACACCCAACGCGCGCGCACACACACACATTCTCTTTTTTATTTCTTTTTCATTACATTTTTCAAATAAACCCCAACTCACACACACATTATCTTTATATTTTTTTTCATTACATTTTACAAATAATAATTAAAAATACAATACAAATTCAAATAAACACATAAACATAAAAGAAAACGTACATAAAAGGCCTTAGGATCAGTTCTGGACAGTGGTGGCAACAGCAGGATGACTGGTGGCGCGTCTGCCCACGCACCGCCACCACTGGCGGCGCGTGGAACCACACGCCTCCGCCGGTGAACAGTAACGACGGGGGAGACCAACAGATCTGCTCCTTTCCTTTCTCCTTCCGTCGGTGGTGGCCTTCAACAATAACCTGAAAAAGAGCAACAAACATAACAAGCAAGCAACGTTTCGGTTCCCTCTTCTTTTCCTTTCAGATCTACATTTCCCTCTCTCGGTTTATTCTTCTTCTCCTTCATCTCGCCGGCGAGGGTGTTCCCTGATGAACGTGGGAGGTTGGCTAGCCGGAGGGAGGCAGAGAGGACCTACACATCAAAGACAAAACACCACAAACACAAACACAAAATCAATCGGTTCTCCTCTTCTTCAAATCCCGAGTCTGTTCTCGGCTTCTTCTTCAAAGGGCTGGACTGCCGTGGAGACTGGTTGGTTGAGGGGGAAGGCCGGAGGCGGCGTGGTTTGCTGGGGCTGAAGGCGGGCTGGAAATGGCAGAGGTGGCTGGGCGGAAGAGAGAGTGAGACCGTGCCTGAGGGAGGGGCTGAAGGCAACGGAACTGCCTGTGCTGACCATTTGAAGGAGAGACAGCAACGCGAAAATGAAAAAGAAATTGTGGGAAAGGGGGCTGCTTTGTGAAGAGGGTCGAGCGGTTGAGGAAGAGAGAATGAGGGAGTGGGGCGGCTGACTTTGATGGTTTATTGAAGAGGGGAAGGCTAGCCGGAGGAAAAATGAAGGGGAAAAGAAAAAAAAGAAATGGGGAGGGGCTGCAGCTGCTAAGATGAGGTTGGCGGCTGCACCCCCAAAAATTAGGAGAAAAATTAGGGTTAGGGTTTTTTAGGTTTAGGGTTTTTTGTGTCCTTTTTCTTGTGGATGGACAACTCTATTTATAGGGTTTGTCATAGGCAAAATTTCAAAAACAACCTTCAGCTTGCGCGCCTTTTTCAATTTGATCCTTGGTTTTTGATTTGTGTGATTTGACCCTTAATTGACAATTAAACTCTCAATCTGTTCAATTTTTCCCCTGTATCAAGATTTTTTGATTTTTTTCATTTTCTTTTTTTTCTTTATTTTTTTTAATATTTTACTTTTTCTTCTGAAACCTAAAAATAAGTGGGTCAAAATTTGGGTAGCAACAGCTCTGATATCATGTCATGGAACCATCTCACCTAAAAGCTTAAGTTGTTAGGTGAGGCCCCAGAATATGATTTATATTATTCTATCACATGTATTAGCGCCCCTAGTACTCCTTACCTGAGGTAAGTTGCATTGTGTATTTCGATGTGGTTAAAAAGTTTCGATGTGTAGTATTTATTCATGTGATTAAATATCTGTAAACCCGGGAAATAAATGTAAGTGTTAAAAAGAAAAGAGACATTTAAAATGGGGGGAGATATAAGAAGAGAAGAGGTGGAAAAAAAAAAGGGAAAAAGAAAAAGAAAATAGACATTTAAAATGGGGGAGATAAGTTAGGAGGGTTAGAGAGAAAAAGGAGAAGAAGGGGGTTATGCTCCGACAGCCATATCTCTTCCGGACACCGTTAGATTAGGCTGAGTTTTGGATATGTTGGGAAGCTCACTATTGTCTAGCATCTGACCGGAGGGATTGTAATTATCTGCCGCCGTTTGAGAAACCCGATCATCTGAAGATTTCTGGAAAACCCCCTCAAACCCGTCAGAGTCGCCGGACAGTTCCTCCACCGTCCACCGTTGGATCAAGCTTATTTTTTATTATTGTGTTCGCCTTGGTTGTTACTACATATTCACCTAATGGATTCTCCTGGTTTTTCTCCGTTAGAGGTGAGTATTCTTTTGAAGAAAATAGCGAAATCTGCTTTCTTCTGCCAGTCAGAGTCGCCTGCTATTTTTGCTTTATCTATTCGGCGAGAGAAAAAAAAATCATGCTTTATCTACCCTTTTATA